>BROE01000024.1:3682432-3724557 GCA_036571765.1 Plecoglossus altivelis | reverse complement strand
TCTTCCATCTCTCTGTCTGTCCCGCCCTCCCCTCCCACAACCCCTCCCCACCCTTGCCCGTCTTTTCCTCTCCTCCCACCCTGCCTCCTTCTGGCTCTTCCTCTCTTTTTTCCACACTCCTTTGCTCTCCCACCTGCCTCCCTCTCATTCCTCCCCTCACTCTCTGATGCTTCCTCTCCTCCCCTCGCTCCTGTCCTCAACAGCTCCAAACCCTTTCCGTCCGCTCTTCCTCCTTCCCACTCCTCCCTTCTCTCCCCCCCCCCCCCCAGGTTCATGCTGACGCTAAACCGCTGCTTCCCGGTGTTCATGGTGCTGGCCTGGGTCTACTCCGTGTCCATGACGGTGAAGAGCATCGTGCTGGAGAAGGAGCTCCGGCTCAAGGAGACCCTGAAGGCCATGGGGGTCACTAACGAGGTGCTTTGGGTCACCTGGTTCATCGACAGCTTCATCGTCATGGCCACCAGCACCGCCCTCCTCACCGCCATCATCATGGTGAGGGTCGCTGGCAGGGGGGTGTCGGGTGACCCATGTCTGAAGGGGTGGAAACTCACCATGGTTGTCCTGACCCTGTCTGACTCACTAGCTCAGTTGGAATGGTCTGTTGTGACCCCTGGTGGTAGAGAGAGATAGAAGGTCCTTGTGTGTCGACCCCCATTTTAAACCCCTCATTGAGAGTTGTTGTTGTCTAAAGGACAATAGTCTCCCCTCCATGACCTGGGATAGTGGGTATCTCTCCAGGAGCAGGTTTAGATGGTAACCCTACAATAGAGTATCTCTCCAGGGGTGGTGGGTGTCTGTCTAGGAACAGGATGGACTTTCACCCAATACCTCCACCGTCACCTCCTTCTCTGTGTCTCCTCCAGGGAGGACAGGTGCTCAACTACAGCAACCCTCTCATCCTGTTCCTGTTCCTCCTCACCTTCACCACGGCCACCATCATGCAGTGCTTCCTGCTCAGCGTGTTCTTCAACAAGGCCAACCAGGCGTCCGCCTGCTGCGGCATCCTCTACTTCAGCCTCTACCTACCTCACATCCTCTGCTTCGCCTGGCAGGACCGCATCACCAAGGACATGAAGATCCTGGCGGTGTGTGTTGCACTCAAATGTGTCCCTCCCCACACCCTCTTCCTCTTGTAATGTTTAGATGTTTATACTCGCCGTGGAGTTGTTTCCCATAGCTGATAACTATTGACTAACCAGCACAACACTAAACCTCTTTCTCGCCCCCTCTCGATTTCCTTCTTTTCCTCATCCTCCTCCTCTTCACCCTCCTCCTCCTCCTTCTCCATCTCCTCCTCCTTCTCCATCTCAGAGTCTTCTGTCCCAGGTAGCGTTTGGCTTTGGGACCGAGTACCTTTCCCGCTACGAGGAGCAGGGTCTGGGCCTGCAGTGGGACAACATCCAGACCAGCCCTCTGGAGGGTGACGAGTTCTCTTTCCAGTCCTCCATCTGCCTGATGGCTCTGGACACTGTGCTCTACGCCCTGCTTGCCTGGTACCTTGACAACGTCTTTCCAGGTGACCCCGCGTGCTAAGACCAGGGATTTCTCTGTAGAGATATATGGTGACCTGCTTGAAATAACAATAACAATGTCATAAATTCCCTTGGCAGGTCCACTTTAGTGATAGATTAACTAGGGCTTTGTTTCCACGGGATGCTTGTCACGAAGACTTTGGCTCTCTTCAACTTTTGACCTCCCTGTTGTCCTACAGGGCAGTATGGGATCGGTCGGCCATTTTATTTTCCCATCCAGATATCCTACTGGCGAGGACCTGGGACGCCTGCGTCTGGTAAGAGCGTTCGTAATCAAATGTCCCTTGCTTTGCAATCTTATATCTACTGCCATTTAAGAAGGGTGTACTTACTCACCTGTATCCATTACCGAACAGAGAAACCAAAACCGGACAAACCAGGTTTCGACAGCTTGGCCAACCAGGAGCAGAATGAGAAGGAGCAGAAGAACGAGGAGGAGAGGAAGCAGGAGAAGGAGCCAGCGGGGGAGCCAGGCTCGTGTAAACACCAGGAGAAGCGAGAGAGGCTGGAGAAGAAGGAGGAGAAACAGACGAAAGCAGAGAGAGAGCAGGAGGCGAACGACAAGGAGGAGGCTCAGAATGGTAACAGAGAGGTCTATGTCTCCACCAAGCACAGCACAGGGGGATTCAAATTCAAATCCTTGTTTTCATTTTAGACAGCTCTCTCCTGGCTCTCTCTCTCCCTTCCCTTGCCCTTCTCGCTCTCTCTCTCCTACCCTTGCTCTCGCTCTCTCTCTCTCCTACCCTTGCTCTCGCTCTCTTTATCGCTTTCTATCTCTCCTACCCTCTTCCTTCAAGCTTTTTTTCCCAGAACTTCAAAACAATAACTCTATTTCCAAGTCCCTCCCTGTCAATTTCCCTCTCCCTCCCTCCCTCTCTCTCTCTCTCTCTCTCTCTCTCTCTCTCTCTCTCTCTCTCTCTCTCTGCCCCCGCTCTCACTCTCCCCCTCCTGTTTCGGTTCTCCATGGTGAGTGAGAACTCTGTGCCCTTGGTGTGTTTGCTCTGTGTGGCAGCTGAACGAACACGCTGGCCACATGTCCCCTGGCAGAGCTAGTTAATATGTGATGGAGACCGCGCACTCTCTTTCACTGCGACAGCATTCCTTCCCCCTGATGTCACCAACGCTCTTTACTTTTTTAATCCCTCTCTCTCTTTTATATATTTGTTTTATTTTTTCCTCTTTACGCTGAATTGAAACCATGTTGCCCTTCAGGGCAGAGAGGAGATATTAATTGGATTCTGTGTGTATTCAAATGGGTTGGTAGACCATTTAATGACTGTTGCAGTATTTTTCCTACCACACACATCAGTTTGACCACAAATAGTTTCTGTTGGTGACCTTTGCTGACTTCTTTTGACCTGTGATGACCTGTGACCCCCCAGGCCAGTCATTGTTCGAGGCGGCTCCAGAGGGCCTGGTGGAGGGGGTGCGTGTTCAGGATCTGGTCAAGGTGTTTAGCAGCGGCTCCAAGCCGGCAGTGGATGGGCTGAGCATCACCTTCTACGAGAGCCAGATCACAGCCTTCCTGGGACACAACGGGGCTGGGAAGACCACCACCCTGTACGTCACACACACGCCCCAGAACACACACACACACACACCTCCATGCATACACACACATAGATACACTTACATATGCATATACAAGCATAAGGCCACGTGTTCCCTCCATTCTCAGTGTGTGTGTGTGTGTGTGTGTGTGGGCCAGGTCCATCTTGACAGGCATGTTCCCCCCCACTTCGGGAACAGCCACCGTGTATGGGAAGGACATCCGCACAGACATGGACTCCATCCGCCTGTCTCTGGGCATGTGTCCCCAGCACAACATCCTCTTCAGGCAGTACGAGCTCTCCCGTGTGTGTGTGTGTGTGGGTGTGTGTGGTGGGTGGGTATAAGGGCATCCACTTCCTTGTGTTTGTGGAACAGATAAATCAAAAGGTGCAGTTTCGTAATTTAACTAAGTCTAACCCCCCCCCCAGCATGACGGTGGCGGAGCACATCCTGTTCTACTCGCTGATGAAGGGACGGGCGCGGCGCGAGGCGGAGGAGGAGGTGGAGAACCTGCTCCAGGACCTGGGACTGCCCCACAAGAGAGACGAGGAGGCCCAGAACCTGTCTGGTACACACGCAAACGCACACATGCACACATGAACACGCACACATGCACACACTCAAACATGACAATCCCTCAATGATCTGTACCCAGGGGGCATGCAGAGGAAGCTGTCTGTCGCCATGGCATTTGTGGGAGGAGCTAAGGTGGTGATTCTGGACGAGCCCACCTCAGGGGTGGACCCCTACTCCAGGAGGTCCATCTGGGACCTGCTGCTCAAGTACCGTGCAGGTACCACTCTGCCTGGAGGCCCATGCTGCTACAATGACATCCTCACAGTCACTCTGTCTACTCTCTTTCTCTCTCTCTCTCTCTCTCTCTCTCTCTCTCTCTCTCTCTCTCTCTAATCCTCACTGGTATTCTTTACCCCCCTGCCTCTCTCCCTCCCCCTTTCTCTCTCTCCTCTCCCTCCTTCCCTCCCTCTTTCTCCCTATCTCTCTCTTCTCACCTCTCCCTCCACCCCCCTCTATGTCTTTATCGCTCCTCCCTTTCCCACTCCCCCCTCCTTCCCCCACCTCCAGGGAGGACAGTGATCCTGTCCACCCACCACATGGACGAGGCGGACCTGCTGAGTGATCGCGTGGCCATCATCTCCCAGGGTCGCCTGCTCTGCTGCGGCTCTCCTCTCTTCCTGAAGACCTGTTTCAGCGCCGGCTTCTACCTCACTCTGGTCCGCCGCATGACCACCCGCCAGAGAAACACTAAGGTGGGCGCCTGTGGGCCTGGGATGGGGTCTGAGTGTGCGGGTGTGTCGAATACTAACCATGTGACAGGGTATGAGTGTGTCTGAGTATGCTTATGAGTGTCTAATACATTGTAACCTTTCACCAGTGTGTAATGTGTCTGTGTGTATTCCCCCAGTGTGACTGCACAGAGGAGTGCTCCTGTAAGTGCTCCACCTGCACCAAGGTCAAGCAGGACACGCCCCTAGCCGCAGACAGACAGCTGGACGGTAAGATGAGAAGCCTGATTAACCGCAGCTCATCTGAATTCAGATCTAGTTCGTCTCATCATGCCTGGGCTGAAAAATCAGTGTTGGGGATGTCAAGTGTGTACCTAGTGCCAATTAACCTCCTAACCAATGACCTTTGATCAGGTGACCTGGAGACCATCACGGGACTAGTCCACCACCACGTTCCAGAGGCTCGTCTGATCGAGGCGATTGGCCAGGAGCTGACGTACCTGCTGCCCAGCCAGGGCTTCCGTCCGCGGGCCTACGCCAGCCTGTTCAGGGAGCTGGAGGAGACGCTGGCTGACATCGGCCTCAGCAGCTTCGGGGTCTCAGACACCTCCTTGGAGGAGGTGGGTCCTCACACTCACACACACACACACACACACACACAGATGGTACCCACACACACAGGATGAGAACCACACACACACACACACACATACACACAGATGGTACCCACACACTCAGGATGAGAACCACACACACACATACTGACTTAGTATGAAAATAATACTTTTTCCATGGGAATGGGATGGTCATTTATTTTAATCCTGATTTTGTTACCGGCAGATATTCCTGAAAGTCACAGCTGGTGGGGAATTAACAATTCGCAAATGTGCAGCAGGTGAGAAAAGAATGTGACTCTATGTGAAGAGTGAAGCGCCCTCGGTCCTGAACCATTCTCAGAGCAGTTGACAGGATTGAAAGGAAGATTTGTTACTGTGTCAGAGGGGCTCTGGCTCTGCCATCCTGTTTATCTGAGTGCATATCCGTTAATGTGTGTGTTATTATGTGTGTGTGTGTGTGTGTCCGTGCCGGTGTTTATGTGTGTTTATGGGTGTGTATCTGTGTTCATGTGTGTGTCCTTGTGTCATGTTTTAAATCTGACCTGTGGAAATCCTGAATCCCCAGACCCTAGACTTCTGCAGCACAAGTCTCGAGCTAGTTTCCTAGGAGACAGGAAAGTGACCGTGTGTGTGGAACCATCCCAAGGTGACGCTCCAGCTATACCGTCCTGTTGCCAGCTGCTTTAGTTCTGCTCCAGCTGCAGCTTGGGCCCCGCGCTAGGCTAGTCAGCCTTGAACATGCCTCTGCCCTCGACTAGCCAGCCTTGAACATGCCTCTGCTCTTGAAAAGCCAGCCTTGAACATGCCTCTGCCCTCGATTAGCCAGTCTGGAACATGCCTCTGCCCTCGACTAGCCAGTCTGGAACACACCTCTGCCCTCAACTAGCCAGCCTGGACCATGCCTCTGCTCTTGAAAAGCCAGCCTTGAACATGCCTCTGCCCTCGATTAGCCAGTCTGGAATATGCCTCTGCCCTCGACTAGCTAGCTCGGACCATACCTCTGCTCTTGAATAGCCAGCCTGGAACATGTCTCTGACCTCGACTTACCAGCCTGGAACATGTCTCTGACCTCGACTTACCAGCCTGGGAGATGCCTCTGCCCTCGACTAGCCAGCCTGGGAGATGCTTCAGCCCTCGACTAGCCAGCCTGGGAGATGCTTCAGCCCTCGACTAGCCAGCCATTCCTCCCATAAGAGAGCTTGCTGTGCTTAGTGGGACAACTGGCATTTCCGAGGAGAACAGCGTGTAGAACTGTGTGTGGCTTTGTATCCACTGTTTGAGTTTGAAGGTGTCTGGTTTGTGTTGCAGAGCCGGATACTAACGGCCAGGGGCCGTGTGGGCTGGACGGCAGTGGGCGGGGCTCCTACCAGGTCAAGGGGGTGTGTCTGATCATCAAGCAGTTCTTCGCTCTGCTCATCAAGAGGTTTCATCATGCCACACGCTCGCACAAAGACTTCTGTGCTCAGGTAAACACAGCCTGACAGTAGCTTTATGATGCTGTTTTGTGTATCTGGATCTGTTGGTATGTTTGTACAATCTGTTTTGTTAGGTACCTTATTTATTTGGATTGTTTTGAAGAGGACAATCTTCCTTTTTTGCTTTTCGCTACAGACATGTTGACTGTAAACCCTGGTCAATGCTGGTGTAACAGTGCAAAATCGAGTTAGTTCCATGTAATCTAATCATATACTTACCCCTGACTAAAAACATTGTGTCCTTTGCGGAAAACCCCCCCAAAAAACTTGCCTAACGATTAAGCTGGTTCTCTTTGGCCTCCTCTGTTCTGGGCTTTTCTGAAGGCTTGGGTTTCCTGTTCTCTTGCATGTGCAGATCGTGCTGCCTGCCAGCTTTGTGTTCCTGGCCCTTCTGATCACCACGCTGGTGCCTCCGTTCGGGGAGTACCCCAGCATCACGCTCAGCCCCTGGATGTACGGACGCCAGTTCACCTTCTTCAGGTGGGCGTCGCCCCGCAGGGCCAGATCACTCATCACCGGGCAGCTGATGGTTTGGTAGTGAGTGAAGTTAGATGAATAGAACCGTGTGGTTGGTTGGGGGTGTGTTCATTTAGCAGTGTAGCAGACTCTCTGGACGAGCTGCCTAGTTTCGAGGATGTGAGAAGTTACGTCAATTCAGTTTGGAAACATCTGTTTAGTTTTGGGCCGTGCTGGAAGTTTGGTTTTGCATGATGTCATTTTGTTCTGTTCAGTTTTGACAATGGCAAAAGCTTGCTTTAGTTGTGACTAAACAGGAAGTGATTTGCTTTCGTGGTTGCGGTTGTGGTCTTGCAGTAACGAGCGCCCGCTGACAGAGGAGATGAGGTACTTTGGTGAAGTCCTGCTGAACAAGCCTGGCTTCGGTACACGCTGCATGGTGGATGAACCTCTGGAGTGAGTCAGCACTGCACCACAACGCTAGCACCACAACACTGGACCAGAACGCCAGCATGACCAGTACACACAACCAGCTAGAGTTGTTAATTGGGTGCATTCGTTCGTGATTGTTCATTAGTTTGATGAATGTGTATGTGTGTATATCTATGCATCTGTGTGCGTGTTTACGCATATATTTATGCTTATATATTCTTTGCTCACCCGTGTTTGTGTATCAATGTGTGTGTCACCCTGACAGGGACTTTCCCTGTAACAACCTGACCACAGAGTGGGAGATGCCCCTGGTGAACCCAGCCCTCATAGACATGCTGGCCGGCCCTGAGTGGACGTCCATCCACCCCTCCCCCAGCTGTCAGTGCAGCACCCGCAGGAAGCTCACCATGCTGCCGGTCTGCCCTGAGGGAGCTGGGGGGCTGCCACCACCCCAGGTGCACACGCACGCACGCACGCACGCACACACACCTCAGGGGGCTGCCACCACCCCAGGTGCACACGCACGCACGCACGCACACACACACACACACACACACACAGAAGTGCACACAAGGACACACACGCTCCTCGTGTACTCCCAGACTCCTGTGACAGAATCTGCGTGTTTGTGCTTCGTAGAGGATCCAGTCCACTGGGGATGTTCTGATGGACCTGACAGGCAGGAACATCTCGGACTACCTTGTGAAAACCTACCCCACCCTCATCAGAACCAGGTAGCGTCTAGCTACATGATCCCAGACATGGCTGCTTGGGAAACAGCAGTGTGTTTGTGAATCTATGTTTGTGGCTCAATTACCTTATATACCAGACACTGTATGGAGCTAGCAGATATTTGTAAGTATAGTGTCAATCCGAGGACCCTAAGAAGGACAGAACAGCAGTAATACTGCTTATTTAGCTATGAAACAGTTAATCCTGTGTGCTCATACCTCTGTTGCCACAGAAACGCTCAATCAACTGCAGTCTGTAACCGACACCTTAATCACTGTCTGCTGCCCTATAGCCACATTATAGAAACACAGGCTGGCTTTGTTTGACATTGTTCATCTTTCGTTTTCCAGTCTGAAGAGCAAATACTGGGTGAATGAACAAAGGTAGGTTTCTATTTAATACCATGTCATAGTAAAGTCCTTCAACTAGTCTGGAATAAATCACAGCTGTCAGGTTGCTGTCAGTTTGTTGCCTCCACCTCCTATCCTCCACACCTGCGCACCCTGCCGGACAGTGGTGGTGTGTCTCCCTCTAGTGGCTGGGAGGCAGCAGTACAGCCGAGTTGTGGAGACCTGTGATCCGTATGGCCTGTAACCCTGTCTCTGGTTTCCAGGTATGGAGGGATATCTGTGGGCGGCCAGCTTCCTGTTCTGGACATCCAGCCTAAGACTATCCAGGATGCTGCTTCACAACTGGGACGCCTGCTGAACGTCACTGGGGTACACTGAGTGTGTGTGTGTGTCTAGGTGTGTGTGTGTGTGTGTGTGCTTGTTGGTTGGTAAGTGTGTAACCTTCTCTCTCTCTGGTCATTCCTCCCATCCTCAACGCAGGGTAAACACTCCAAGGAAACCTTAAAGGAGATCGGAGTGTTTCTGAAGTACATGGAGACGGAAAACAATGTCAAGGCAAGTAGATGTTTACAACAGCTGACACAGCTATGAAGCTATTGTTTATTTATAGGAGTACTGCAACATGAATCGACTTAGTGTTGGCCCTGCCGCATGCCTTCCCTTCTCTCTCTCCCTTAGCGCTCCTGTCCTGTCTCTAATACTGTCCAATAAAGCCATGAAAAATGCCCCCAAAAATATACATTACTGTGCAGAACTTGTACTGCCAAATCCACAACCACTTCTTGTGATGAAGTGGGATGTTGGTTCACCCCTGACAGGTGTGGTTCAACAACAAGGGCTGGCATGCGATGGTAGCCTTCATGAATGTGGCCAACAACGCCATCCTAAGAGTCAGCCTCCCCAGGGGAGCCAGCCTGGACCAGTACGGCATCACAGCCATCAACCATCCTCTGAACCTCACCAAGGAGCAGCTGTCTGAGATCACTGTGTAAGTGATCGGGCTCCGGGGCTCCTGTCCTGGGTGGGGTCCTCTTCTGGGGTCAGGACGCATTCTGTACTGGAGGACCCTGTTAATGTCCTTTTCTTTCTCTTCCTTCCTTCCTTCCTTCCTTCCTTCCTTCCTTCCTTCCTTCCTTCCTTCCTCTCTCCCTCCCTCCCTCCCTCCCTCTCTCCCTCTCTCTCTCTCTCTCTCTGTCCCTTCCTCTTCCTACCAGCCTGAGTACATCAGTGGACGCCATGGTGGCCGTGTGCGTGATCTTCGCCATGTCCTTCGTGCCGGCCAGCTTCATCCTCTACCTCATCCAGGAGCGCGTCACCCAGGCCAAGCACCTGCAGTTTGTCAGCGGGGTCAGCCCCCTGGTCTACTGGCTGGCCAACTTCCTGTGGGACATGGTCAGTGGGAAGCGCCGCCTCCTTTTTCCTCCTCTTGACTTCCTCCTCTTGACTTCCTCCTCTTGACTTCCTCCAGTATCTCCTCCCCTTTTTCCTCATGTCCTCTATGTTGCGTCAGATTGTGCATGCCTACATAAAACAACACCCACAGCGAGAGGGTGATGTTGGTTGTCCGGCGTTTTGACCTGGTCAGGTGAACTACTCGGCGAGTGTGGTGATGGTGGTGGGAATCTTCATTGTGTTCGATAAGAAGTGCTACACCTCCCCCAGAAACCTGAAGCCCTTGGCGGCTCTACTCATGCTGTATGGGTGAGTAGGTGACCTATCACCTTCTCCCTGGAGGGAGGTTCCGCTGAAAGGAAGTTGCTTGAAAGAATTGTTCTTTTTCTAAGTGTCTGGGTGTGTGTTTATGTGTGTTTGGATTTGTTTGAACTGAATCTGAACCAGCTTGTGTTTCAGGTGGTCTGTCACCCCGATGATGTACCCCCTGTCCTTCGTGTTCAACGTGCCCAGCACAGCCTACGTCTCCCTGTCCTGCATCAACCTGTTCATTGGCATCAACAGCAGCACCATCACCTTCATCCTGGACCTGTTTGAGAGCACCACCGTAAGACACGCACGGAAAACACGCACATGCTTGGACACACACGCACATACGCGTTCACGCTCACTTGTGCATGTACGCGCACACGCTGGGCCTTGACCGGGAGCTTACGGAAGGTGATGACCAGTGTACGTTCCTTTGTGTGTCAGCGTCTGTACAAGTGTAACCAGCTCCTGAAGAAGGTTCTGCTAGTGTTCCCTCACTACTGTCTGGGCAGGGGCCCCTCCATCCCCGACATTGGGGGCGGAATTGCAATCCACGCTTGACGGAGGTCTACGCCCGCTTTGGTGAGTCACACACACACGCACACACACACATACATACATGCGCTTATTTTTAAACCAGTCCTACTTAACCTTGTTGTGTGCCCTAAATGGCTCGCTCTGAATGGTCTCCCACCAACTACCTCTAGTAGCAACCTTAGCCTTCCTCCCTACCCCTGCCCCCCTCCGACCCTCCCACCTCTCTCCTTCCCCCCACCCCTATCTTTGGAGGGTCAGGACTCTCCTGGGAATTCCTTGGAGGGAAGAGCTAATCCTCCCTCGGCCAGGCAGTTCGGTGACAGAAACCTGACCCCGCAGGGCTTCTAGTCACACGTTCGCCTCCAGCACCCTCCAGGAAGAGGCTGCAGATCTGAACCAGCCTTTATTGTCTGATAACACCTCTTTAACATGCGGTGGTTTGCGTAGCGGGAGCCTGGTCGCAGGGCCAGTGCTGGGGTGTCTGATTTGTGTCGAGTGTTTCTTCTGCATCCCCCTGCTTGAGCTGGATAGAGGTCACAGCTGTCAGTGGGGAGAAGCAAAGGGCTGAAAAATGCTGCTGTTCTGATGCTTTTTTTTATCAAGCTTTCTCTCATGTTTGTCAGATTGGATGATTCATCCATGTGTCTGTGTGTGTGTGTGTGTGTGTGTGTGTGTGTTTGTGTGCATGTGTGTGTGTCTCAGGAGAGGAATACAGTCCAGACCCTTACAGCTGGGACTTTCTGGGGAAGAACCTGGCCTTCATGGCTGCCGAGGGCTTTGTGTATTTCTTCATCAACATCCTCATCCAGTACCGCTTCTTCATGGACCACTGGTACTGAACACTTCCTCCCCTCTCGTCCCTCCTGCCTCCCCTCCCTTCTGCACGCCACACCTCCCTCACCACCCCGAGGCCTTCTGATATCCCCTGACATGTACTTGCAAACATCCAAACGACACTCGACAGGTAGCTGTAGACGTCCGCTTACCACGGCTGACCCCTGACCTTTGACCCCTGACCTGTGACAGGATGCCGGACTTCCAGAAGCCGCCGGTAGTGGAGGAGGACATGGACGTAGCTGCGGAGCGAGAGCGTGTCACCCATAGCGACGGCAGCAGGGACATCCTTCAGATACGAGACCTGTCCAAGGTGAGGCCGCCGTCTCTCCCGAGGCATCATGGGTAATCCTGCGGTTCCCACAGCACGGATGGATTCTCTCTGTCCTCTTTCTTTATCTGTACAAACATAGATGTCTTCGCCTCTTATCTTTGTTGTTTCCGTCTATCATTCCTCACTCACTGTCCTCGCTCTGTCTCCTCTAGACCTATACAGACGCAGCCTCTCCGGCAGTAGACAGGATCTGTGTGGGCGTGGCTCCTGGAGAGGTAGGTGTGGCACATACAGACCTGGCAGATGTGATGTAGACCAGCCTGCCTCAACTACTACGTAGTCCTCAGAACCCCTCCCTGCAGGTTCTAGATGTTTCCGGTTTCTAAAACCTCCCTGTTCACATTCATGGATATGTATTCATTTTTAGGTTTAAGCAGAGCTTGTTAAAGTCCAATTCAATGAATCTGATTCGATGAATTCAACTCTGAGGAAGTTGGAAACCTCTAGAACATGCAAGACTGAGTGTGCCACGGATCAGGGTTGAGAAAAGCTGCAGGAAAAGACCATGTAGATGTGTCTCATCTCCTCCCTTACTTCCTCTCCTATTTCCTCCCCTCTCCTCTTCCTCTCCTCTCTCTTCTTCAGTGTTTTGGTCTGCTGGGGGTGAACGGAGCAGGGAAGACCACCACCTTCAAGATGCTGACCGGAGACATCGACGTGACGTCAGGAGAAGCTTCCGTGGCAGGTCATAGGTACGTCAGGCCGGCTGCACATCAAGTCAAGTTGTGCTTTATTGTCATTGTCACAAGCTATACAAACTGTACGAATACTTACCGATGTGCATGTGCAAAGAGTATTGTACATATGCGAAGAATGCAGTACATATCCAGCGCGCCTAATGTGCAAGGGCATCCCAGCAGGAGGAGTGATCACTGTGTTATTACAAGCCATGGTCTACTACTGACATCTCTCTGTCTGTCTGTCTGTCTGCCTGCCTGTCTGTCTGCGCAGTGTTCTGACCAACATCCTGGACGTGCACCAGAACATGGGCTACTGCCCCCAGTTTGACGCCATGGATGATCTGCTGACCGGACGAGAGCACCTCCACCTGTACGCCCGCCTGCGAGGGGTGCCTGAGTCTGAGATCAGCAGGGTGAGACAGAGCCAGGGGGGAAAAAGTTCATAACGTTCATATCAAGAATCCTGGTTGCCGGAGACTTTTCACACAGTACTGGGTATCCCCAACTGTAGTCCTCCAGACCAGCAGGATTCAGAGGCAGAATTCATATTATCAACCTTACTGTGGGGGATCAAAACAATGTTTGGTCTCAGGTAGTGATATTACCCAGGCATCTCCCTGCTGTACAGAGTCCTCCAGACCAGCAGGGGTCAACGTATTCCTGTCCCTCTCCCCTAGGTGGCAGAGTGGGCCATCTACAAACTGGGCCTGTCGGAGTACGCAGGCCACAGCACCGGCACCTACAGCGGAGGAAACCGCAGGAAGCTCTCCACAGCCATCTCCATGATCGGCTGTCCAGCCCTGGTTCTGCTGGTAAGGGCACACGGCAGGTGACACACGCACGCTGACGTGCCTGTGTATATTTTGTGATGCGTGTGTGCACGTTTGTGTCATGTGTGCGTGTGTGATCTTCCAGGACGAGCCCACCACAGGGATGGACCCCCATTCCCGACGCTTCCTGTGGAACTCCATCATGAGTGTGATCAATGACGGGAGAGCCGTGGTCCTCACCTCACACAGGCAAGTGTGTGTGTGTGTGGATTTGTGAACATGTGTGTACATCTGTGTTGTCTCAGCCCAGTGTTCTAACAGCAGCATGTGTGTGTGTGTGTGTTTGTTTGTGTGTGCAGCATGGAGGAGTGTGAGGCTCTGTGCACCAGACTGGCCATCATGGTGAACGGCACCTTCAAGTGTTTGGGCACCATCCAGCACCTCAAATACAAGTACTGTCTAAGTCACACTTCTGTCAGTCGCAACACTAATACAAGTACTGTCTAAGTCACACTTCTGTCAGTCGCAACACTAATACAAGTTCTGTCTAAGTCACCCTCTTCCGTCAGTCAGCAACACTAATGTGATAGCATTGTTGCTTATAGGGGCACCTCTATTCTGTTAAATGAACCCCTGTAATACACAATCAAGCGCTCCTAAGAATCTGATCTCCCGTTGGTCATCCCTTCCCGTCCGCCTCCATCTCCCTCTCATTCGTCCATCTGTCCCCCCCACCCCAGGTTCGGAGATGGCTACGTGGTTACCATGAAGATCGGTGCCTCCAGGCCGGGCCTCCCCCCAGACTTGAACCCTGCTGAGGCCTTCATGGAGAGCACCTTTCCTGGGTGCGTCCAGAGGGAGAAGCACCACAACACCCTGCAGTACGAGATCTGCTCCTCCTCCCTGGCCCGCATCTTCCAGCTGGTGCTGGCCAATAAGGAGAGGCTGAATATTGAGGACTACTCCGTCTCCCAGACGACCCTGGACCAGGTGTGTTATTGCATTCTGCACCCTTGACCCTTAATCATCAAAGCCCAGGCCTTCTCCTCATGTAATAACTACACTCCGGGGTCAAGCCCGAACTCCACCTCTGCTGTCGTCATGTACCCAGAATACCTCCGCCTCACGCCGTCTTGGTCGGTGGCCATCTTGGCTCTTTTCCCACTCTCTTTCCATTTCTGTCTATGCAGGTGTTTGTGAACTTTGCCAAGCAGCAGTCGTGCGAGGACGACTCCATCGTTCTGCACCCGCGAGCCGCCGGGGCGAGGCGGGACATCAAGGTCAAGCCCATGACCTGTCTGGGGAAGTGAGCAGCGATACGTCTGCTTTGATTGACATGTTATTTGGCGAATTGTGACAGAGCACATGCTTGTTCTGAAATCAATAAGCGAGTTAGTCGCGATGCGGTATTGAAGGAATGTGAACACGGAGCTGAACCAGCTGCGATGAGGTCGACTGACCATGAGAAAGAGGACTGTTACTTTTCAATTGTTTCCTATGTGATAGTCTACCACTAATTATGCTGATTAAGATGGCTGCTGATGAATATGGCTGAGTTGATTAGACTTTGCAATGTAAGGTGCTGTTGAAAGGTTAAAAGTTTCTGCTTCATATGCCAAGAAAGACAATCATTTTTGTTTGGCCTTTTATTAGAAGTGTACAATAAGAGTATTTTTAGAGCAAGGTTTTGTCTTGGCACTTTATCAATTCCTGTATCACTTCTTTTTCTTTTTACAAAGGTTTTTGATAAAAATCTATTAGTGCAATATAGATGTACGCATTTGCTGCTATGAAATTCACATGGAATTTATGAGGTGTTTTGTACGCTGTTAATGTACTGTTTAACTCTGCGCTTAATCATGTGTGCAAACTGAAGTTGTACCGAATGGAAAATATAATCACTTGTGCTTTCGTTTACTAGTCAGCCGCACATATAATGTTGACAATATTTTGCAATTTTCTCAATTTTGAGCATAATGTAAATTAAATGTACTATATTTTTTAACTTTTGGGCACCTTTGTACAAACTGTCTGTCTTTGGTAAACAAAAATAACTTCTTACAAGCTATTAAAATGATTAGCAGACTATTTACTGATACATACACATTCAATACAAAACATAATTGGTGAACACCTGAGAATTAGCAAATAGTGACTTATTTATTTGTTGTAGTTTTTAACACATTTATGGTCTAGTTACTCTTTCAAAGTGTTGTTCCTTAACAGCCACACACAGTAGCAACAGCCGACATGTTAATGGACTGATCCAGAGAAATGTCATCGTGTGACAGTATGCTTTCATACCACATCTTTGCGGAACTGTTTTTCCAGTCTTTTTAACACATTTATTGTCTAGTTACTCTCCCAAAATGTTGTTCCTTAACAGGCACACACAGTAGCAACTGCTGACATGTTAAGGGACTGATCCAGAGAAATGATGTCATCATGTGACAGGATGCTGTCATACCACACCTTTGCAGAGTAGTCCACTCTCTTCTTCAAACAAGCCTCCCACACACAACTCGGTCAACCAAAGTCTTTCCAAGGGCTTCCTAGGTTGTGGATACGTCATCGTGACGTGCTGTACAGTGACCTCAATTACTCCTGTTAAATGTTACGAGGGGCCAGGGAGGAACTAACATTCATGCTTCTCTACTTCCATCCTTTACCAGTACCAACGCCATCAATCCTTGAACACAGTCAAGTTTAATATATGACCATTTGTCATCATACATTTTCTTCTGAAGAGAATTGCAACGTTTTATTTCAACAAATATATGGAGCACAATCGATTCAAAAAACGTAACATTCTATGACTGACTAAACTCCTATGAAACTTCTATTTAAAAAATCCCATTCACACACAGACCCTGGTGTTTGAACCCACACTCTCACGACCCATAACTCTGTTTACCTGTGCTAAATCGTCTCGTTGGCTATGACATCTGCCACACCATGACAGCAGTTGAGCCAGCAGTCTGGAGAACTCTATACGTGACACATACAGTCACCACCTCATCCGCATCCATGTGATCCTGGGCTGTAGATCAGTCCTATCTCCAACTTCAACATGTTCTAGGAGGACTGGAGACCATTCCTGTCGCGCTGGCTCCGTCTCCATGTCAGAGAAGGAGAGGGAGGATCGCGCTTCGGAGGCTAGGGTAGTCCTTGAACTCCTTGGTGTAGGTTTGATGCTTTCCTTTAGCCCAGATGGTCATCTGGATGAAGCCCAGGAGGCTGAACAAGGCCACTGTTGGGAGGGAGGTTGGTTACACAGGCAGGGTGATGGATGAAGTGGTTGATGTGAGTTCTGCTTCATAAGGCAATGTATTAAAATGATTCAAATATGTGAGGTAAATGTGTGACAGGAAGGTGGAAAGAAAGTGACCGACCTGGTAGACACTGGGTCATGACTGAGAGACTCACCCAGGCTCCTACCTACACACACACACACACACACACACACACACACACACACACACACACACACACACACACACACGCGGACACACACATACATACCACACATGCACAAGTGAGGGCACACATACATGCCACGCACACAGACACACACACACGTATACATTCGCACACACGCACACAAATGCACAAATACCCAAGCTCACACACACAAGCAAGCACACAGTTGAAACCATGCAAAACATGTAGATTTACAACAACTGGCTCTGCGCCAAATGCTTTCTCCTTAGGTCAGCGATGGTGCCTCACCTCATAAGTGTAGTTGGGACAGGAAACAAAGAAAAACAGCCAGGTGAAAGGGTTCTTAGTCGGATGAGGAAACCTTCTGCACTTGGCTCCTGTGAGGTAACACACAACACCAACTTCTGATGAATGACAAAAGACTACAGACAAAAGACTACTACTTGGATACCCGATGCCCAACCTCATCTACAGAGAAAGCAAACGCTCCCGAACGAGCGACGTGAACCTACCTTCCCCTCGCAGGTTGTTGAGGGCCAGATGAATGGAGAAGTTCCCAGCTTCGCACAACTGTCAACGCCAGAACACAAACAGAACACGGCCGGCGCGTCACAGATACGCTCGTTCAAAACGGGTTTATGAGTTTGAACAGAGCTGTCATCGGTACATACCACGTACACGGCCAGAGCATAGTTCACTTGAGTCTCCCCATAGGCTGCAAGGACACACAGCAGAGTGGTAAATAAACCATCGGTCTGTTTTAGTCTGGCAATGAGCCAGTAAAAGGCAATGATGCAGTGTGAAACTTACAGGGGGGCGTGTAGAGAGGGTGGTTAATGTAGTAGGCTAACCATGCTGCAAAGCCCCAGTAATACAAACAGTTCTGAAAGAAAACAGTGTTTCCGTTTTGCATCAGTGCACATATCCAGTCAACCTTGCCAAAAATCGGACTTTAATCTGTAATCTTTCCCTGAAGAAGAACTACAAGCCCTGTTGCGTTTCAGTTAAGAAAAAGAAGTCCTTGTTTGGAGTGAAACAGTGGATGCTTAACGGTCATGTTGAATACCATGGCTGTGTAACCTTGTTCCATCAAGAGGGTGTTTCTCCTGGAGCAGGGGTTTGGACAGCTCTATGTCTCAACACCGTGAAAGTGCACGCAGCGCGTATTGCGCTCTATACTTACTCTGACTATAGCCTTGAGTGGCATCGTCCCGTGAGAGAAACGATGGACAAAGATAGTCTCAACCAACCTCTTAACATAGTGGCAGGTATGACAGGCACAGGCAAGTCTGAGAGAGAGGGAGGGAGGGTGAGGTGGAGAGAGGGAGACGGAAAGAGAGAGAGAGGGAGGGTTGGAAAGAGAGAGAGAGCAGGAGATGGAAAAAGAGATAAAGAGGGAGACGTGGAAAAGGAAACGGAAGGGAGAGACCGACAGGTAGGAGAGATGGAGCAGATAGAAAGGAAGAGAGAGGGAGAGACGAGAGAGGGTTTACGACTGCTTGAATCACAGCTGATGTGTTTTTTGCGATTGTTGGCGTCTTGGCCGTTGAACTCACGTGACCACAGGGAAGGGGCTGGAAGTGAAGGCGTATTTGTGGGTGTAGATATACGGAATCCGGAAATAGAAGAGCAGGTAGATAAACAGAGGCCCAATGTACTCAGCCAGAAACACCTGCCAGTGGAGACCAAACATGCTCTTTGAGTAAGAAGCTCTCCCAAGAAACATTTCAGTTGATTTTCTTGAATAGAGAAGTGGATGCCCAGGTGTTCTGACCATAGTCCAGCCTAACTGTGGCCCGAGGTCTCTGAAGTACATACTGGCTGTGGTTCCCACAGGCAGGCTCTGTAGAATTTCATCATCTCTCAGAGGTTTTCCCTCTGAAACATGAAGCCATAGAACTATTGAAGGATCTCTGTACTTGTGCAGTGCATTCGATGGCAAAGGTTTTTGGGAAATGAAGGATTATAATGATATGTTTACCTTCTGTAAGTGACTGTCCTATTATGCTGTCATCCATTTTTAATTTCAAATTATTTCTAGGAGGTCAAAGTCACCTTGCTCCTAACTATGTCTTGAAGGAGATGACAAGCAGTAATTGAAAGACATTTTTAGAGACTGACCCACATTCTGGTCGTTTCTTTGAAATCAGGCTATATAACAGTCTTTCACTCTGCTTGCTTGTAAGCATGTAGTGTAAATGAGAATCAAAAAGCTACATTTACAAAGAACACTTTGAACACTTTATTACTGTTTACACATTGATAAGTGGAGATCTCAAGGAATAGGCAGAAAATGTTTGTCTTACTGGGGTCGAGTTTAAGGGCTTGTCTGGCTGGATACCATTGAGGATCTGTTGAACACAAACACACACATACTGGCTTTAGGCCTGATAGTAATTAATCACAATGGAGTACCCTTCAACTCTAATATCCTTCTGCCGATTAGACTGTGTCTTGTCACACTCTACACAACATGTCCTCACCTCTTCTCACCCCTCTTCTCCTCTCACCTCCTCACCCCTTCTCTCCTCTTCCCTCCCCTCCTCTCCCCTCCTCTCCCCTCCTCTCCCCTCCTCTCCCCTCCTCTCCCTACAATCTCCTTCTCACATTTGCCACACCCTCTCCTCGCCTCCATTCCTGGCTATGTTGGATGGATTTACTCATGCAAACCACGTCACATCTTGAAAAATCGATATTTTTAAGAAACAGTTTCATGAACTATTCGTTATAAAGATTCAATATTCATGAAGAATTCAAGAAGTGAGCAAATTCTTACACGATTTGGAAAACAGATTTTTGATCTCTCCTATTGTTGAGTGGGGCTCCACCTGAGATGGAAAATCAAGAGTCAGGAATGTCCACAATTCGAGATCTGCTGGTGTAGCTGTTGGTTAACAAACTCAGCAGCTTCCCTCTGGAGACTGTACCTTGTCCAGGAAACAAAGTTGCTCCCTTGTCTTGGCATCCAGTATCTCCACCTGTGGAAGACAAAGCTACCATGAGTTCAGATGACATCCAAATGAACTCACCAGCCTGGTCATGCACACTGCCAGCTGCCTTGGGGGACAACGTCTCCAGTAAAAGACAGAAGTGTCTCGTGAGTCAAGTTCACAGAGCCTTCGAACGTTCTTCCAGTGATAAATCAGCCAGCCTGATAGCCAGTCTTATTCAGCCTGTAAAGCTGTCGACCCTGACAGTGTTGCCTTCGTGATGTACGGGAGCATGGACTTGGCGTACTTAAAGACGGACTGACTCCAACACAGGCTATGAATAGATGGAACAGTCTTCTGGCTTGTGTCTGGTGTAGTACATGAAAGCCCTAACAAGCGAACCTAACAGCTACATCCAATCCCACCGCTGTTTCACTTGAATTTCACTTTGAGTTTTGTTCACTTTAAAAATGACCAGCATTTTTTTCTCAGAAGTCAATGCTTTCGACCATTTAGATTGTGCCAGGAATCGTTCCAGACACGCATGTCAATGTTATCTTAAGGTACACAGAACAGCGGTGGCAAAACCAACTGATCTTGTACCAAAAGCATCAAAGGAACCACCTTTGTGTATGTGTGTGTGTTATCGCACCCCTTCGAGTCATGGTGGTGGATACAGGGGGATTAATCATTCCGGCAGCTACAAGATAGATATTATTAAATCCCATCCCCAGGTTGCAACGCTGATCTTTTTAATCTTAATTAGGTTGTGTCAGTTGTGATCTACAGCATGCATAGATGGGATTAGATGGTTGGCCGACGCAATTTGCCCTGAAAGCACTCTGAACTGTTCTGCTCAGCATAGCTGTCTTATCTAAATGGGCCCCTTACTGGAGAGTGTAATAACCCCTTAATGGACACCTAAAGATTTGCTGAATGCACAGCTGAAGAGGGGAAGAGAGAGGGAACGCGAAAGAAATAACACGAGAGGAAAAGAGATGTGAAATAGAGAGGGAGAGCGGCCATGCACACGGGCGAGAGAGTGAATAAAAGCAAAGGGAACAGATAGAGAGGTCTGTTTCCAGGAGGGGCCCTAGCTGTCTCCCTCCTCTGTTTTCCTTGACACTGCTGTGTCACCAGGGGCCCCCTGGGTGTTTTGTTTTCTGTCAACCGCAAACGCATTATGGGGGCTCTTTTGTTTGTCCTACAAAGCCAGCAGATCGCCAGGGGT
This sequence comes from Plecoglossus altivelis, assembly GCA_036571765.1. Taxonomy (NCBI): domain Eukaryota; kingdom Metazoa; phylum Chordata; class Actinopteri; order Osmeriformes; family Plecoglossidae; genus Plecoglossus; species Plecoglossus altivelis. Next base: position 3,703,710 of record BROE01000024.1, on the reverse strand, counting down.
GTCATCAGACCTGTGGCTTGTAATGCTGTGTGTACCGCTGGTTGCTGTGCCCTTGTAAATCTCATTATCCAAGATGTCTGCCTCTTTCCCTTAGGGAACCACAGAAGCCTGCTGATGTCGCACTTAGAGAGGAGGGAGAGGTGGACCGAGGGGTAGGGAGGACAGGGGGAGGAGAGGAGAGGGAGAGGAGATGAGGGAGAGGAGGACAGGGGGAGGGAGAGGAGAGGGAGAGGAGATGAGGGAGAGAACGAAGGAGCAGTGGGGAGCACAGGGGAGCAATAGGCGAAGGAGAAGGAGAGGAGAGGAGGAGGGGACGGAGAGGAGAGGAGAGTGAACAAAGATGGGGGTGAATGAAGTGATAAGTCATGGTGCAAGTCTCCAGCAATACTGACAGACCTAGTAACGCTTAGACAGCTCTGTAAACTTGCTGTTATGGGAGGAAGGGGAGAGGCAGAGAGAAAGAGAGAGGAAGAAAAACACAGATGACCTCTTCAAGGAAAGGTTACGATAAAAAATCATGCAGGCGTACTCTTCATTAAAAAAATCCAGTTACTTATGCAGGTTTGCAAATGTAAACAAATATTTTTCAACTGATGTTTTTTTTCTGAGGGAGGAGAGACCGTGGAGTTGTCTGAAGGTTGCAACTGAAGTTGTAAAGATCCACAAACTCAGAAAGAACACACCAACGCACTTGCTTACGTCTTCACCGTCTTCATGTCCATAAGATGAACTGACCAATTTTCTAAATGGCTTTTTGCATGCCCAGTTTACCGAATCCTCCACAGACACAGATAGATGATTGAGGTGTGTCTGCTCTGGCTGTAAGAGCCTCTGTGGTACGAGAACATGCAGTAAATCTGCTCTTTTTTCAATCGGGAGGAGTAATCGATAAAAGCACTCAGTTGATTTCTTAATTTAGTCAGAACCTTCCCTACGCTGTAGTAAATACACTAGTAATGATGAGTGATAGACTAGACCTTCCTAGCATGATGCTCGAAGTGATGACTGACAGTTCTGACAGGAGATTTGAGCGCTAGCATGCTAGTTAGCTCACCACAGGCTACAACCACCTTGGGTTTTTCTGCTCAGAGAAATACCTTCACTCCCCAAATGATAGACCAACAAACAGGTTCTAAATCCCCTTCTTAAAATATTTTAATTCCGTTAACTCCTTCATTTGCATGATCCAAAATTTAAAAATGTGATGGTTTTAAACAGTGGCCTGTTTGTGCTTCAGGGTGGAATGTGAGCTGGCTTCCAACTGCATTGCATTGAAACATGCGGGCTGTAAATCAAGCAGGGAAAAGCAGGCCTGTTGCTCTTGTACCAGATTACACATCAACTTGTTTACGAGGAGGCCCTAGCGATAGCACCATATGCTTCTCAGTATTCACACACAGCAAAAAAAACAGGACAGGCAATAATGATACGGCCAGGCAACGCTATGATGTCATGAAGATTTGAAGTCAAACGTTGGGGAAAAAGAGTTTAAGTTGCTGAGTGTTTGTAGTTTCAGGTTTGGATTTCCGAGAGCCATGTTTGGTCCCCCCCCTCCTCCCCCCCATCTTAAAATAAGTTGAGCTACCATCATCACATACAACTCCAGAAATGTCCTGCATGAGATCCAATACAACGTTTTTTAATTAATCAAAAGTGCTGAAACAATCAGTTCCCGCGGCAACAGCTTGGTCTTGACGGCTACATATCAAATCACAGATTTATGCTCAACCTAACTGAAACAGAAGGACTTGCTGGGAAAATCCACCACTTCTCTCATCGAGGAACACTTTGAACTTTGCCAAGCTTTTCGGAAACTTCTCACGATCACAAATACACATTCAAGTCAATTGAATTGCAGAAAACAAAAGGAATGTTACTCTAAGTAATCAGTTTTGACTTGTTGTTTTTTATCCACCGTGTCACCTTGCATTGGCCTGACCTATGCGTTTAAGAAAATTGTTTGCTGCCACTGTTTTATATACTAGTTGAGATTTTGTATGCCAAAACAGAAAACATTTCCAGGTAAAGTCTTACCTCAAAGAAGGTAGTTCTGCTCATCTTGGCTTGTTTGTTCTGCTCTTTCTGTTCTCAATGAGAGAGAGCTCTCACACACATGCACTCTCTCACACCCCCCCAAGCCCTGCCGCCCCAGAAACCATCTCAGCAATTCAGCAATGACCCCCTCCTCTCTATCCTCACATCCCTCTCCCTCTCCCCTCTCTTCTCCCTCTCACGCTCATTCCCCTTTCCTTATTCTCTCTCTCTCTCTCTCTCTCTCTCTCTCTCTCTCTCTCTCTCTCTCTCTCTCCTTCTCATTCTGTCTCCTTCCTGCTCTCATGCTCTCTCTTTCTCATTCTGCCTTTTATCTCTCCCACATTCCTTCTATCACCGTCTTTCGCTTGCTCAGTTTTTCTCTCTCTCTCCCTCCCTCTCTCTCTCTTGCCCATTTCTCTCTCTTCCCTATGTGCTGAAGGGAATGGGCAGGGTACCACAAGCTCCTCAGAAACCCTATACTCTCAGTTCTCTTCCACCTGCCTCCCTCTCTCCCTCTCTCCCTCCCTCCCCCTCTCTCAATCTGCCAGGGTGGCTGGGGGAAGCCCTTGGCATGGCCTAGGCTGGCTGAAACAGGAAACCGTCTGGAGTTGTGAGGAACATCGTGAGCTTGAGAGAGAAAAATGGATCAATAAATAGATATGGATAAAGAGAGGCAGAGACACACACACATACTACAGAGTCGGAGAAAAAGAGAGATGGACGGAGACTGAGAGACGGAGGGAGAGAGACAGAGAGCTTGCTGAACACACACAGAGAGACAGCGATGGAGATGAAGACAGAGAGAAAGACAGGGAGAGACACACCAGACACGGCCAGAAAGACAGAGTGAATTCCCTACTGGAGAAACCTAAAATAATCTGGCTCCTTCCAGAGCATCCCTGTGGATCTTCCCAAGGAGAGAGAAACAGAGAGAGACAGAGAGAGACAGAGAGAGAGAGAGAGAGAGGCAGTGTAGAACAGCCTCTATTTCTAACTCTACAGCAGAAAACAAATCTGTACCAGGCTGAGGACAAGGCCTGGGGCTGGACTGCACATTCGTGAACCAAGGCCTGGTTTGGGTCTGGCACAGCACACTCATAAACCAGGGCCTGGTCTGGCCTGTGTCTTGCACTGCATACGCACTCTCATTCTTTTACTATCAAGATGCAACATTTCTGGGTAGGACTTCTCTCAATTATTTTACAGCAGGACACACTCAAACAAACCATTGAAGATGTGTTTGTGGCACTTGAGGAACTTGCTTTGGTCTGACCTCCACTTGTAGAAGTGGGCTACCATGTCCTGGAACCATGTCAATCACTGTCTGTAGCACAGGGATCATGAAGCTAACATTACCGTGTGTGTGTGTGTGTGTGTGTGTATGTGTGTGTGAGGGGCCTCATCCAGGGGAGCAGGGAGCAGCAGGTGACAGAGACCACAGACCCTGTTTCCCCCGTGTTTACTAGTGTGTATGTTGCGTAACTTGAGCAGGGGCTGGGGGAAGGAGGGGGGAGGCCACATGCTTTCCTGTGCGTTAGGAATCTGTCCAGGGTGCTGTGTCACTCCACTGGACATGCAGAGGAGGAGAAGCAAAGATAGCTAGAAGCTAGCAGGCAGCTAAGCTAGCAGGCAGCCAAGCTAGTACACAGAGCTGCCTCGTTAGCAGCCTCCTGGCATCACGACCGGCAGAGCATGTCGAATACTTCAACAGGTGGGGGCTATTCGGAGCAGGGAGCTCACGCCACTTTCGCGCTCGACGATTTATGACGGTATCCATTTTCTGACCACGAAGAGGGAAGTCATGTGAAGGAGAGCGTAACAGGATTTGCTTTTCTGCTTTAGAGCGCAACAAAGCGGGCCGCGTCGATGACGATCGATTCCTTCTCCGCCACGCTGACCGGAAAAAAACCCCGTGCTACTTTGCCTCCGTTAGCGTAAATCTTTCTCTCTCCATCTGCCTCTCTCTCTCTCGCACTCTCTCTCATCCACCTGTTTTGTTTACCTTTGAGACCCAAATCCAAGCACCAGTGCCACCCACTGGCCATGTGTGGGCACGACAGAGCCTTTACGTATGCGTGTGTGTGTGCGCGTGTGTGTGTGTGTTGCCACTGAAGTCTCACCTGCTATGAGGGATAGTGTATGTCTAATGAGAACAGTGTGCGTACCTCTCACAGTGGAGAGAAACTCTGGTATACGCTGACTTGTACACAACTCAATGCATCTGTCTCAGTGTAGTGGTGCACGCGCGTGTGTTTGTGAGTGTGTGTGTGTTTGTGAGTGCGTGTGTTTGTGAGTGTGTGCTTGTGAGTGCATGGGTTTGTGAGTGCGTGTGCTTCTAAGCCACCAGTGTGTGGAGGGATGTGAAGGCTGGATGCTCTTGGAAACTCAGCCTGGTGGAACTAAGACAGAGAGACGAGTGTGAACGGCGCGATGGCACTCAGGGCTGTCAGTCTGTCGCCGTGACGCCCTCCCCCAGCCTGGCTAAGACCGTCCCCCCCCCCTGGACCCCCCCCTCCCCCTCAGGTGCAGCACTGATAGACGGGGACGGGAGATGGGGGACGGGGGTGAGGGGGGCGAACGCAGCGAGGGGAGAGGTTTGTGGAGCTCTCTGATAGCTCACTGGATGAGTGTGCAGATCAATACCTCAGTGACCTGGATTTGAGTCTGCCCTTGGTCCTGTGCTGCATGTCTTCCTCTCTCTCTCTTCTTATCACTTATCAACTCTCTAATAAAGTATAGTGCCCCCCCCCCCCAATGTAAAGGTTGTGGTGAAGCAACTGTGACTAGCCTGGGCATGTGCCCTCTGCTCCTGGATTCGTTTCACGTCCTGCCCCTTGCCTGTTGTGGAGACAGATTATGTGTGTTTACGCTGATCTGTGATCAGTGCTGTGGGTGAAGGTTGACCTTGTCTCAGAGGCCTGAGACAAGGTCGATAGGAACCACATAGGATTACAGCTCCCCCTGCTGGGCCTGGGAGACTTAGAGGACTGTTGGCATGCTTTGCTCAAGCTTCAGATTTGGGTCAAATTGGATTCGATTGGATGTGAAATAACTCATCTTGCTGTGATTTACATATCTTTGGTACAGCTAAACCACTTGTCAAAATGCTATCTTTTAAACCCAAGACTAGCCGATTTAGCACGACTTGCAGATTCCTCGCCGATTCAATTGGCTCCTCTCTTAATCACAATAAGAGGCAGTTGGGATAATTACCAATGAGTGGAGGGCTGAAAGCTAAGGGGGCCTTCATTTGGACCAATTAACATAATTTGAATGTCAGGGTTGGAAATGGGAGGGGATGGAGGGAGAGGGTGAAACGAAGTGGAGGGAGAGGATGAAGGGGTGGAGGAGGAGGATGGGGGGTGGAGGGAGCGGGTGGGAGGGAGTGGAGGAAGAGGATGGAATGGGATGGAGGGAGAGGATACAAGGGGTGGAGGGAAAAGATGCAACGGGGTGGAGGGAGAGGATAAAGGGGGTGGAGGGAGAGGATGGAAGGGGGTGGAGGGAGAGGGTTGGGGATGGTATTGGGAGGAGGTGGAGGGAAGAGAGGGATAGGGTAATCCCTAGGTTTCCAAAATGACAAAGAAGGTGTTGCATAGAGGTCCCATCTAATATTTGAGATGCTTCCTCTGCCCCAGACTTGTCTAAACAAGGCCCACGCAGCTGGTCCCATCTTCAACCCTCCTAAGGTGTCACATGATGCAGTCTTGATGCAGTCCCCCAGTCTTTGGGCCCTTTCATCTAGATCTTCCTCCATAACAGCATGTTTACAAAACCATCCAGGCGTAACTAGATTCCAAAATATTGTTGGAGACCATGCACCATCACTTCCCTTGGCTCCCTCTTCTCTCTCTCCTCTCCCTCCCTGTACCCCCTCCTCTCCCTCTCTCCTCTACTTCTCTCCTCTCCCTGCACTCTCCCCTCCCTCTCTTCTTCACTCCTCTCCTCCTCACCCAAGGCAGGCTGGCTGAGCCTCAGAATAGATGGGAGTTGCAGATGGAAGGGACCGGAGGCTATCACTAAATGCAATCGGCACCCTACGAGGGGCGGGGAGGGGGGCAGGGGGGTTGTAATGGGGAGGGGGGTGTTGCGATGGCCCAGAGGGGAGGGGAGTTGTAATGGCGGATAGGGGTTGTGGTGGCGGCCTCGGGCAGTCTCTCCTGATGGGAGAGGCAGCTGCAGGACTGGTGCACTGTGGGGGCACAAGTTCACTCGAATCAAAGAAGTTCAGAGATGAGATTGATTTTATCTTTCGACCGACTGAATCCAATCTATACCCATACATCTTTTGATCTTGCTGGAGTCATTCCCCACATGGATCCAGGCATGTGTTTGCGTGTGTGCGTGTGTGTGTGTGTGTGTGTGCAGTCCGTGTGGGTGTATGTGTTCATGCGTAAAGTGTGCAGCGTGTTCACTTGTGTGTTTGTGTGTGCAAAGGGAACCCTACGGAGAACCTCCATTACAGAGCAAATGGCCTCAGGCTGTTCCATCTCACTCAGCACAGGCCAGGAATACTAATCAATCTATGACAGGTAACTTAGTTTGAGACGTATACATTTTAATGTCAAACACTCCTTTGAAGCAAAGTGTTTTTTCCTATTTGTATTTTTAGGGAAGTGTTTTTTATTCTCTCCAATATGTTCCTGTATTGACAGGCAGTCTTTTTCGTCAGTTGAGACCATGCCGTTGTGTCCTGTAATGTGATTCCTGTCCAGCAGAGGGGGATAGAGATATTCAGTGTGCACATCTCTGTGAGGATTGCTGAACCAATGTCCAACAGTCTTAATAGAATGCTCCGGCTTCTACAATATGCATGCAAGTGAATTTATGGAGTTGGTAGATGCCGTCTTTTACAAAGGAATAGTTGAAAGTGAAAAACTATTATTTATTAAGCACTGCAGGAGAGATTAAAGGTAGCCTTTAATAGCTCAAAAGGTACTTTTGAGGTTTCATGCAGCATGGCCTAGGCCAGATAGTCAATGTATGATGTCCGGATTTCTCACATCATTACTGACTATTCCATCTCTGCCATGACTCTAATCTAACTGTAGGGTCAATCGAACTCTGCTTGGATAATATAGTATTCCTGTCTCCAGTCATTTATCTTGCGATCCTTTAAGTAGAGAGTAAGATGAAACTCACATATACACAGCCTTTGGCGCCCCGGAAAAAATCCAAACTTCCATTAGACTGAGGGATATCACGACTGCTTCAGGTTGGCAGAAAGGGGGAGCCGTCTCTGTTGAGGTGGAAGGAAAGAATTCCAATTATCGACCAATGGGGTTTGTTTCACTTCCTGGAAGTCTCGATGGTGTTTTGTGAACACTAAAATGAAAGCCAGCAGGGATTTCCATAAAGGGATTGTGACAGAAAGTAATTGCAATCTCACCAATTCGTCACAGAGAGTGTGTGTTATTTAATTATAAAGTATGGCTCCTGTTTCACCTTAACAATAAACTAAACTCATTACTTTAATTTTTTAATTAATGCTATGTATAGACTGACACTGATTGGAGCAGCTCCATGACCACTAGATTGGTCAATTTGTTCCAGTAGAGCAGAGAGAGACGTTGGTGGGTGAATGGGATGGAAATCATTGAGGTGCAGCAGAGCAAGACATAGACGAATCCATTTGCCATCTATTCCCAGCCTGCAGTTAATAGGAACTTCCAAATGCAGTATTTTACGACTTTGATTCTCAACAAAGTCTGTCTTTCTTTCTTTTTTCCTTCCTTCCTTCCTTCCTTCCTTCCTTCCTTCCTTCCTTCCTTCCTTCCTTTCTGCCTGCCTGCCTGGCTGCCTTCCTTCCTTCCTGCCTGCCTGCCTGCCTGCCTGCCTGCCTGCCTGCCTGCCTGCCTGCCTGCCTGCCTGCCTGCCTGCCTGCTTGCCTTCCTTCCTTCCTTCCTTTCTTCTTTCCAGCCTTTATTCCATCCTTTCTTTGTTTGTTTATTTCTTTCCTGATGTGATTCATTCTCGATGTCAGAAAAACTCTACTTTCGGCAAAAAAAATGGATCCACTGAGAGTCAAGAAGTTTCAGAGACCCTTTTACATCTCAGAAGTTCACGTTTTCTCTTTCTTTCAAACTGTAAAATGGTCTCCCCAGATGCACACACAATGAGCCTCAACAATACAGGGCTTCGTTCTATTAAATAAGACGGGAAATGAATTCTCTCTACCACGGGTTTCCACCATTCAAAATGAAAGATTGCTCCAAATTACATCATACACCATTACTCGAATTTTCAATCGCCCAATTAAAACTCTTCCTTTCGAAATATCGCAGTAGGCTACTAAAGTTTGGGCTCTGATTGCTTGTTTCAGGCTAATTCTGTCGCTCGGGGATACCGACCGACCGTCTTGCCCTAGTTTAGATCTTATCGAGAAAGCCAGCATTTTGATGAGAGTTTTTCCCTCTGCTTGGATCAGTTGCTTTACCATGCTAAGCACTAACCCTCCCTGTCAGTGGCTGTAGGTTGAAGCAAGTATCGTCAGCGCTATGCATCCCCTGCGTGTGGCACCAAACGTTTCCCCTGTCTAACCGCCCCGGGGCAGCTCAGTGCTGGAGGAGAGGGTTTGATAGTAGGCAGCTGTCCCTGGTGCTGACAGAAAACGCATCCAAGCAGCTCGAATCTTCCATGGTTTATTCAGTAAGCTGCTCTCTCAAAGCAAGGACACTACTCTTTTTTTCCTCTCGTGCGGACAGATGAAAGACTAGTCACTTCTCTGTGGGATGGAGGGTTTATCAAACTGGGCTTCTGTGCTTGACGCCTTGTCAGTGCGTTTAACACTCATCTGGCAGGAAGGGAAATGGTTGTGAATATCAAAGCCCCGTGAATCTGAACAAACATGTTCTCTGGACTATTCTGTTGCACTACAAAGTTCAGCATGTGAGATGTATCGAGTCTTGCTTATCACAGGGGACGTTTACGAAAAACGGTTTAGCTCCCCGTCCCCTGAGGACCGCGATCCAAACACGCGTAAGGAGATTTAATCAAACCCGAGTGAGTTTAATTTCCAATATGTCCTCCTCTTTACCAACAAACTGCAACTCGGTTTCACAAGTTGGTTGACGGTCTTTGCAGTCAGCACATTTCTCCTTTTCTTCAATAAGTCAATAATGATAATGAGTGATAAAGAACTGTCTGGAGCCTCCTGAGAGACGGTCTCATCCAGCTTCTCTATTATGTATGAAGACGGAACCTTGCTGCTGGCGTCGTGGCCGTAGTTTGACCCCCAATCGCGCGGATCAACCAACACTTTCGATCGGATTCATTCGGAGGCGATCCAGCGCTAAGTTAACTGGGACGAACCCAAACAGCCTTCAACCCTCCTGTACTCCTGTCCCAAAGGGATGGTTCTTTCCTCCGTTGAATAAGCAGAAAATGCTGCGCAAGAAGGCTGAGCCGAGTCGCCACCGTAAATCAGCTTCTCTCTGACTACCCCGCTGGGAAATATTCCTCTCGGTGGTGGAGTGGATCTGTAATGGTGTCGTAGCCGGCTATGGTGCATCGTTAGGACAGTGTCTTTTTCCAGGGTTTATAGCCTGCAGGACTGGTGCTCACTTGGCCTCACCTCACTGATCCCTGCCTGCCTGGGTGTGTATATGTGTGTGTGTGTGTGTGTGCGGAGCTGTGCGTGTGTGTGTTGGGGGGAGTGTGGAAGGGTAGGGGGTGGCATATGTGTGTTTCTCTGTAGTTTTTGTGCACGTACACCTGGAAATGGATCTGTACATGTGTTCATGTGTGTGCGTGTGTGCATGTGTACAAGTGGGAAATCAGAGCGTTACCATGGCAGTACCGGAGTTCAGTGGGGTCCCTCACTTTTTCGGTGTGCTCACCAATCCCAGAGGATGGTAGACGGCAGACGGCAGACGGGGGATGGGGGGGATGGGGGGATGGGGGGATGGGGGGGCAGAAGAGCCAGTGAAAGAGTGGCTGAAAGGTAGAGCGAGCGCTCCCGCGGAAGACAAGAGCATCCGATTCTGTCTTTGCCTTTGTCGTGCGCGTCAGCACACTCCTCACGTACCTGCCCAGAAAGACAGCACCACTCTGGTCCCACGAGGCCGGCTTCCCTTCAACAGAGCCAAAATGGCGGTTCAACATCGCCCTGCTGCAGTGGCGTCTCCTCACGGTGCGCACGCCGGCGCTGCACCCGTGCGGGGGCATGCGATCGCGTGCGCTTTGTAATCAACATCGCTGAACCTTGTTTCCGAATGGTGCACTCGCGTTAGATTTGGGGGAGGTTTTTCAGGTGTGTGTGTGTGTGTGTGTGTGGGGGGTGCATTTATCCATTTACTTTTCCACCTATAATGGCCTTGTAACTTGGGGTAAATTGATTTCATTAACTCAGCCGGGAGAGGAAATTAATTGGCACAAGTTGAACGCCACACATTAATTCAAGGTAAAGACTCCCTTTCTTAATGAAAGGCAGAAGAGCCATTGTGATTAATTCTGGTGCAAACTGAAGTGACAGTGGGATCATATCAGCGTTTCTGGCTTACTGCTGAACTCACTCTGCTAGTGGGTCTAATGGTAATGGAATTGAGTGAACTTGAAATAGGTAATTATTTGCTAAAGGGAACAGCGTAATGTGCTCTGGAATCTAACACAAATACAGATGCCTTCTCTCTGTGCGGAGACAGTAAATGCAGCCCTCTCTCTCTTTTTCGCAATCTCTCTCTCTCTCTCTCTCTCTGTTTCTCTCACACATATTTATGCTCACATGTGCGCACACACACACATACATTCTCCAAGGCTGTTGGTGAGAGATAAGCGGACTCGAACAGGGACAATAATGACGTTTCTCTGTCTCCGCTCTCCCCTTCCCATTGACTTTGACCCTGAAAATCTCATGGCGACCAACAAAGTCTTTCCCTCTCCTCGACGTTTCCAGTAGCCTTCGACTGAGACAGGAGACTGTCGCCCCAACAACCTATCGATGAGCTAATGAATTCAGGTCATACTGAGCCTCCAGCGGCCCTCCCAGATGCACAGTCACAGCCCAGTGAAGGGTAATTACGCTGGGCTAAGGGACGCTGAAGAGAGCAAACATGATTAGAAGCCCAGATTCCCAGATAAACGACCTGCAGTCATCTAGTTTCTGCTTCTTTGGGACGTATTAACTTATTTAAGGCTGCTTCAGTTTACTTGCTTTGATTAACTCAGTGTTTACACTTTTCCATCCCACCGCCTACTTCATGGCTTGCATATCAATATGGGTTTATTTAAACATTACACGGATTAAATAGGAAAATAGAGACCTCACAGGTGAAGAGGGAGATTAGCTAAATCGAAATCTTTTGGCAAATGTTTGTGCCACACATGCACACACGCATGCACACCTAAACACATGCACGCACGCACACAAACACACACACGGCTGCACATAGACCTGCACGTTTTCACACATCCACACACACACGCACATCCACACACACACACACACACACACACACACACACACACACACACACACAAACATGACCCACCACTAAGCAGAGCCCTTTTTCAGACAGCCTTTCAGAGCTATATATTTTTTGGGAAGTGACATTTTCAAGAGGCCCGTTACTGCCTTGGCACTTCGATAAATAATTGCCAACGAGGGGATTATGGAGTAGTGTTCCAGAAAGACAAGAAGCCTGGCACTGTCTGTCTCTCGCTGGCTTTCACACACACACACACACACACACACACACACTCATACACACATTTGGCACATCTGCAACACATCGCAGCTTCTGATGTCGGCCCCAAGGGAACCTGGCCATGTTGGGGAGTGAGATAGCAGTCCATGCTGGCCTTACCCCACTCCTGCAGACAGACAGACAGGCAGGCAGGCAGGCAGGCAGGCAGGCAGGCAGGCAGGCAGGCAGGCAGGCAGGCAGGGAAACACGAAGACGGGCAGACGGACAGACAGACAGACAGACAGACAGACAGACAGACAGACAGACAGACAGATAGACAGACAGACGGACGGACAGGCAGGCAGGCAGACAGACAGACAGACAGACAGACAGATGGACCAGAACCAGCAGAATCACAGGAAACATAACAACATAGTGGCTCTCTCCCTGTTGCTGTGTTCCAGACAGTAATCCCTATATTAATGTCAAGCTTCTACTACACACTCCAAGGCATAATAGTGTTAGAAAACGTTGAGTGACTAGTGACTTAATTAAGAATACATCGCTGTACGTTGTACATATTGCAAGAAAACGGATTTCGACTGACCCCCTTGAAATCCTGTAAGGAGCGACCTGAGGTAGCCAGCCATTTCTCCCTTAACAATCCTCTTTTGATTCCAACCAATTTGAAAGAAGCCAAGGCCACACTTTTCCAATTAAGACGAGAGACAGAATACTCTTTTTTGATGTAAATGTGATGGCATTTGCATCTCTATACCAATTTGCATTTATAGTGATTCAGTAGGGTTATTTAGGTGTGTTTAGGCCTGCATGGTATTAGCCAAAGCATTTCAAGAAAGGGAACACAAATGGAGAGCTGAAAAAAGGGGATGGCTTTTTGGGGGGGTCTGAAGCGAGGGAAAGTAAAAACAAAGGGAGAGAAAGACGACGGTCTCAGCAGCCAGAGTTTTGGATGAAAAGACCAAAAGGAGAAGATGTGGTTATCAAGCCTGGTACACGGCGCAAACCTGGAGGTAAACATCAATATGAGAAATGAGACCTATTGTGCGGGAACGTTGGAGGAAAGCAACTCTCACGGAATGGAAGGCGAATAACAGCTGGAATGATATGTTTGTTTAGGTGAGGGAGACACCCTGAAACGGTGTGCAGAATGCCAAGTGGAGGCTGTGAATAAACCAAGTCAGATTTCATTACTAATGGTATTACTCTCCACCTGGTTATTCCTAAAGCGATAAGGACTGTCCATGAAGGGCTGAGTTCATTCAGATACCTGGAGTCTGCCTTTTCTAATCACACGGCATAAGTCACGCTGCGCGTGGACCTATGCTATCTTTGTTACCTTGAAACAACAAAAGAGCGTTAGGAAATGTACACATATATGGTTAGCGAAAATATTGCCTTTGTCATTTTGTTGCTGTATTAAAAGGAAACATTGGGAGGACAATTGGAAATGTTTTTTATCTCTCACTTTCTCTCTGTCTGCCGTGGTCTCTCTCTCTCTCTAACTCTGTTGTGGTCTCTCTCCCTCTCTCTTTGTCTCTGAATGGATCGGTGCTATTGGGTTAGCCGCAACGCAAGCGAACAGCCCTGACCCCCGGGGTCCTGTTATCGATTTCTCCACTGACCAGCGTCCTTCTGGATCCTCTGTGGAGCCACCACCCCTGTCAATACGCTCGGACCCCCCCCAGCTAGCTGGCTGCCTCCCCCACGTCCCCCTGCTTCCAGACCCCCCCACAAGACCCTCACAACAGGGAGAGAAAGATCTCCGTTTCCTAATGGAGAGACTGGTAAATTGATTGCACGTTGGGTCGAAATGAATCATGAAATAATTTCACTTCTCGCATGGTGACATTTGTGATTATAGTGGTCTGTGATTATATATTATATATAGATTTTTTTATACAGGAAGTCTAAACTTGATGTGGGGGCGTTGAAAGCTTGGATTTCTTCCCGCTTGAATGGGTCACCACGGAAACAAAATGATTAGCACAGCTCATGTGTCCTCTTCATTCTGTGGGTTTTCATGGGATTGGATCTGTGGTCACATGTGTGTGGCTCCGCTCTTGTTAACAGCAAAACATGCAGCCGTCATATAATCATCTTCATAAAAAGTGTGTGTGTGTGGGGGGGGCAGGGGACAGGGGGACAGGGGGACTTGGGACAGCGGGACGGGCGACGGACTGATTTGCCGTTTTCCCCAAAGTGTCTGGTGTGATCCTGAGCGACTGCAGCGTGGTCCCTGGGAGGTTACACAGACCTTTTCCTTCCAGGATGTCCGTCGGTACAGAGACACCTTGTGTTTCCTCAGTGATTTACAGCTGCTGCGTCATTTTAATGAAACCCTGCCATCAGATGCATGGTGACGTAAAGTCTGCCCTGAAACACTGACACGGGCAGGGTCACCTCCTGTCACGCGCCCTCCACGCTCTCACGTCAAAGGGGGAACGTGGACAGCTTACGTGCCGGACAGGTACGAAAAGATGTTGAGAGTCTTGATGATTTCAAGTCATCTGGAACATGCAAAATGGTCTTCGAGATCACACCTTGACAAAAACAACCAAACGTTACAGCTTGTACCATTCAGGCGTCGTAGCATCTGGCCAAATTAGTTTTCAGCAAGAGCAAGACGTTTCAATTCCCGTTGTCTCCGTGTTGGCCCTGTTCAGGTAAAGACACCAGTTACGGTGGAGTGGCATGTTGAAAGGTCTCCGTCACAGAGAATAATACAAACAGCAATTCCAACTTTCAAATAGGTTTCTGCTGAAAGAAGAATAACAAGGTCCTGTGATAAATATGGAAATCAGCATGGGATTGTCAAAGGGCATTTCAACCCGAAATGAAACCGCAACCAAGTTGTTGATTTAGGTGGGATACGTTTGTGCTCTTGGTTAGACGGTGTGATTGAATCGCAGGAACGGTCCCAGCGGTCACCACCGAGGGCAGGGTGGGGTTGGAAGAAAACGGGCGAATCCGGAACACACGGGTTTCTGCTGGGGTTCATCCCTCTGGATGAATATCCCTCTGGATGAGGTCGAATGGATTCGCGTGAATGAAGAGCGGGACCAGATCGAAAGACGACCTAACATGATCAGTGGTTCTTTGATCACCTGCAAGGACAACAACAAGAGGCTTGTGTGGTCTTTGCGCTCTCGTCTGACAGGGTTAAGGTTGCAGCTGGGTAGAGTGTTTAATGGACTTCGACACAATGGGATAACTTACAGGGTTCCTCAGAAGTGGAGGCACTGTGATTTCAGACCGCTGTTATGCATCCATCCTTACGCACGAGAGGTTCGGTAAATCACAGGGGCGTATTCTGGACAAGGCGTGCTGGCGGGGGCTGGACGCGACTTCACAGGATTGGACCTGCCAGGAGTGAGTGCACATATAGACGCTAAACAAACCATTTGGATCAAATATACCGCCACGGCTTTAATATACTTTCTGTGTTGCTCATCGCCAACCTTCAGGGACAATGTAGCACTCGTGTGTGTGTGTGAGTGTGTGTGTGAGTGTGTGTGTGTGTGTGGGGGGGGGGGTAGTCAATCCTTCTTTTCCCATGTCCAAGAAAAAAACCTCAGAATGAAAATGTGTGGAATGAAAAATGGGCAGAACCAAAATGAGAAGAGAGAATGGGCCAAAACTGCAATCTCTTCATGGGGTCCATAATCTTCAGCGGCACCCTCGTCAACCTTGACACGACACCCTAATGTGCAACATTCAAACAACGGTGGTTTGTGGCTAAAAAGGCAAAGTACAGCAGTACTTGTGGAAGGGCTGTGATAGCGGGGCCGTTTCCAAAGTGTTCCACCTACGTAACTGTTCTAAACAAGAACATGGTTGCTAGGCTTGAAAGGTTATGATTACCAACGTCAAAGTAAAGCTGGTGGGCAATCACAGTCACAATAAAACGCCGCGAAAATAAGAAAGATCAGAAACAGGTGAGCAGGATTCTTTGCCCAGGGCGTTGGCTCTGCACGACACCGGGGCAGGTTCTGGTTCTATATTAAGATGTATTTCTGCTAAAGACCGTCTTCTCCCCCATAGTTCTACCCCCGCTCTCTAAGGTTCAGACAATTCTCCTCTCCTGCCTTGTTTCGCACGACCCCCTGACACAGTCAAGGAAGAGACACGACTCTGTCAAATTACACAGTAATCACACAGCACAAAGCACAACCATGTTTTCCGGTAATTTCTCAGCGCCTCAGGTAATTTTGCAGCGTGTTGTCTATGGTAGGAGAACTCGAGTCATTACAAAAGGGGAATGAGGTGATATTTAAGAAGCCCCAAAATAAAGAAATAATGATAGGCAGCGACTCTGTTGGTGGTTTTCAAAGACAAGTTGTGAGGCTGGCTGAGCTGGATACAACAGTAATAAAGTGTGTATTACATTAGGGCTTTGGGGATGAGGAGAGAGAGATTCCAAATAGGATTAGTCTTTCTCACAGAAACCCTGGATCCCACTTTTCGCTGATTCACTTTGGGTGTCTCTCAGGGACAGGGACGGGGGGACGGGGGGACGGGGGTTGTCATTAGAGAGAATCCTTTTCTCTTGCCAGGTGTTGAGAACAGTATATCCTCTCATCTCATGAAGATAACACCCTCGAAAAAGCCCCCAAAATTGCACTGTGGCTCTCACCCCTTGCAGTGAACTGTTAAACAACCCGAGGCCCTAAAGCAATTGACTGTGTGCATCTACAACACTTAAACAATCTAGATAGCTCTTGGATGTAAGCACAATCACAAATGCGATCTGCAGGTTTGGGGGGTGCATTTAAGTTTGGTAGGAACTTCAGTAGCCTAGGAATGCAATGTTTTTTTTTTTATCAAGGTGAATCGTGAAGATGGAATGTCTGACAGATACTAGATCCTCAGAGCCACAAGTGGCCAGAATTTGTTTTTTTTATCGCAGTATTTTTTAATGCAGCGGAGATAAGATGGAACTCTGACTTCAAAGGCACCTCGAAAAACCAAGGAAAATAATGAAAAGATAAATCAAGACTGATATTCTCCTCAAACTCCATTCCGTGCTAGCTACAACAGGATGCTCGTACAATGTGTGTTGGAGGAACACTTTCAGGTCCAGGGCCATGGCAATAACAAGGATTAGCTTTTCTAAAGATAAAACGATACTTGTTTAACTTGGCTGCTACTGAAATATAAGTCCCACATAAAAGGGAACCATGAGTAATCAAATAAACCTTTGAAAAAAACACATGTTTTTCCAGAACTACTGTATGTAGTATCCTAGCTTGGCATGACAGAGGACTGTCAAGAAATGAACCTCTCTTTTGCTGTCTAAATCAAGCCTGAATCAATACATCCTCTTCGTATGACACCTGTATCAGCTGTCTATGTTACCAGGAAGTATTTCGATGCATGGAGAGCACAGATGAGAGCAGGTAGACACTCGGTGTTGGAGGTTATGGCGCGAGTGATCACTCTTCTTTAACCCAACCAGACAGCCAGCCGCGTGTCGGCAGAGAGGGTGAAAATTGTGGGAAAATCAATGCTAATCAAGTTTCCTGGAAGAGTTATTTCTGATTTAATACAGCCTTTCCTGATGAGATTTCTTTTTTTCTTTGTTCAAGCGGTGGCAGGGATCTGAGTGGGGGGAGGGCAGAGGGGGAGGGCCGGCGGGGGCGAGGGTTGGGGTCACACCAGGTAACACCTGCTGTTCTCGGGACCCTGAGAGAAAATTAGTAAGGATCCTTATGATGCGGGCAACGCAGGCCCGCTTTAAACTTCGCGTTTTAGTTCCATAAATTAGTGAAGGAGGGAGTTGGGGGGGGGGGGCGGGGGCCTTGGGGTTGACGTCCCTTGTCCGCAGGCAAGCCAAACGCTGCCATGAAGTGCACATCTGTGCGTTTGCATTGACACGTTCATATACTGAAGACAGGAATCGATATGCATTAGAGAGTCTTCGTCAGGTGACGTCAAAAGAGGGAGCGCGGGATGTGATGGAGGGACGTGAGGCGGAAGCAGATTTGCTTGCCACCCAGCAACACGATCGAATCATTCCACCTTCACCACGACCTTTGATTTGAACATGCCCAAACGGACCCCTCGCGGTTACTCAAGCCTTTAGATGGGGGGAAATGTACAACTGCCGCCTGAGAATTCCAATTGCTCCAATCTCGTATTCATCACATCATCATCATCTCATCACCTCCACATCATGCATTTTCACAAAAATGTGCCCCCCTGTTCGTTGACTTTCTCCATCATCACATGGCCATTTTCCTTAGTGTACACCAAGTTACGGAGTCTGTCCGCACCGCCCCTCCGTCCTGCCCGTGCGGGTGTGAAAGGGATTTTTGGAGCCTTGATTTTTTTCAAAATGACATATCAGATTGGATTAAATCCAAACTGAATCTACAAAGAAAATGAACCGAGGGAGGACAAAAACACTCAGCCTTTCAGCGTCACATGTTTTATAAAAAATATGAACTTAATTCTCACATAGAGACATACAATGTTTGGCTTTGTTTCTGATATTTTACATAATTGTTCGGAAATAACGTCCGCAAGGACTTTTGGATAATAAACCAGCGATACATGGCAGCAAATACATAAAGATATCACTCTGAATATTGAAATACTCTTAAAGAGACGTCATTAACAACACGTTGAGGAAAACGTTCCCAACCAAAGCACAGCTGTCACATCATGACTTACAGACAGAAATGATGGACATTCATGCACCAAAGCTTTGGTTTGCTTTTGGCTTTTACAACAAAACAAAAACGTAAATAAGGCATTCGCTTGTCATGTTAGCAGCAATGGAAAAGTAAAATATAAGTATAAATATATATATAAATGTAATAACAAGTTTTCCATTCAATTATGATATACTTTCTCTACCTCCCCTCTTTAGGTTCATTACCCTACACGCCCTCCCCCCCCCCCCCCCCCCTCACACGCACACACACACACACGCACGCACACACACACACACAAAGACACACACACCTCCCCCGCAACACCTCAGAATACAGTTGAAGTAAAAAGAAGGCAATTTCTTTTTAAGTAGTGGTCATTAAAGATGGCACAAGGACATTTAGGGAAAAAAAGCAGAAGCGAGAGGTGTTTTCTGATCTCAAACGACAGGGCTTGGTTGTCGTGTCCAGTCCTCCATCCTCCAGTGTCTAAGAGTCGTCATCGGTTTTGACGACGTGATAAAGAGTGACGTTGAAAAGTACCTGATGTCCGTTATTCCAGGCGTAGAGTACCCTCTCTCGTGCGTTGTAGTCCAGCATGGAGATGTGAAAGTACTGGTTGTGGAAGGGGATGTCAGTGTACTCATAACTCGAGGTCTTCGTGGAATACGAGTAGTAGACTTTGGCTCCGGTGACGTGAGAGTTGGTGATGTAGAGGGTTCCGCAGATCATAAAGGACTCCCCCGCGTTCCGTTTGGAATACTCCGTGTTCCAGGTCTTCAGCACCTCCAGGGTTTCCGCATCGATCTGGGAGATGACGATATTCCCCGCGTTCTGATTGGTGGCGTACACCACCCACAAGCCCAGCTCGTCCGCCATGACGTCGATGTCGGAGTATCCGCCCCACGTGTACGGATAGGAGTTGTGGAAGCCTGCGTAATCCAAGGCGCGCTGGGCCAACACCTGGCCCGTCTCAAAGTTATACCTGACGATGATGTTGCTCTGGTACTTGTTGTAGTACAGGGAGCCGTTGTAGACCACGTGATTGGTCCCATCCCACTTGGACGGCAGGTTGTAGGTTCGCGACACCACCCCGGACACAAAGTCGTCCAGCGTCTTGTACTCGCGCACGATCCTGTTGTTGGTATAGCTGTCCATGTACCAGACCTGCAGACACAACCCCAGTGGACGCAAGGTCAACTTACACGTTAACATACTACAGGAGAACCGTACAGACGTTCACAAACATCTCCCAGTTTTATACTCCTACTCGTCGGCAAAGGTCATCTTCCGCATCATTGCTTTTAGTACAGAATAAAAGGAGAATTTACCAGGGCTCATAAATCAAGGCACGTTTTACAAGGCGAGAGAAGCAATTAGATTTTCCCACCTTGGAAAGCGCTCTCTGAAAACCAACACCATGACACTGGTCATGTCAACCTTTAATAATTGTAATAAATTCTCCCCACTTGGAAAACGGAGCAGATATGTTTGTCCGATAGCAAAATAACTGGACATGCCCACACAGGAAAAATAGTGAGCATGTACACATCCTAGGACACAGACATGTATACACACACACATACCCATACCCATGCTGTACTCCCCACACATGCACACATTTGCACACACATGCCCCCATAAGTACACGCAAACACACACATACACACACCCGCACGCATGTCAACATGCACGTATGCCCACACCCCACTTCCAAACTACCAGACGGACCCCCCCCCCCCCCATCAGATCCGGTACACATACACGTACACATACACAAACAAACAAACAAACAAACATGTGCAGTACTCCACACACACACAAATGCACCCTTGCTCTCACACACGCACACACACTCACCCGGTTGTTTCTGGGAGAGGCCTGTGGATCAGTCATCCATGCTCCGTAGCGGGTTCCAGACGTCTTTATAGTGACGGGTCCAGTGATTTTCATTAATTTCCCACACGCTGTTAATAAAGAAAACCAGTGATAAGAGATCCCGTTTTTTTCCCCCCCTGTTTGCCTAACTGAATTTCTCAAAATAATTTCCTGCCTGTGCAACCCTGGTGATGAACATATTATCCAACACCTTATCCCTGTTTTTTTTGTATTTCGACGCTCAAGCTCAAAGCAAATCAGATGCCACATGGTCACGGTCCAGCCTGGTCTACAACTGAGTCCATGGGCTCACAGTCAGACTCCTCTCTTTCCTCTTTCAACGTAACCGGCAACGTCCCAATAACACAATCCCGTCGTCTGTTTTCAAGGTTGATTGAAAAAAAAATACTTTCAGTTGAAGAGCACTGCGGGCATTAAAACACGCGATGCGCTCTCGGAATTGTCGCCTTTACTTTGATGTGTGGGTTTTTCATTGACGCATGAAGAGCAGGCTCCCTCTTACTGTGGGACTTACTGTGCAGTTGCACATTCTCTTTGTTATGTTACCAGAGGGAGCACATTCCTATCAGCACAGCACATGACAGGCTACAGCAACATTGAGCTGGGTTATCTACACAGCTCATGACAAGGTATCCGAGCGTCAGTCAGGGTTATCTCTACAACAGGACCACCGTAGAGTCGGGCAGGGTTGGCATTACAGCACGTCAACCAGGGTTATCGGCACAGCACGTGACAGGCTGGAGTCAGGTCTGGGCATGGTTACGAGGGGGTAGAGGGTAAAGCATCTGTACTCACTCAGCTTCCCCATGCAGTTACGGAGGCGGCTGTCCAGCCGCAGAACCCGCTGGAAGAGCTCGTCGTAGTCGTAGGCCCCCACCTCCTCCTGGATGCCAGTCAGCACGGCTGACAGGTTCCTGATCTCCTCCTTGAACTGCGAGACTAGCGCCGCGTCCGTCTTGTACTGCTCCAGCACAGGGATCAGCGGCTTCAGCTCATCCATCTTCTCCTTAATCTCCTGGAGGGGCGGGGGGAGGGGGGGGGGGGG
>BROE01000024.1:3586281-3681895 GCA_036571765.1 Plecoglossus altivelis | reverse complement strand
GGGGGGGAGGGTAGAGGTAGAGAGGGATAGGGGGCAGAACGGGGCGAGGGAGAGGCGAGAGAGAAAACGGGAGAGGGAGTGTGAGGGTGTGAAGGGGAGGTAGAGAAAATGGATCAGGATTAGATTGATAGCCAGGGGGAGATTTACATCCACTGTGAGGTAGAGGTGGAAGGGGGGCGGGGGGGTTCAACAGTTGAATAGTTAACAGCAGACACGCTTGACTCTGACAGGGCTGTCTCCAGGCTTCAGCATGGAGGACGTGCTGCGATACAGGGGAAGCGGCGTTGGCATAATCTGACCGCCTGGGTACCTGGAAGTTGCGGGCCAGGACGGCTTTCCTGCTGTCTTCTATCTGCCTGAACTTCGTCCTCAGTCCCTTCATCTGGTTCTCCATCTTCATGACGTACTGGAAGTCCCTCTGCGTACGGAGGTTCAGAACCTCGATGGACTGGGACATGTTCTGGACCTGCAGACAGAACACAAAACCAGCAAAGCCCCCCGCCCCTGCCTTGAAGTCGAACCCTTCAAACGTCAGGAGGCAGCAGACAATATTACACCGCATTTATCAGCTGGCGGGTTGACAAATCGTTGAGAGCTTTGACATATGGACCTAACACTGTGTGATAAATGGGAGGTAAATGATCTTGCAGTTTCTGGCGCTCCGCACATCTGTTGTTTTCTCATCCCTCTCCAAGTATTTGGTTTCCAGCGAGAGAAACAACATTAGCAAGCTTCTGGGTTCTCCTGTGTTTAACAGACTATGCCAGGCAGCTGGGCCCAGCACATCTGCATAATCATACAGGCAGAGCTTAGCCTCCCTGTATTTGATTAAAAGCCAAGCTATTAGTCATCAGTACAGGTATTAATGGCTTCTTAAATCACTCTAACTTTGGCACTAAAATGACTTGTCAAAGAGCTATGTAATAAGTCATGTACTTTGGATGTGAAAGCAGAGCATGTAGTCAACTGTTGTATTCGCATTTATGCGTAACTGGTAAGTTACTGGTAACTGGTAAATTGACCTAAAAAAGAGCATGCACCAGCCATCTTCTTGTTTAACTTGTTCAAGTTTAAACACGTACAGTACAGTGTGCGTGTGTGAGAGAGTCCTTGCGGGGGGGTGCGTATACGTGTGTGCGTGCTTGTGTTCGTGTGTTCATGATTGTGTGACAGTGTCTGGTTATAAGTCTACGGGTGCATGTTAGCATGTGTGACCGGAAGTGTGTGTGTGTCTGTGTGCGCGTAAGCATGTGTGTGTCCGTGTGCGGGAGTGTCCAAGTGTGTCCGTGTGCATGTTAGCGTGTGTCTATGTGCAGGAGTGTCCGGGTGTGTCAGACTGTGTGTGTCTGTGCGTGGGCATGTGCGGGTGTGTCAGCGTGTGTTAAGCGTGTGTGTCTGTGCGTGGGCATGTGCGGGTGTGACAGCGTGTGTTACCTTCTCCAGGAGCTGGCGGAGCTGTCTGCTCTTGGCGTCCCTGGAGCAGAGGCTCTGTTCTGGAGCCACGACCGTGCAGATACAGCGACCATCTGCATCCTGCGCTGAGCTGTACACCTGCCAGCCCTCCTTAGGCCCGATGGTCTACAGACGCACACAAACACACACACATCACACACACACACAGGTAGTTATTCCAACAAAAGATGCACATCTCGACTTTCCAAAATATTCCAACGTTCAGGGAAGTCGCATTCCGTTTTGGAGTTTACTCCAAACAAACTGGACCATATGGTGCGATATGATGTGTGTGTGTGTGTGTCTGCTGCTGCTAGTTCCAGCACATTGACTGCTTTGGCAGACAAAGATGACTCAATCTGAGGCTGAACCATCTACCCCAGCCTGTCCATCTTTTCATAAAGTCTCAGCTCTCACAGAGAGAAAGAGAGACAGAGAGAGACGTACCCACTGTCAACAGAAAGTTAGCAAACAAGAAAAGAACTGGACTGAGAGATAGAGAGGGAGGGGGAGACAGAAGAAGATGGGGCGGAAATAAGAGAGAGACCGAGAGACATGTGAACACTGAAGGAGAGAAGGAGAGAGGCAGAGAGGAAGACGGAGAGATAGAGTAAGAGGGAGAGACAGAGTAAGAGGGAGAGACAGATAGAGGGAGAGTTAGACAGACAGACACATAGGGAGACAGACAGGGAGAGAGAGGAAGACAGAGTTAGAGAGAACCACAGTGCATGTTCTCTGTGCAGAGAGTAAACCAGTGATTGTCCACTGAGGCTGGCTTCAGAAGAACACCTTTGTGAGGATGATTAATGACCACACTTTCAAGTGCATCTCAGTGCAGCCAATGCAGCCAGTTCTCTTCTATCTAACTTAAATAGGAATATTAAATCGCAAAGGCTGAAAAAGACTATGGAGTTTCGAAGCTCGAGCTTTTCATTGGAGATTTTGTCTAACCAGCAGCAAATTACCAACATCACCTAATTATCATGAAGACCTCGCTTTGATATCCAGTTTTCCACAAATCGTACATTCAAATGGTGGTTTTTATCATGCAGGTCCTGTTACTCACTTGGATGGTTACTCGCATTTCTGGTCTCTGCTAGAACAAACATATAACCGAGCTCTAGAGCTCTACACTGAAGCCACCAATCAAATCTGAGGTGGTTCATGGACACCCTCACCTACATACACCGCTGCACACGCAGACATGCCGACAGGTTGGAAAACACACACTCATACGCCACGCAACGCATCCAAGGGAGTTGGACTAACAGAAACATTTCTTTTGTAACCTTTGATACAAGAGTGAATTCACATCAAAAGAAGCCGAGAACGAGCCGAGGGAATGGTGTTACTCCTCTGTTGCATGAACGTCGCTTTGCGTTTGCGTTCATCCATCAAACTGTCTAAACAAAGACCGGGAGATATTAGAGGCAGTCCAAATGGAATGCACATGTCTGGACTGTAATTGATGATCACGCTCCTTAAACGAGTTAACATTTCTGCTCGAACGGAGAACAATATGAACTCGCGTGTGTACGCCTCCCTGACTGAACGTCTGTAGAAGTCGGTCGTTCGTGCGAGTCAGTACGTGACAAGCAGTGACCCGCACGTAGCCACATGTGGCGTCGCGGGACGGGGTGTGACAAATACCAACAAAAACCCCGCCGTCTAATGTCAGGGTCGCACGCATGCAAAGGGGTGGCTTGAAATAGAATGTGACTGATGGTGTGTGTGTGTGTGGATGTCTGTCTGATAGTGTTTGTGTGAGGGTGCGGGTGTGTGTAGGTGTGCGCATACGTGGGTGTGTGCGCAGTGAAAGGTTGCGTTTGGCCGTGTTTATGTGTAAACATGACACAAAGAGAGGCAGACACAACAACAACAGATAGTGCCCATATGAAGCGTCGAGTAGGTGGCTAGAGAGAGAGAGAGAGAGAGAGAGAGAGAGAGACAGAGAGAGAGAGAGCGAGAGAGAGAGAGAGAGCAGGTGAGAAAGGCTGAGGAGGAGTCACAGGCCCACTGTTACTGCCAGGGAGAAATGGCAGGGCTACAGAACCAAAGAGAAATTCATTTCCTCAAAACCCATGACAGCGCGGACTCCTCCGACCCTGCGGAAAATGACGGCATGGATCATTCTGTCGGAGATCATTGCCAAGTGACCAGAACCCGTCCCATGGCTGGACCTCTCACCACTCATCTCCAAAAGTGTGTACCACGACGTGTTGCTCCTGCCAAGCAAGCCGCCGTCTCTGTCACGCACTGACAACAGACAGCAGAGAGAGCGATCAAACATTATCTTTTTAAGCAAAGATAGTGGCGAGCTCCAGCCCATAGTGAATGACTTGTGGTGCCACGACCAGAATACCGATTAGAGGCACCTAAGTGAGCCAGACTCCTCTGTGTCTACCTCCACAGGCCGGCTGGTTGGGAGCGCACCACCTTAGATCGCGACAGATCGAACTCCCCCTCCACCCTGTCCACGTTACCATGACGGCGATCGTGCATCGATCATTAGTGGGCTGCTAATTGGAGGAGCACATCCATGATCAGGCCAGTTGATTACATGGGGAGGAAGTCTGACTGAGACAGAAGCGACTTTGTTCATTCTCCTCTCGGTGAAACCCCCACAATGCTTTGCGGTGACAGACGCCTGGTGAGGAAGTTGGAGCTCCTCCGAGCTCCAATCATGGTAATTAAGAAGGGAGCGGGGAGGAATCTAGAAAGCCCCTGGTAAACTGTACCCAGCGCCTGGAATCATTCTTCCAATTACATTAGTTGTGTCATAATCACCCAGAGGATAAGTAATTTAGCCATCTACGGCGTGATATGAGGCGTCAGCGCCCTAGCGTCATTTAAATGGTGGGGATCTTTGTCACAGAAGCCAGGGAGGAGCCCAGGGGAATCTTAACAAGACAAACACAGCAACCTGCATGTGTTTGCAGTGTGTAGGGGGGCAAGGTTGGGGGGGGGGGGGGGTGATGACGACAACCACAGCACCCGCATCGAATGTTGACGCCAACAAAAAGGTGATTCTGGGTCTTTCATGTGGGCACGGGAATGTTTGGGTTAGCATGGTAAAAGCAGAATGCAGAACTCTGGTACAAAAGACTAAGACGACTTAGAACCTATCTTCCACTCATTTTGTGTGTGTTTTGATGTTACTTGTAAAGATAGATGGGTACAGTAGTGTTGAACCCCAAGCAGCTGGAAAAGGTTTGTGGAGTGGCATTATCAATCTCCTGCCAGAGATGGTTTGTGTTACACATGATGGCTAATGGCATAATTTTTTATTTATTTTTATTTTTTACAATGTTGCCTGTGTGTAGTTTGTTTTGTTTGGTGATGACATCGTTCAGGCTTGTCATCTTTCATTTGGATTCTGTGGAATCATCAGAGACAGCTACTGTCCTTAAGTGCTGACTCACAGAGAGAAAGAGAGAGAGAGAGAGAGAGAGAGAGAGAGAGAGAGAGAGAGAGAGAGAGAGAAGAGAAAGAGAGGAAGAGAGAGAGGGATAGAGAGAGAGAGAGAAGAGAGAGAGAGAGAGGAAGAGAGAGAGAGAAAGAGAGAGAGAGAGAGCGAGGGAGAGGGAGAAGCAGATATAGACAGAAAAGGAACAATAACAAGAATAGAAGTTATTAGTTTGCTAAGAATTATCTGAGAGGCACGGAGAATTAGAAAGGATGTCTTTGACTATATAAGTCAACACAAACACAAGTCATGAACGCATAACACAGCTTAGACCGCACTGCCCAGCATGCAGCAGAACATGGACATGCTTTGATTGTGGATTTCAGATGAATAGTATATCTTTTCATCAGTCAATAAGTCTACATTCAATGGATATGACTTACAGGTGCATAATGCAATTTGTAATCACTGAACACCAGTTCCCAACCATCATTTTTATCATGACAAATGTGTCAGCCTCATAGCAGGCCCAATTAGTTGTCTGGCAGACTCCCACATTGGAATAGCTGTATCAGTATATTTCATTCACTTGGGGATTCTCCACAGGGCAGTAATTAAGTACATGTTGTGTTAAGTGTGCCACTAAATAGATGGTATCACATTTTACTGGCCGGCTTGAAGATTATAGCCTGGTCCCTACCAGACTCTCGAACATTTCATTCGTACAGAAACGAAAATTGAGCGGAAGTACGTAAGACGGCAGAGGCAAGCTGTGAAGAATAAGCACTGGACCTGAAAAACGTCAATGTCCATGCTAAACCCTGACTTGTTAGCGAAAATCAGAAGGGGGAAAAAAAACTTGACGACTGGTTCGTGTATGTTCAACTACACGCACATTCCTCGGACATCGTTGCATTCAGTGTTTGGACACAAGTGCGCCCCCTGTTGTTGTAAATTTATTTTCAGCACCAAGAGAGTGGACAGCTCCACATTGGCCAATACATGACGTGCAACACACATGAACGTGTGCGCGCCAGGGGAGGTCGAGACGCGGATCCAACCTTGACATCATGAACTATCTGAGCTTATCTGATCATATCATCAGACGTGTTAACTATTGTTGATCAAAATGTCAATTTACTGTCGTTTACCGATGATAAACAGACCAGGACATAGTAGCATCGTGAACACAGAAAATATAAAATGCGATTTGACAGACATGAATGCGTCAGTTGTAAATTGCTAAAGCAAAATAAGAGCAAAGTTTCACAACATCAAAAGGCTTCCTCGTCATTATCATAATAGGGTCTCACACAAAATAAATTATTCACTGACAGATACTTGGGTTGGCTGGCTGCTGTAGCCTTCAACACCCCACATCTCCAACAAAATAGACAACAGCAAACAACAAGCTAGAGATATGTTAGGGAGATGCACTGGTTTCTTAGATGTAGAAAAAAGTGCGTTTGGTAAAATTGCCCACAATAGGCGCCGATATCTATGTGGAATTAGGTTTCAGTGCAGTGATCCCGCCAAGTTGCCTGGATCCACTGTCCCCTGCTCTCATCCCCACATGCAGCTATAATCCAAAAGGAAACTCGGATAAAGTATCTTACAGTAACATTTTATTAAGAGTTAAGGAATCCGTTGCAAGTATCCAATGTTGTGTGCACTCTACAGATAATATAAACCAAACCATTAATTCACACAAATGTCTCACACGTTTCATTCTACTACCAAATGTGATTTTAACCTCCCTTTCCCCTCGTCGATATCCCGATTGGTTCTATTTGGATAGCTAGTTATTACAAGTAGCAAAGTGCTATGGTCTATTAAAAAAACACAAGTTGTATTGAAGAAATTAAGGTGAAGGAAAATCAACCCGCATGCACCTCTGTAAATAAAAGTAATAGCAGCGTTTGTTGGACGCGTGCCTTGCCTTCGTCTGACCGGACGGGACTCACCATTGAAGGATATAACCCGAAGATCATAAGTGAAAGCACGGGATACAGGACAGTCAACAAAACCCGCATACTGTCGGAAAGCCAGTTGCACTTCTCACGCTTGTTCACGCGCAGGTCTCACTGCGGGACCGTCACCGCGTCGCTGCTGGTATATGCCCACCGTTCAGAGCTCTCCAAAGGAACAAGCGTGATAGATCCACATTCATTACACCGCTCCGGGGACTCTCTTGCGTGAAGGCAATACAGAACACCGTTCTGTGGACACAACAGACACAGGAAAAAAAGTTTCTGCTTAGAAGAAGACAGATCTAGACTGCAGGGGAGGTGCACAACGGATATGACATCATTTGGTGTGTCTTGATTATTTGAGGAAAACGGTTCATGATGTTGATCAGTGCCAAGACCTGCCACTCCCCTCACAGAACCCAATCTAGCTACACACACACACACACACACACACACACACACACACACACACACACACACACACACACACACACACACATTAAGTGGATACAGAATAAAATGTGTTTATTGAGCCTTGGTGATATGAGCATAGAGAAGAAGCATAAGATTGGAGACTTGAAAACACGTTTACTGTTGACCAATCACTGCACACGCATCAACAAGTATCAGAATGTAGACTAGTAGAGTCCAACATGGCCAGAATCACATTTCCAAATGCCTCCAGGGTACAACTGACTGGATGTGGTTGCTGTAAACTCGACTTACTTGTTTCATCCACAACACCAAAAATACGAACGCTCTTTTCTCACAACACTAAAGGTGAAGTTGTTCGTCTGTCGCTGTCCTCTGGAGCGGAGAGCGAGGATGATTTATTTACGCCGTCGACGAGAGCGACTCTCGCCCACACATCTGCCAATACCCCCACCTCCACTTACCCAGTGTATTCAACTGTTCACTCGTCCAGGCACTGTTGAGAGAGAGGGGAGGGGCTGGCGCGCCCGGTGGGTAGATGTGTGTTGAGAGGGGAGGGGCTGGCGCGCCCGGTGGGTAGATGTGTGTTGAGAGGGGAGGGGCTGGCGCGCCCGGTGGGTAGATGAGTGTTGAGAGGGGAGGGGCTGGCGCGCCCGGTGGGTAGATGTGTGTTGAGAGGGGAGGGCGAGGGGGATTACGGCGAACTCGATTGCCTGTGGCCACCGCCATCGGGCTGCTCCCGCCATCTTCGCCCTCCACCCTTTTGTTTCTACAAGTCATTTTCTCCCTCCAAACCACATCAAGCCCCCCCCCCTCCCCCCTTAGTTTCACGCAATCTTCAAGGCAGCAGTAACCCGGACCTGAAACTTCTCCTCCACCTCCGTGTCAGTTCAACCAGAAAGCTGCACAGGACACGATTCTGTCAGCTTAGTGTGGGCTTTGGGGAACCTGTCACACAATCATTGTTCG
Organism: Plecoglossus altivelis; assembly: GCA_036571765.1. Taxonomy (NCBI): domain Eukaryota; kingdom Metazoa; phylum Chordata; class Actinopteri; order Osmeriformes; family Plecoglossidae; genus Plecoglossus; species Plecoglossus altivelis. The sequence continues at coordinate 3,673,666 of BROE01000024.1, read as the reverse complement.
CTGTGACTGAGAGCTGGGAACTGCCTGCTATTGTTCTCTGCGCCATGCAGCCTGTCAAAGCCTTCAGTACGGATATAGTACCCCCAGCAGCTCTGAACTGCTGCTAGGGCAGATCTGTGAGCTTAGCGCTTTGCCTCCCTGCAAACATTTTGATCGAGATCATTGTTTAAAGAAGACTTGTTTAAGGGACGTCCATTCAAAGAGCTGGTTAAAATGGCCGTCAGGTGGAGATTGGAATCATGAGAGATTTTCAATTGGAATGCTCTTGGGTCTGGCCTTCAGCTTGTCTCTCTTGTAATCCAGGTCTCTCTTTCCTCTGTCCTGCTCTCATCTCCTCTGTCTGTCTCTCCTGTGGCTTTGTTGAATCACAGGTAACAACTGGGTGAGTTGTACAGGATGTTTAAGATGGGACACTGCTTGTTCAGATGCATCACTTTCATGTTAAAAACAGCCAAGTGTCTTGCGTGCGTGCAAATGTATGACAGTGAGTGTGTGTTTGTCCATGCATGTGTGCACATGTGCATATGTATGCATGCGTGTGAGAGTGTGTGTGTGTGTGTGTAGAATCGAGGGGGGCTCTAATGAGCAGACTGGGGACATGGGTTCTGTGGTCTCAGAGGTGGTCTTAGTGCACCGTGAGAACCACTCCTGCGACTGAGTCATAACACTGCAACCACCGTAGAGATCCGCACCCTGCAGCTCCCTCTCTCCTCTGACCTGACAGCAAAGCTCACCTTCCACCTGTTCTTTAGCCTTGAAGCGCCCTCAGCTCTTTCTCTTCCTCTATCTCTCTCTGTCAGGTTTCTCTCTCTCTCCCGCTCTCCCTCTGTGTCTCACGCACGCTCTCTCTCACCTATTTTCTTTGCCTTCGCCTGACTTGTTGCTCAGCAACATCAGCTGATAGTTTGCATGAGGACGGAACTTTGTTCTTTTTTTTGTTGTTATTACTGCTGGTCTGAAGGAAAACGGCAAATTCTTGAAACTCTCACTTGAAAGCAGAAATATCTTTCAGTCTCTAATTACCGTCAGCTTTAGTGTTTAGGTCTGTGTGTTTTACAATATGCAGTGCTGAAAGCAAATTCCTGCCAAACCACCAATGTGATTGGCCTACCTTTCAAGAGTCATTTGAATAGGAAAAATGCTTTGTATATCTGCGTATTCCTATTTAATTATAGAAACATTCAATCAGAGGAACTGAAAAGTGGTTGAGATGGCACAAAAGGATGGGGCACACTTTGAAGGTTGTGAAAGCTTTTGAGACGTTAACGGAGAACAAACATGCCTTTTTAAAGACACTGAGAGAGAGAGAGAGAGAGAGAGAGAGAAAGAGAGAGAGAGAGAGAGAGAAAGAAAGAAAGACAGAGAGAGAAAGAGAGAAAGAAATGCCATGAGAGAAGAGGAAGTCGTTTATCATCCAACAACTCCAGCGATGAAATCCAGGCTGCTGTCCCTCCTGCTCAATCACTTCTTAAAACAAAGACATGGCCACTCGAACATGACAGACGTGCGACATCATCCATGGAACACTTTAGAAAGCACCTTCCTCATTGCACTCTCAGATTGGTTTTCACTAATGAAGTCCTCACGCGCTTCAAGTCAAGACATTCTCGGAAGCAGCGCGGGATGAAATCAAACATCCAGCCCCCACATCCAGGAGTGTTGAAGTGTGTGTGTGTGTGTGTGTGTGTGGGGTGGGGTGGGGTGGGGTGGGGTGGGGGGGTGACGAGCCAGGTCCCCAATTGGGGCAGGCATCCCCCCTGAATGAAGCTTAGAAGGGGGAGATTGGTGGATGAAAAACAAAAACGAAAATGGGCATCGCCACGTTTCCCATTTCTGCTCCAGCTAACCCCTCTGACTTATACTGGAGGTTCTGCAGAGCTCAGTCTCTCCTCCTTGTCTTCTGGTTGACCCAACTCATCTGGCAGTGACACTGTCAATATGGTATTTTGCTCACGTGACTTTTACTCTACTTTTAACGACCTGTTGGTGCAACGTGGGGTTTGAACACCCCTCCAGCCAGAGCACAGATGGTAGGTCCCAGTCTCCTCCCACATGAAACCTGAGTATTTCTCAGCCTTTTACTCAGGGGTGTTGAAGTAGGGGAAAAGTGGCACTGCCAAGGTCCCGATGGGGGGAAGGCCGTCGAAAACTCAAAATGAAATGTTGTTGAATGAGAAACCAGACCTGACCAAAATTGAGGTCGTGAATGAATGATAATGAATGCCCCGTTCTGACTGACCTGGTTTGATCTTTATCTGTTCGCTTCCTTCCGTTTCTCCGCTCCTCGTCTGTGTAAACGTATTCAGTACCTCATCACCACAGACAGCACCACGTCCGCCCTCAACCTGGTCCCCTGCCAAGCGCCTCAGCTGCTGCTGACAGCTGAGAAGCACCTCCTCCCTCCTGGCTAGACAAGACACACTGTGACCTGGCCCTCTGCTGGCAAGCCGCTGCTCGGGACTTTGGAGAAGAAAGGAAGGCAAATGTTAGCAGCAGGTGGATCGTGCCCGATCATGTTTGCAGCGTGGCTCTGCGTGAATGGGCGGGCTGCTCGACAGACACATGCCAGGCGGCTGAGCGGCTGTCTCCAGCGCCTGCGTCCAGATGGAGTTTGAGTTTTTTTTTTAGCTGCGGCTCCGTGGCCGTGCGGCTCGCTCAGCGGGCCGAGCGGGCGGCAAAAAGGTGGTCGCGCTTTGTGCGAGCATGCGTTTGTATTTGTTATGAGTTATAATAATAGGTTTATTGGTGGCTTGAGGGTAGCATTTGCTGGATGTACTAGTAGGTCTATGTATTCGCTGTATTTGATAGACGTGTAGGGTAGCTGCGTGTACCTACACATCCATCACCAAACAGTAGAGGAGGTTTTAAAATGTTTCTACTGGGAAGGCCAAGCTGGGCACAGTACTGCTAAAGGGGCCAGTGACATGAAACACTATCGCTGTCTTATACAAGTAGTTTCAAGTTTTCTTCACTGCATTTCAGGCATCACTGGACAAAAGACCACGTTTGTAATCATTCCTCAATTTGTTTGCCTTTCAGAGGCATTTTACATTTGCATCATATCGTTTTGTTGTTTCTGGCAAAAAGAGCCTGACTGCTAAAATATGTCATGTAATCATTTTTGCAGATTGTAATTGTAGGGAGGCCACAAGGAGTTCGAGCTCGTAGTCACAAGGGCACATTAGTCCCCAACACCCTCCTCCTCTTCCCCCCTTCAGAACCACCCTTGCAAAACAGCAGCAGCAACAACACACGCACGCACACATCAAAGCAAACACGAGACACAAGATCGAAACCTAATTTAAAAAGAAAAAAAAAAATGGAAAAAAGAAAAAAGGACCACATCAAAATGAGAGCATCTTCAGATATGAGATGTCCCACCTACAGGAGGTGCAGTATTCTTCTAGCCTTTTACCTCCACCTCACCAGCACTCGCTACATTACGGCCCCCATATGTGACAGTGGCATGGCAACCGTAACCGTGTTCTGGTTTTTGTGGTATCCGTTTTGGGTGGAGATTGCATGGAATGAGCCGGGGTCAATTTCAAGGGAGGCATCTGTCAACGCAAACCAAAATACCAACTAATGCTGGTACACGTTTCCAATACACACATGTAAACATGTATACTGCTCAAAAAAAATAAAGGGATAACTTAAACAACACATCCTTGATCTGAATGAATGATCCTATTAAATACTGTCTTCTTTACATAGTTGAATGTGCCGACAACAAAATCAGAAAAGTATCAATGGGAATCCAATTTATCACTGGATTTGGAGTCACACTCAAAATTATAATGGAAAACCACACTACAGGCTGATCCACCTTTGATGTAATGTCCTCAAAACAAGTCAAAATTGGGCTCAGCAGTGTGTGTGGCCTCCACATGCCTGTATGACCTCCCTACAACGCCTGGGCATGCTCCTGAAGAGGTGGCAGATGGACTCCTGAGGGATCTCCTCTCAGACCTGAACTAAAGCATCCGCCAACTCCTGGACAGTCTGTGGTGCAAAATGGCATCGGTGGATGGAGTGAGACATGATGTCCCAGATGTGCTCAATTAGATTCAGGTCTGGGGAACAGGCGGGCCAGTCCATAGCATCAATGCCTTGCTCTTGCAGGAACTGCTGACACATGTCAATCTTGGTGATCTCTGGCAAATGCCAAATGTCCTGCCCCGATGTTAAGCAGGAAGCACAACCCCCACCTGTGGATGCCGGACCCTAATACCACCCTCATGGAGTCTGTTTCTGAATGTTTGAGCAGACACATGCACAATTGTGGCCTGCTGGAGGTCATTTGGCAGGGCCCTGGCAGTGCTCCTTCTTGCACAAAGGCGGAGGTAGAGGTCTTGCTGCTGGGTTGTTGCCCTCCTACGGCCTCCTCCATGTCCCCTCATGTACTGACCTGTCTCCTGGTAGCGCCTCCATGCTCTGGACACTACGATGACAGACACAGCAAACCTTCCTGCCACAGCTTGCATTGATGTGCCATCCTGGATGAGCTGCACTACCTGAGCCACTTGTGTGGGTTGTTCACTCCATCTCATGCTACCCCCTAGAGTGGAAACACCGTCAGCATTCAAAAGTGACCAAAACATCAGCCAGGAAGCATAGGGACTGAGAAGTGGTCCGTGGTCTGTGGTTGCCACCTGCAGAACCACTCCTTTGTTGGGGGTGTCTTGCTAATTGCCTATAATTACCACCTGTTGTCAATTCCATTTGCACAACAGCATGTGAAATTTATTGTCAATCAGTGTTGCTTCCCAAGTGGACAGTTTGATTTCACAGAAGTGTGATTGACTAGGAGTTACATTGTGTTGTTTAAGTGATCCCTTTATTTTTTGGAGCAGTGTACATAGAGAGAGAGTTTTCACATATAAATTCAGTATGCACTGTTTACAGGGACTGCCAAGGTTTATGGGCCTCTGTCTTTGTCGTACTCCAGCCAGGCCCCGATCGAAATCATACAGGAAAATATGTAGTCCCACCTGTCTGACCAGAGTCCTAAGAATCCTTATCTTCTTCCTGAGCACACCTGACTGTATACACAATATATAGGGAGAATAATACCTACACACTCAATGACAAGATATCATTTCCTACAGAAATGTGAGGACAATATCTTGCTTCAAAAGGAACAGCTTGAATTGACAAAAGGTGCTGCCGCGAGTAATGCTGTCCTCTTCTAAACCATCTCAGCTGCCCTTCAACACCTCACAGTCCAGGACACTGAGTCATCGACATCATCTTTTGTTTCCTTGCAGTTTTCCTCCTTCATCTCCACCACGACCTCCCCACTCAATGCCAACTCACAACACCTCAGTGTGGTTTGCAAGCTGTCTTTTTACTAGCTCAAGGTGTCAAGATAAGCATGTGTCTGTGTGTGTGTCTGTGTGTGTGTGTGTCTGTGTATGTGTGTCTGTGTGTTGCTTCTGTCCATGCGCTAGTTAAGGTCGGTGCCTATTCACAAAGGGTAGTTAGTTTTTCCGACCCACCCACACACACAAAATGCCCCTGAAACATATCATTAAAATGTCAGCTTGCCTGCTCACGGTCAAACATTCTGGAATGGGCCATTCATCCTAACAGCTGAAGCATTCAGTCGCTTGCGGACCCCTCGTGTTTTAAATTTAATTCCCATTGTGAAATGCCTTCCAGCTTTTTCCAATGAAATGCAGCCTTCGCTCCCACCTCCTGTCTGTCGGGTGCAGAGACATATCGAGCTGTTTAGTCTACTGGCTCCAGTCCCAGACACAGAGGTGTTTATAGAAACAGCACACAACTGTACTTTTCCCACATAGATTTCGCACTTAATTATTGCGTCTTGAGGGAGGGCGGTGGTGGGGGGCCGCTATGCTATTTGAAAACAAACACATTGCGTTAAGTGGTTTGATGACAGCGGAAATGGAACGCAACAGTTGTCGCGTTCACGTTCCGATGCGAGGGAAATTAGGTGATTTTCCGTGCAGTGGGAATTCGCGGGCGTGGTGCTTGGCGCTCCCTCAGAGAGCTGTCTCTGTTCTCATCACGTCTGAACGGGGGACGGGGGGGGGACGGATTCAGGCTGTCAGAAATGCAGCTCGTGCGTTCAAGTCACACAGCGTCTGCCCGGCACGCGATTGATTTTCCCGTCCTATCTTCAGTCGTCGCGACACAACCACGTCATCGAAACAACGGCATCCATAACTGGTCAGCTCTGAGGAGCGAGAGGTGGAGGGAAGGTGATTCTGAGTGAGCCTTTCATGCATGTGATGGCGTTTCCAAACCCTTTGAGAACCACTCGGGAACTTAAAGTCCCGGTGAGAGACGAGTATGCCGTAGGTGGAACGTATGAATATTCACCACTTTACAGGCATCAGCATGCAAGGACTTTCTGCGTAGAGAGACAAGAAACGCAGAAGAAGTAGATAGAGACCAGTTGACGATCAGTAAGTGAACCAGGGTGGAATCAGACCCTTCAACATGGCATCGGTCTCAACAAAGGTTCATGGAAGTGATTTCAAAGTTTGAAATAAAGACTAGCCCTCTGAGCACAAGGTCGATGCTTCACAAATAAAACATTTCATTAATTAAAAAAAAAATGTTCGCTCACTGACTCACTCACACGTACGTACTCACATCCGTACTTGCACACAGACACACACACACACTTACACACACAGGTTTCAATATACAAAGACATTGGAATCTAGGAAGATGGTGAGAAATAGAGACAGATAGAGTGGGGCGAGTGTAGAGTGGATAGAGAGAGAGAACAAGAGAGAAACATTAGAAGAGACATACTCACAAACATGTTATCAGTCAGAGGAAAAAAGTGAGACTCTGGTAATTGGCCAACTGTACAAACATAGATTTTTTCCAGGAAATGAATAATTTACTAAATCAATTGTGCTTCTCCTTTAGAGATCGGTCAGTGGGTTGGACAGTCCCTTCGCTATGCTCCAGCATACCGCTGCAATTATCCCTGTCTGCATGATCCCAAAGTGCTTTCTGTTTTCAACAGACGTACAACAAAAATAAGGTGAATTGCCATAAAGGCGACACGTTACAAGGATGGGTGTGTAATTAGAGCCGTTCTTTCTCTGAACAGACGGCCCAATGTTTCCATTCGCTCAAGGCAGAAAAAAACAGTGATTACATAAGTTTTGAATTCCTACTATATCTATCTCACCACACTCAACTGATCCATAATCATAAAGCATTCATCTCCATGTGTCATCCCCAGCTGGGTATAAAAAAGGATTTTTCAAAATGATCGACTCTCTAAAGTATACCTGGTTTAGCTGGTCTTCCTGCCAGCGTGACCTCTCATCTCATGGAATGGTACTTTCTTTGTCCTTGCCTGGTAAACACAATCACTCCACTTGTCCTTCCCCCGCTGTGTGAAGGAGCACACTGGGTCCTGCTCACCAGCGGTGTGCTGGGAGTCATTAGAGGGGAGGTCAAAGACGTCTGACGGTCCGGCCGCGATTCATTCGGATGCGGCGGTGGTACCAGCGTCAGCGGGCTACAGCGGGGAAAGCAACAGGGCCGATTGAACTTTATTCAAATGAGGGTCTGCCTTTGATGCGAGGTGTCTGGGGCTTTGTTTCGCGTCCCGCCGGAGCCCCGTGTTGACAGTTTCGCAGGTTTCTGACGGGGGGGAACCTTGGCTTGGGCCTCAGGGCTTGTTCAGCTTCGTTTCGCCTGCCTCTCTGATCACTCGCCTTGCTGTTCTTTTTTCACATATACGGAAAGATACCCTTGAAGTCCACCCGTGGAGTTTGAAAGACAAATGTGGAGCGAGACCCATTCTTAAGGAGTTGGGATGCTTTCCTCCTGAGAATATGAATTCTCCATCTAGGAATTCTGATGAGGGTTATTGTGTTCGCCCAAGTGGGGGAACAATGGCGTGCTGACAAAAGTGGGGAATATGTCAGACTGAGGGCCGCAGCGTGTAGAGCATGCATGCATGCATTAATTAGACTACGTTCTCCACATATTAAAAAGACGGGGAGCATAATCAAAGTAGCCTACTCGGCCGGCTTTAGGACAGGTCTTTTCATTATTCTAGTTTTGTTGTACCTTGTTCGCCATCCACCAAAGTTTCATGAAACATATGCTCTATGCTCATTGAGTGGGTGAACTGCCACAGAACATAACCCTCACATGATGACCACTTGCCTGATATTGTGTAGGACCCCCTTTCACGGTCAGTAAAGTCCTGACTTTTTGAGTCCACTGGCCCACTGACCACTAGACTATCCCATTGATGCTTGACTGGATTGACATCAGGGGAATTTAGAAGCCAAGTCTACACATTGATGTTGTTGTGTGTTGTGTTCTTCAAACCACTTCTAACATATCTTTGCTTTGTGTCAGGGGGCATGATCCTGCTGAAAGATGCCACTGTTATCATTTCCAAAAAGATTACACTCAGTCTGCAACAATGCTCCGTTAGGTGGGACGTGTCAGACAACATCCACAGTAACGACAGGACCCGCGGGTTCCTCTGATGGCTTGCCTGCTTCTAACAAATCATCTACAGGATAAAAAATGTTCACTCATGCCTGATACATCCCACCCACTGACAAGTGGCATGATAACCTGTCATTGTGGACTTGTCCACGATGTTGTGGCTGTTTGGTGTGCATGGGGCTGATTTTCTCTCGTGCATAATAACTGTCTGCATACAGATTGTGTAGACTTAAAAGACGTGGCATGAAATGTTTCTACTTAACAGGCTAAGTAATGGCTGACAATATGAACTATTATTTCCTTCCCTATTGACTCTGTCGTCTTGTCTTGTTGCTCAGCGCAGGGGAGACGCGAATGTGGCTGATGTGAAGCAGCAAGGAGCACATTTTGCTCAAAAGGAAGATCTTCCATTTTCCCGTCCAAGTTTGAATCTTTGAACAGGGCTTACACAAGCTGCCACAACGTGACCTGAAACTAATGTATGGCGATAAATGATGTGTGCGTGTCTCAGAAGTTTATGAAAGGACATTGTTCAGGTGGAGATGAAAGAACATTGCAAAGTTTCGAAGGGATGGATGATTGGGATGAAAGGCTCTCTTGAGCCCTCCGTTGGCCGTTGAACAACCCTGCCCGTATCCCCCACACAACCAAGCTATTAGATTAGAAACATCGACCAGGATATGTCTACCTTCCACACGCCTCGCTGATGTGAAGAATGGTGACACTTCAGAGAAGAAAAAAAGAGGACAAAAAGAAAAAAGAAAAAACAACAACACTGTGATCAATATGAAGCACTATATCCTGGCATACAAAATTGTGCTCCAAGGTTCGATTTATTTGGTGTGAACTACCCAGCATTTCAGGTTTGCCGGCTAAAAGCTGTGCGAGGCTACCATAAACATGATCAATATTCATCTCCCCAAAAAAAAGAGTCTTTTTCATTTTCTTCTCATTCATCATAATGCACCCGACACCAGATTTCCCATCTCTGTTACCCAGGCGCTATGGGCGACGGAGCCAGAATCCAGCCTAAAGTCATTTCCCCTGTAGTTGTGTTTGTGCTGACCTAGCTGGTTCCCTGCATGGATAATGTGGGAGCGTTTGGGGTTGAGGAGGAATGCTGGCAGGGAACTATGACACATTGATCTGGATCTTTGAAGCAGCATCTGTCACGAAGACCTTGCCCTCATCTGGATGATGTACAAACAAGAAAAAGAGCCCTTTTTCAGCAAATCTCCATATCCTCAAATGACTTTGATGAGTCGACACAATGACGTTGAAGCAGCACGTGACACGTGATTGAGTGGCCTTGCTGAGTAACCAATGACCACACGTGTGAAGGGGTTAGGGTTTTCCTGTGGCCTGTCCAGCCCCAGCTCCTGGACACTGACAAAAGTAGTTGGCAGACCTGCGGAAGAGCAGCATCAGAGGCTTCACTGCGAGGCACTGTCGTCTTCTCCCCCTCCCCCTGGTGGATCTCACATTCTGGGCTACAAACGTCCTCCAGTCCCCAAGATACCTCTCTCCCCAGCCAGAGAATTGATATAAGGTCTGGCGTACAGGTTCAAATGCATTCTTTTGTTAAATTAGTTCTCTTCCATCGTAGGGCCACTTGTCATGTGTACTGCATAAGAACGTGTTCAAGTGTTTCATGAGCCAGTCCAGGTAATTACATACATAGACAGTGTGAAAACACAGTCATCATTCCTTGGTCGTATAGTTTTATGTTCTGGAACTCCTTAGGACTAGGTCATGTCTGAATGATTCAAACTTGTTACTCCATTTCAAGGTGACTGGTGTGAACTAGATCAGATGACACGGCTATTTGTCACAGGAAAAAAAACCTCCAGTGGATTTTAAATGAGGAAGGAGGAAATGAAGGAAGGAAGGACTTAGTATACTCCAACATCTCTTCTTCCTGTACAATAGCATCCTTTCACAGGACCAAGAACCTTTCCGTATCCACACATTTCGAACAAACACCATATTTCCTCAAAACAGTGGTACTGAACAAATATAGTTATTCCGTTGTCATAAAGAGAGTGAATCTGGGATTTGAGAATTTCCCATTTAAATGGCTGTCTTTCCTCATTCCTCTTTGACAAAGAGCCAGACGCCAAAAAGAAGAGAAAAAAAGAAATGAATGAAATTAAAGTCAGTGTGGTGAGAAAGAAGTCCTTTGTTACTCCCCCATAACCTCATCAATTCACTCAAGTGAATCTCTTCCCCTCTCTGTGGGACAGAAATATAATGTGAATCGGCCTGGGCAGTTAGCTCTTTGATGCCGCATGAATTCTGGAAGTCATTTGTTTTCAAGCGGCGAAGGAAGTAACAACGACTAATTAGCTGTGTTTGATTTGCTTGTCTTCTTGTTCGGGGACGGGCCTTGTTGTGTAAAGGCTCTTCTTCCACTGTGTTGCTCATCGACTGATAGCAGGGCGCTTTAGATGCTGCATCCACACCTCCCTAGGAACAAAAATCACTACAAAGCACTAAAGCTGCCAATACCTGTTTAAAATATGACAGTCTTCCCAGCAGATGTGCACGTTGAATGACTCGGGTGCACTACATGTCAGGCAGCGTTTCATGGCTCACAATGATTACTCAAGAGAAAAGTATAGCATAAGACAAGGTTTTAGGCCAACTCTGTAGCCTTACATACAAATGTTTCTAATTTAATGTGACCTTTAACAGACAACTGACACATTCGATTTACTGTTGTTTAGAATCCAGTTTTAATATTTAAATGAACCATAAAAAGCACATTGAAACATGTTCTCATTTTAGTTACAAAAATGGGTCACCTAACGGACTTCTCATTGCATTCACAGACAGATTTGAACAAAGGATGTCTAACATTTAAGTGTTTCTCTCTTAAAAAAATTCCCCACCCGAAATATATAAACTTAATTGTTTAACCAAGGTATATACAGGGCATAACATCCTCGCATCTTAATGGTTATCAAGAAAGTTTGAGGTATACGACCAAAAGCAAAACAAAAGAAACGAAACAAAAGAAAATAGACAGAATGAAAACCCAAAAATGAAACAAAAACAAAACAAAAAGAAATGACAAATAGAATTAAATAAAAGTCGAGAGAATGCGATGAATGCTCGTTCCAAGCAAAGGAGGACAACATTAGTGGATTATGTTGAATTTGTGCTGGTGTGAGTTTTCCAGATTGTTATGGTCAATATGGACAAAACTGCAGATAACTGTAGAGCGTTGGATAGTCAATATATACACAGGGGATAAATTATAATTGGGGAATCGTTTGAATGCTCATTTTATTTGCTTCATAACAGTTACATGGTATGTCACTGACAAATACTATCATAATTATGTATTTCTTTATTTATCAATTTCTTTAACTTATATATATATTTGTTACGAACATTGAATTTTAGGAGCAAGAAGCAGATTCGGATACACATGCAAGTTTTGAAAGTGGATTCAGAAATAACAGTATTGTACAAAATAATAATTACAGTTTTTTTATTATCAAAATACACCTTCTCTCTTAGCACCTCTTGTTTTTTGTGTGTTTTTGAACAAGCACCATTGAAGTCATTTTTGTTTTTACACAGCACCTGGAGAACCCAAAAAAGAGGTCTCTCTCACCTGTCAGACCTTCCTCCGGTTATCTCCGCTTCCCCCTTTTCTGCCACACCTTCCAATGTCCTTCTCCTCTCCATAACAGGGTTACGTCATGTGGTTCGAGCCCTACAAGGGCAACAAGTATTTTCCTGGGCAATACATACATACATGGCAAGACTTGTTCGCTACACCATTTATTTTTATTCAAAACTTGCATGTGGCATAGAAAGGGTGAGGGCTGGGGGATATGGTGGTTCCCAAAATGTCTTGTCTTGACTTGACTTTCTTTGATTTTTTCGGATTCCGCCAAGTACTTTTCTTTCCTTTTTTTCATTCTTTCTTTTCTTATTCTTTTTTTTTAGCCAAGGAAGCAAACGGGACCGACTTCAAATCCGAACTTCTGGTTGGCGTCCCCAAAGTCATTGACCATGACGTCGATGATTGGAACCTGATCGATTTTGGGAGTGTTGATCTCAACCACTGTCTTTCCATAACCCTTCCTTGTCTGTAGGGGAGAAGAGATGAAGAGATCATCAGATACTATCAACCCACTCTCAACATCATGTAAGACGTTAATGTAAATCTAGAATATTACATTAGCATTGACCAATCATGTGGTCAAATAATTTAAACTATTTAGCATGCCTCTAGACCAGGTTGTCATTGTGAATGAGCATTGGTTCTCAATTGACTTCTCTGGGTTACATGAAGCATAAAAACATGGGCCTCCAACATAAATGTTGGAGTAAAAACCCCCCACATAAGATTATACCATTAGACAAACGTAGCATTTTGCGTGTTCCTGAATTGTAACCCCAATGCAAAGGGAACACCAGCGCATAATGGCTATTTCAGTCAGGCAGTATTAAAGGGCAGCTTCTCACCGCACAGCCGTCTGTGAGGGTCTTGATGTAAGGGTTGTTGTCGTAGGACATCTCCTCGTCGTTGGCGCCCAGGAAATGCAGTGCCTTGCTGTAACTGTCGCTGGTGGTGTCGTGCCAAGCGACAGACTGGTGGCAGTTATAGGTGAAGTTCTGCCTGGCGGAGGCAGTCAGTAGTTTGAGGAAGGTCATCTGAACCATGTTTATTGAGTTGCCCTCAGCGTCCACGTACGCCAGCTGCCAGAGAAGGGGAGAGAGAGGGAAGGATGACGACTCATGCACTTTCCCTTCAGGTTCCTGAAGGCTCCACAAACTCACGCTCAGGGCCCGACCCAATAAACCAACATTTCAGGACCCTTCAAATGGTTCAGTTTTTTTGGGGGCCAATCAAATTGGCCCAATACACAATTTTTCCTGCCTCTGCTCATACCCTAGTAAACATGGGCATTTACTCACATATATTGGAGGAAAAAAACATCTGCTTAACTCATTTGTTTTGAACCGATTTGTCCAAATAGTTTTCAATACCTGCGACAGCAGTCACAATGGATCTTAATAATCTCTGCTTCCTGCCTTGTATGCACCCTAAATCCTAAACACAAAAACTAGGAATACAATCGGTTCTGAGGCTGGAGGCTTTTGTAGCGAGCCGCCATGGGTCGACACACCTTTGCGAGTCTATTTAAGGCCTGACTCATTTTAAGAGCTCTGCACTGTCTGAAATGAACTGCATAAGTAGGGAAAGAGTAGAGCAGCAAGTGTCCTTTTAGACCAATGCGGAGGCGGCAGGCTGCCTTGAGTGGAGAGGTGGAATACAGAAAGGAGGACGTGAGGCCACTTACGATTTTACCACGCTTAAATTCACTGAACCACGAGCCAGGAACCTCCTTGAGCCATGAAGATATTCTGACCTGGAGAACAAAGCCCACAAGGCACTTGTGAAAACGAGTTAAAAGAAAACAGAAAGACAGCGGAGATTCCTGAAACGAGCTCCGCATAGCATTGCTCAATGGACACAACATCCTGATGCTAATCCTTGTTTTCGCGCTCGTCCTCCAGCTCTGAATGTAGGCGTTGGAGAGAAGGGTTTGAAGAGGAAGGAACACAGTAGCATCTCGACTCGTTCAGTGACAGTGGGATCGGACGAGCCTGAACAGGACTGATTGGAAATGGTGTCAATCTATGTTGTGTGAGTGTTGTTCATTCGTGGGTTTAAAATGTGACATACTCCACTGGATTCCTTATCGGGGTAGATGCAGGTTTCGCCCCCCGCGGTGAAGTTACAGTAGACTTTGAAGGAGTCTCCAGAACAGCCTTGGTTAGGATCAATCCAATACTCGCCTGCAGAGAGAACCAATCACAAAAATCAAAGTAGAATCTAGAAAGTTCCGCCAGGTTGTAAAATCAAAAGTCAACGTACAATTCATTTGTACCTTTGAAACGTGATGTACACTGTGGAGAAACAATGAATGTTTCCTTTGTTTATATGCAACACCTGGCTCCTCTACCAATGATCATGTGAATATTAAAAAACTTCCTTGATTAAATCACTACACAGTTTATCGAACGCCACAACAAACCCGAACCCCACACGCACCATCTAACCCCCAACAGCTTCACAAAAAACAAAAGGCATCGCCGTCAAACACTTTTAAATCCAGTTGTAGACAATAGCAGATTTGGCTATGGTGCATTTTTCGGCCATTTCCCTCCATCTCCGCGTGCGTCCAACTCACCGTCGGGGAACTCAGGGTGGCAGAGCTGCAGGTCTTTGCAGGTCCTGGCAGGGTTGTTCTGGGTGCCCATGGGATACTTCATGCGCTCAATGTCTTGTTTGAGGTTGTTGAGGGAGCCGAAGATGTCCTCCATGCCCTCTCCGTAGTCCATCACGGTGCCTGCTGCGTCGGACTGCATGTCGCTGGAGCGCCTGGTCTTCTTGGAGGACAGGATGGGCAGCGGCTGGATCACCTCACCGGGGGGGCCCTAAGGAGCAGAGGGACGCAGGAGAGAGATCAAAAGGGCTGTCATCTTTATCTAGGGGGGACTTCAATCTCCCTTTTACCAGGCAGGTTCATAAAGAACGCATTCTAACGCATGGTGATAACCGAAAGGGTTTCGCAATAACTAGGCTGACTCATTTCTGGTGTATTCATGGATGTCCATGCTGCTTAATCAGTAGTCAGTTAAAGGCTGTGATGACAGAGCAGGTCTTACAGGAGGACCAGGGGGGCCGATGGTACCAGTGTCTCCCTTCTGACCAGATGGACCCTGAAGGGAGGACAGATGAAAACATGTTAGATGTCTGTATAACACCCTCTCTCTCGAGGACATTCTAGAACACTGTCTCAAGAACACGCTCTCTAGAACACGTTCAATTTTTGGAGCATTCTATCACCGTGAATGTAAACATGGACAGGGCGAATCAAACCGTTCTATCCCTGAGTCACGCAAATGATTGGACGGAAGCCGGACTTACGGATGAACCCTTGGATCCTTTGGGACCTTGGGGACCCTGGAAGAAACATGAGAGAAGCACAGTCATCCAACGGCAAAGACACTGACAGGACATTTGGATGAAAACACATGTCAGTGGTGACGGTGAAGGCGACATCTTACAGGCAAACCAGGAGGACCAGGCGGACCCAGAGGACCAGAGGACCCACCGATGCCCTGTTAGGATGAAACGACAGTGGGTCACACACATGCAGACAGGCTGATGTCAAGAGGGGGAGAGAAATCTGGGGGACATTTGCGTTATCCAATCCAGCGGTATAAACAGATGCTTTCGAGGGAGCAGCAAGTGCCCTGGTGGCATGGCTGCAGCATCTGTAAATCGGTAAATAAAACGTGATGCTGATAATAAACTACCGACGTATTAAGTCTGGAACATCTGCTACGACTGAACTGTCCAGAATTCGAAATTCACAAATGGCAACAGAAAGACCCAAGGGCGGTTTACTTTTCAAATTCATACATGAAAAAAGAAGCAAAAACCATTTAATTAGACTTAATCGGAGGTTTAATCCATTTTATGGCCTTATTCACTCCCGAGTGAGGGGACTCAAAAGGCCACATTGCTCCCAAATTGCATATTCACTCAATCTGCACTGTTTATTTAAAAATAGATGAAACTCCTAATGTGAAGCCTTCATCAGGATGAGGTCATGAACTCGTTTGAGTGGTGCTTCACTTGTCTGTTTCCCAGCTAAGAAAAGGCAAAGCTCAGATTTGGCTGAGAGAAATAGAAATTTGACGCTACATTGAGATTCAGGGTGTTATCTTCGTCACGCAGAATGCATTCTCTAAAATAACATGTTATCTGATATACTCAGCGCTGACTTGCCCTGGTAAATGGAATGTCTAATCTGGCCTACCATTGGCCCAGTGTGTAATGTATTACATTTAAAAAAAAATTAGAATAAAAAGAACCTCAGTGTGGAGACTGCGTTCGTACTGAATGCAACACTGAACCCATGGCTGTGCAGGTGCACAGTCAAGGTTTGCCGTGGACGACAGCGTGACCCCGTGGAACTGTACACTTCCTGGTGAAGGGCGGATAAGGTCTGAAAGATGGCGAGGTGATGAGATCATCGATCACTTACGCTGTCACCCTTTCCTCCAGGAGAGCCCTGGGGTCCTGGCAGTCCACGGTCTCCCTTCTCTCCCTGCTCCCCAGGGGGGCCGATCAAACCAATCAGACCGGGGTGACCCTGGAGGAGACAAACACCAACACACAGTCATAAAGATTGTTGCTCCTGAGAAGAAAAACCCTGCTATTGGAGTACAACCACAACAACAATGAAGTCATAGAACGCGTACGAGTGCTGGCTGATCATTTGTAAGCATCATCATTGAAATGTCTCTTTGGAAGTTGACAAAAGCATTTCTCTCAGAACACCGAGAGACACTGACGCTCAGCACAATTCACCATTCAACAACTGTGATGACTAGAAAATGGGGACCATAACCAGTCCCATTTATTTTGAAAGCGTTACAAAAAAAAAAATTCACCATGCCGAGAAATTACATGTTGTGTGCTTTTAAGCCAATCTCTGTCAAGTCCGTTTCTGTATATATGTGTGGGTGCAGTAGAATACCCTGTGGGTCATGTGCCAACACCACTTTATTATGGGATGCTTTCAGACAAAAATCATTCCCTCTGTTGACTTTCAGTAGGAAGTCAAAACCTGATGGCGGATGCTTCTGATCGAGTCCATCTGCATTGTTCCCTGCGAGGTCAGGTGGTGTGTGTGGTGCTTTTCTAATACCAATTAAACCTGCTTCCAGGTTCCTGATGAGACAGAAGGGGCTCCTTGACCACAATCCAGACCTGGTTTGTGGTCGCACTACTTTTTCCACGAAAGGTTAAAGCTTCTAACCTGTTTGGAATTGAAGGAATTAAATCATCCGGTTATTTGGGGGGGGGGGAGAATTGAGTTGCCCTCACCTTTTCACCCTTGGAACCAGGGTCACCTTTAAGCCCAGGTAGACCAGGGGGGCCCTAAAATTGAGAGGGGGACAAAAGTCCAAAATCGATTAACTCAAAAGAAGCGAAGGTTTAAAGGGAAACGGTGTGAGGAGAAAAGGATTCGTGAAAGAGGGAAGCCGAATCGAGAGAGGAAGAGAGAGAGAAGACGGAGAGATGTTGAGAGAAAACAAGGGAGAAAAAAAAGATGGAACCTGAAAGAGATTGTGAGAAATGATGAGATGGAAAGAGAGAGAAATATTAAGAGATAGACAGAAAGAGATGGGGAGTACTAAAAAAGATAGTCGTAACTTACCATGGGCCCAGGTGGGCCATCTTGTCCTGGGGCACCAGGAAGTCCTTGTTCACCCTGAGAGAAACCATCCAATTACAGGCAGCATTAGAGCCCGCTGTAACTCTTATAACGTACTATTGATTTTCTGCACACAGCATGATGATTTATAACAGGAGAACGGCAAAAAGTGTGTTCGAATAAACAACAGAAATGTAGAAAAGTACAAGCCAAATGGGAGTATTGATTATTCCATGAGTGCTGTTGTCATGCTTTAAAGGGTTTTGGAGTGCGTGTGTGCGAGGGAGCGTGCGTGTACGTGACTGTGCGTGTGCATGTGCGTGCGCAAGTTTGTTTGTGCATGCGTGTGTATGTGAGTGTGTACTGTGATAAGATCAGCATAGAAGATAAATGGTTCTTCTCAGACGTACGACAGGGCCAGGGATCCCTCGTAGGCCTTCTGGCCCCTGCTTCCCTGATGGCCCCTGGGGGCCAACCGGGCCGGTCTTCCCTGGTGGGC
The DNA here is from genome assembly GCA_036571765.1 of Plecoglossus altivelis. Lineage (NCBI taxonomy): Eukaryota > Metazoa > Chordata > Actinopteri > Osmeriformes > Plecoglossidae > Plecoglossus > Plecoglossus altivelis. The sequence continues at coordinate 3,655,450 of BROE01000024.1, read as the reverse complement.
CCTCAGCTCCTGCCTCACCCTGTGGAAGAGGAAACAGGAGCGATCAGGACTACAAAGCCCAGGCTACCGCAGTACGCATCTCTGGTGAGATGTGAGGTGTGCTCGGCTTGTGAAGAGCCTTCCTGGCTCACATGCCTATCAAGTGCTCTGTCGAACTAGGTGACACAATTCCTGAAAAATAATTCCGAATATAGAGATAGAGTATATGTCTATATATACATACATATATATATATATATATATATATATACTGTATATATACATACATATATATATATACACAAATATATACTGTATATATACATATATATATATATATATATATATATATATACACACAAATATATAAACATATACACGCACATACTCACAAACACAGTGTGGTTTTCAGGATGGTTATACAATAGAGAGGACTGTGCACAGTACTGACTAGGCCAAGGATGTCCCCTGCTGTGAGCCCAGCTGAGGCAGCTCTGTGAGCTTCGCTGCTGAATTGATTATTGTGTATTACCTTGGCGCCCTTCTCTCCCTGCCTGCCTTCTGCTCCAGCGGTTCCTGGGGGTCCCTGGGGAGGAGAGGACACGCTTTACTGTGGAGGTTTGGCCACTGGGTGTGTGGCTGGGGGTGGACGACAACAAGAGAACTCGGAAGGGGGAGGGAGGGAGAGGGAGGAGAGAGAGATAGAGATAGAGAGAGGGAGGAGGAGAAGAGAGTAAAAAGTGCGGGGGAAGAAGAGAGAGAAAGAAGGGGAACAGAGGGAGAGAGTGAGGGATAGAGTGTGAGAAAGGAAGAATGTCCGACTGTCTGTCTGTCTGTCTGTCTGTCTGTCTGTCTGTCTGTCTGTCTGTCTGTATATCTGTATATCTATATGTATGTATGTATGTATGTATGTATGTATGTATGTATGTATGTATGTATGTATGTATGTATGAATGTATGTACAGTATGTGTGTGTGTGTGTGTGTGTGTGTGTGTGTGTGTGTGTGTGTGTGTGTGTGTATGTATGTATGTATGTATGTATGTATGTATGTATGCTGTTGTGTGCATTTGTGGTGACAGAAGCCAAGAAAGAATTCAGGGGAATCATTACAATTTGTTACTGTGACATGCAATCATTTGACATCAATCTCACAAGCCTGTGAGTGCAGAACATTGACCAGTTGCAGTGAAATATTTTTAGTGGCTGTTGAAGACTGGTGGTGAAAAGAAACTAGGTTGGACAAAGAATGTAAAGACTGTAAAGACAGTAAAGACTGTAAAGACAGTAAAGACTGGAAGATTATCTAGCTGTGAGATGAAAACAGCAACAACACAGCAAAAGCTACAGTCGTGTGCAACATCATCATCACAATATTGGACTTTTTTTATAGCTGTTATATAGCCTGAGCTACAACAAACCAGTTCTGGGATTCACGTTCTGTGGTGATATATTTTACCCACTTTCGTGTTTTCCTTTGATAATGAAATGTCCTTGATGCCCACCAATTCAATCTCTAGAGATCTGAGATCTAAGTGACGCCCTTGGGTTTGATAAACGGGCCTTAAAAGACATGGTTCTGCCAGGACCCGCAGAGCGGTTCTGTCTATCCATCCACACCAAAGTGTTCTGGGTCGTCTCCCTCCTCTGAGCAGCTCTCTCTTTTCCTACCGCACTGCTCTCCCACCAGCACGCTTCAAGTCTCTCCCTCTCAACTGCTTTACATCAGGGGAGACCAGTAGTTTGTTTTCCTGACCAGGTGAAGTAGATTGGCAAGGTTGTGTGCAGTGACTGGAAAGCTGTGTTGGCTGACCAGAGCAGGTTAGATATAAGAAAAAGGTGTTTTGGAGGATTCTGGGAGAGCTGGTTTAAAGAGATGCTTGGAATGTGTTACAACCGCAGGAAATCATTTGGCCAAGATGAGATGGAATGACCGGATTAAGCGCTACGAGCGCATTGAAGAACATGTCGATGTCATGGCGGTTACAAGCTGTGTCATAGATCTGCTTGAAATGACTCTCTTTGAGCCTATAGCATATTTCGAACTCTGAAATTAAGCAAATGGCCATTATCATGTCATCCCTTTACGGATAGCACAATCACTAGTAAACAATAACAATTCGGACGTAAACTAATGTGTACATCTAAATAGATTCAAATTGATAAATATAATGCGGGATGCCAAATTGATTTCCAGCACCGCCTTGTTGAGTCGCAGAAATAAAGATTTCAGCATCATTTGAAATTGCCATGGGCAAAATGCTGAAGAAGCAGAAAACCCCTTGACATTAAATGCAAAGCAACTCTTGGCTTGGTTTTATGTATTCAGGTCAGAAACCTGCCAGGGAGTTGCAAATATCACTCAAGCTTACTGTTCTTTTTTTTCTTTTGATGGGGAGGGAAGGTGGGAGGAGGCACAGATTAAAGAGCCACGTTGATGAAATAGCCGTTTTCCTAACATAATCCTCAAACCATTAGAAACCTGCATATGCTGATATGATATGCTAAATTCCGAGGATGTAAATTCCATCCAGCAAATTGCAAAAGCAATTGACAGTCAATGTGCCTGGTTTGAGTATGCGTATATTTATTTCTTGGACAGTGCCATGAATCTATGGCTGGGATATATATATATATGATCTCTGTTTAATTTCTGTTTCCCAGACATAAATGGAATATTTACGATTCCCGTTAAAGCTGCAAACGACGCCACACTGAAAAAAACATTCCAGCATGATTCATGAACTCCACTCCATTCTAGTTCAGCCAGCTGGGAATTATATTTTTCACCTCACACCATTGCAGGCTGTGACATATAACAACATCAGATTTAGACCTTCAAATACAGAAATACTGGCCCCATATTTCACATTTCCCCTTATTACTTCAGCTGATGCCTAGTTGCCTGCAAGGCCACTGTCTGTCTGATCTCTGTGGCTACAGAGAGACCAGATAGCAAGATGATAGGTCCTAAATATCAACCATCACATCTCGTGGGTCTGAGCACATCGCATCAGATGAGAGTGCAGAGGGACTGGTGTCTTGAGGGGGTCCTGAGAAGCCCACGTCCTGGCTCTCTTTGTGGCCCCTCCGCAGCCACAGAGCCAGGAGGAAAAAAGACAGGCTCTGTCTTGGCTGTCACTCAAACCAGGCAAGATCAATAGCGTGTCCAGATAGCCATCGCTATCTCTTCCCCCTGCTAGACAGAGGTAAATTCATTTATTGTGAGAAGCTTTTTTGTCTTCCGTTTGTGTGTGTGGGGGGGGAGGGGGGTGGAAGGGCTGCTTGTACACTTCCCATTTTATAGCAAAAATAAAAAGGAGAAAAAAATACATGTCAAAGGCTTTCATTTCTCAATGGATTTAGAAGTTTATTTTCCTCCCATTTGCAGACAGTTCCCTTATTTGACCTGTCAGATCTCTATGTTTTTCCTGACTGCTTTTAATGAAAAATGAATTAGGGTGAACCTCCAGGGGCAGGCAGGGGCTGGGGTGGGGTGTTAGGGGAGAGATAGGCTACCGCTAAACTGAGGACCTCGAGTTCCACGAGGAGTCAAGACAAGGACGTCACCCTGTTACCACGGCAGCGAGAGGTTGAGTCTTAGAGTTGAAACGGGTTTCAACACGGACCCCTTAGAAATGGGTCATCAGCATCACAAAAAGAAATATGGATCTCCGTCGTCCTGATTAATGCGGGAAACTTTGAATAGACCTTTGTCTATTGTCCAACGCTTTCAGTGTACGTCTCATTGTGATTGGTCTCACTGGAATTGACCTGATTCAAATCAGATGTGCGTGCTTGTCTGAGACAAAGCTAAGATCATCATCATGGGAGTCTATGGCTCACCCTCACAGAATGACTCTCATTTTCAGGTCCACTTCTGCCAAGGGAGGAACCATCAATTCAACACAAAAGAAAGACTCTGAGGCAAGAACAAACACAATACAAACATGGAAGGGAATCGAGAAGGCTGATTTCGACGCTGCAGCAGGAGGATCGTGTTCAGCTTGATTTCTAATAGCTACGGGGTGATGACTGAGCCAGAGCTAGGACTGTCATAACGAGGGGGCGAGGGAAGGAGGGAGGGAGGGAAGCAGGGAGGGAAAGAGAGAGGGGGAGACAGGGAGGGGGAGACAGGGTGAGGGAGACAGGGAGGGGGAGTGAGACCCACTTACTCTCTTGCCAGGGGGTCCAGGCGGGCCAGCCTCTCCAGATGGCCCAGGGGGCCCCTAAGAGGAGAGAGAGAGAGAGAGAGAGAGAGAGAGAGAGAGAGAGAGAGAGGAATTATAGCAACTTTTTATATTCCTTTTAGACTAAAGTTAAATGTTTCCACAGTATAATATTTAGATAAATATTTGGTTCCAAAACAATAAACAAAAATCTGTGGAATGCTGAGCTCTACAGTTCAACATGGCATAAATTAACTGTTACCGGATTTCACCCAATTATCTCAAATTTAATTGGATGGAATCAAAGCACGTTTAGGAGCTGCACAAGCAAACATTTGATGAATGTAAAAAAAAACCAGTAAAACGCGTATACAACTTAGAGAGGGTGAAAATCTACAGAGTCATTCAACTGTGTGATGGGTTTATATTAACACTCAACTGTTAAAAGAGAAATGGAAGTATGTTTTCCCCTCAGAGCTAAACTTCACTGAGCCATTTCCAAACTTTATTACATTCGGCTGTATATTTCTACAGAATTTTACACAAAACCTCTCAAAACCAACAAGACACACAAACACCAACTCGTTCTCCAAAGATTTTCAAATCAAAAAGAAAATTAACGTTTGCTCTGGTTTTCTCCCTCGTCTGTGAATCCCATTCACACTCAGAAATGTTCATAAGCAGTAATTTATAGATCTGCACAAAGGATTGGTAATGTTATTTGCCATGGTTGCTTCTAAGAATATAACCTGTAAAAAGGATAGCCTTATTCCTACAGTAGACTATGAAAGGGAAATATAATTATTAAATTCATGTGGACCCTGGAATTATCCCCTGGAAAAACACGATTCACTAAAAGTCTACATCAGGCAAAACATACCTGGTCATTATGTACTGCTAAGGTTAGGACCATCAAAGCTATTACCACCACACAATGACCTGCTGGCATGGCTCCCAGCTGGTTTATTGGAAATAGCCGAATCATGTTGACACAGTTTATACCAATTTAACCGACTTACAGTTTGCCCCGACTCTCCATCCTCTCCCTTCTCTCCTGGTCCACCATCGGTTCCCTGCATTAGAGAGCCGGACACACGCAGACACATTAGATTAAGTCAGTGTAAAAAAATCCCCAATCAGTCATTAATTTAGCACCTGCTTTTATTCAAGGGGGGAAATTTGAACCTGTGACTTCTTAATCTGCAGTCAAAGAATACAACGTATACATGGTTTATACCATGACGTCCCCTTGCCACTAACGCCTGTTGTTGATTCGTGTACTGTGCTTTCCAGTGCCATGTGTAAGCAGATGCAGCGATGGCTAGTGTCTGTGTTCAAACTAGGGATACTCACAGCAACACCAGGTTCACCAGGCGGGCCGGGGTCTCCAGGGAAACCAACAGGTCCCTGCAGAGTGGACAGATAACACATGTCAGTAAACTCTAATCCGATTGGGCGGTTTTGTTTGGGATGATGCTGATTTGCGTTGGAGGGTGAAGGCAGGTGAGGGGGAAGTGGTTGACATGGTGATCACCATGGTGATCTTCGCTGTCAACATGATCATCTACCCCAAACGACATTTCATTTGAAATTCTATTTCCCTGAATTCATTATTCATTATTACCGTTGTCGTGGCAGAAGCACAAAGCAGATTCCAAATATGTGACGTGATGATGTGCTCCAAAAACCTTAAGGTTACGTAACTTCTGTTTTCAAGGAGATTCTGATATAATCTCTAAAATCCTCCGATCCATGATTGACAAATCTTCCGAATTTGCCTCTAATTTGTTTTATGTGCTCGTGCGTATGTGCTTTGCCTGTGTCCGTGAGCATGACTGTGTTTGTCCGAGTTTATGATAGCGTGTGTGTGTGTGCATGTCTCCAGTAAACCCCAGTTAAGGAACGTACAGGGTTTCCCTTGGGGCCGTCATCTCCAGGGGGTCCTTTGGCCCCGGCAGGGCCAGCGGCTCCAGGTGGCCCCGCCTCTCCCTTGTCTCCTCGCTCGCCCTTAGGTCCCTGGAGAACAACAAGATACACACTTTACACTTTATAGAGATACATACTTCATAAAGACACTTCATAGAGACACTCACTTTATGTAGACACTCATATGCTCATGTTACCCAGACACTGATGTTATAGACACTCATGCGATTGATGGACACACTTATGTGATGTATTCTCTCTTGTCCTCGTCAAAGTGCAATACAATATGTGACACAGTTGGCCACGTTTAGATGAGCTGTTGTTTAGACGATGATGAAGTACCCTACAAGTGTTTGTGTGTGTTCTTGTGTGTGTGTGTGTGTGTGTGTGTGTTCGTGCGTGACACGTGTGCTCATCTAAACTCACCCCAGTTCCTGGCTCTCCCGGAGACCCAGGGTTCCCTGCCTCTCCGTTCTCACCCTGTGGACAGACACGTCATCTTAACATCTTCGACCGCAAAACAAAAACGGCAGGCACTCATTTCCGAGAATTCATTTCCCAAACGTGGTCGCTGTCTCGTGACGCAACCGTCAGCTCGTATGACGGCAGAGACAGCTCTTGGCGGCTTCATACGGCGGCCACACCCTTCCGTGTTTCACATTCCCACGTCATTCCAGCAACCAGGGCGGCACATTAAGAATGGATGTTTGAGTCGGGTGCCAAATGGCAGTGAAATTGAACCCTTTTGAAATGGCTGTAAAACTAGCGTTAATCGTGCCAGAGCTGTAAGATCAAGGATGAAACAAAGGATCTTCTGGAGATGGGGAAGAGAGGAAGAGAGGCGGAACAGGAGGGAGCGAGGGGGAGAGGGAGAACAGGAGGGAGCGAGGGAGCGAGGGAGAGAGGGAGAACGGGAGGGAGCGAGGGAGCGAGGGAGAGAGGGAGAACAGGAGGGAGCGAGGGAGCGAGGGAGAGAGGGAGAACAGGAAGGAGCGAGGGAGAGAGGTAGGGAGAACAGGAGGGAGCAAGGGAGAGAGGGAGGAAGGGAGAACAGGAGGGAGCGAGGGAGAGAGGGAGGTAGGGAGAACAGGAGGGAGCGAGGGAGAGAGGGAGGTAGGGAGAACAGAAGGCAGAGAGGGAGAGGGGGAGGTAGGGAGAACAGGAGGGAGCGGGGGAGAGAGGGAGGTAGGGAGAACAGGAGGCAGAGAGGGAGAGGGGGAGGTAGGGAGAACAAGAAAGATGGAGGGAGAGCTGGAGGGAGGGAGAACTGGAGGGAGTGAAGAAGAGAGGAATGGATGAAATAAGAGGGGGAGGGAGGTGAAGAGAACTGGAGGGCGAAAGGTAGAGATGAAAGTAGGGAGGAAGAAGAGCCACAAGGAGGGAGGGGGGAGTGTGCTGAAGAGTACTAGTTGCGTTTCAGACCTTGTGAGAGACAGACAACCATTTCAAGGCATCAGGGCACTCTGCGATTGGTTGATGTTCTCACCTTCTCACCCACACCTCCCATGGCGCCGACACCACCAGGAGGACCTTGGGCGCCCTGACAAGAAGAAGAAGAAGAGAGACAAGTCATTCCTCTGTCTCTCAGAGACACCATCATCACATCTAGTATTACAGCAGGGTAGAGTGGAATGATTTCACTTTGCTATTGTTGTCTACAATATTCATAAATTGACAAAAAGTTTTTTTTTCTCCATGTGAGTGGATGGTGTAATCTGTGTTGACGGGCGAGACGTACATCAGCTCCACTAGGACCCTGGGGACCCCTGGGCCCGGGCGGACCTGGAGGGCCCTGTGAAGAGGAAACAGGATGTTCATGAGTCAGGCAGGAGAGGATCTTATCGAATCTTGAGCAAAATATCATACGGGAAGTTAGACTGGAATGGGTCCGTCAGCTCACCATGGGCCCGACGTCACCGTTCTCCCCCTTCTCGCCAGGAGGCCCTGGAAGCCCCTGGAACAAGACAAACACAAACACAGTCAGGTCATCTGATGTTCTTGAGACACATTTACTGGCAGCATGCAGATCGGAGGAGATGGTGTCGCTGCGGTTGACTAGATATGCGATGATTAAGGACTGGTAATTCACACGGAAAAACAGACGATCAAGGACGGAGAAGCGACACAGAATAAAAAAGGTAAAACGTAGTCTTCGGAGATGCGATGACGTCATCCGCCCACAGCAGAAAGCCGTGGCCTTCGTGGGCGTGCGCGGACCCCTAGAGAAGCTACAGCGACAGGCCGCGCCCCTCCCTCATCTCCTCACCGGGTTTCTAATGACACGCAGGAGGGACGTGACCAGCCTGCTCTGGTTCGCCGGCGCGGCTTCAAGGAAGAGCGAAAGAATGAGGGTGTATCTGCTTGTGAGTCTGGACATGGACGCCCCTCACTCAACCCCTGCATGCGGGCACAACCTTATATATACGTTTGATCCCTGACATTTCCTCCTAATTGCCATGGCGACGTAAAGCTTGGGCTCCGGCCCAATTCAGAAACTGTTGCCACGGGAGCGAGGAGGGAGGGAAGACATGAAGGATCTCATTCCCTCGGCTATTGACTCGCTGACACACACGCTATCTTTCTCAAATACCCGCTTGTCCCTGGAAGGTAAAGTTTCTGCGTGGGCGTGTGTTTATGATTGGGTGTGCGTGTGTGTGTGTTTGTGTCTGTGAAATTGTGTGTCTTTGTGTGTGCGTGTTCGTGTGCCTGTGCTTGTGTGAGTGTGGTTGTGTGTGTGTGCGTGTGTCTCAGCGTGTTGGTCCTTCCCCATGGTGTAGAATCCCATCATTGTGTGTGTTTGTGTGCGTGTTCGCGTGCCTGTGCTTGTGTGTGTGTGTGTGTGTGTGTGTGCTTGTGTGTGTGTGTGTGTGTGTGTGTGTGCTTGTGTGTGTGTGTGTGTGAGAGTGTGTGTCTGTGTCTCAGCATGTTGTTCCTTCCCCATGGTGTAGAATCCCATCAGAGTGCTGGTCTCAATAGTCAAAGATCATTAGCAAGAACACTAATTATGCTCCATGGTAAACTGGCATTGGACGAGGTCAGTCTATGCAATTAGCTAAATTGCGCTGGAAGTACATTACGCTGCAATTAAAAGTCAATTGGATTGAGTTTACTCAGAGAAGGGATTGCAACGCGATATGGCCAGCAGTCTTCCATGTAATTTTATCAAGACAATGGCACAAGTTGAAGAGGAACGTTCCAGAAATTACTTTGTTGCACAGACACCCGCCTTCCTCGTCCAAAGTATCGCAGCTTTAGTTTTTGAAAGCTTGCCACTTTATCAGAGTGAAACAGACAAAGTAATAACGAAAAGACATTAACCAACTGAACCTACAGCTGGCTAAATTGAAAAAATGAAGTGTGGGACGTGAACCTGGGATATTTCAAAGTGAATAATTTTTTCCTGTCTGTTGACAGTAATGACTGAAATGGCTGGAGGCTGGAGAGTAAGGCTGTGGCCTTAGTTATCAGAGAGGGTCAAATGCTGGTGGGAACACAATGCACAGCAGATATGCTGTTATTAGAGGGTGGCAAAGGAAGTGAATCCAAAATGGGTCTGATTCCTGTCACCGAAACTAAACAAATGGGAGTGTTGAGGGTGAACCGTGTGCGTTTGTTAATGGTGTTGTGTGCGTGTGTGTGTGTGTGTATGCGTATGGTGGCTTGTAGGCTGTGCGGGTATGTGTATGGTTGTGTGTGTGTGTGTGTGTGTGTGGGGGGGGGGGGTGGAAGGGGGAGAATGGGACACACACCTGCAGACCAATAGGACCAGGCGGACCGGGGAACCCTCTGGCTCCTTCATCTCCCTTCTGGCCAAACATCCCCTGCTGGCCTCTGGGTCCGGGCTCTCCATCGCCTCCCTGAGGATGGAGGAGGTTATGTCAGGAAGACTGAACCCAACACACATAGAAGATGGAGAGATGATGGAGAGACGGTGGACAGAAGGATGGATGGTGGAGAGATGATGGATAGAAGGATGTGTGGTGGCTAGATGATTGAGGGATGATGAAGGGATGATGAATCGATGGTGCAAGAAGAAGGATAGATGATGGAGAGATGTTCGACTCACAGCAGGTCCAGGAGCTCCGATGGGGCCTTGGAGACCAGCTGGTCCTGGAGGACCCTGGAACGCAGGTGTGAAAAGCCAGGTAAGAGAACACAGGCGTGACAACACAGGCGTGATAACACAGGTGCGGAATGTCACGTACGATAACAAGGGAGCGAGAGATAGGAAGAGAGAGAGGACCATCGAAACACACCTGTTCTCCCTTGTCTGCTTTGCTTCCCTTCTGACCAGGTTCACCGACCTCTCCCTGAAAGATAAAGACACGCACACACGTGCACACACATGAGAGGACAAGCCTATCTGCAACCAGGGCGACATATAGTGGTACTGTTGAAGCACTCTAGATAATCTTGATCATAACCTTAAGGTCTGAGAGTTCACATTTAAAAGCGACGACAACGGCATTTTACATTTAACATCTCTCTCCTAATTAGGTTTTGTTGGTGAGCTGGAATGCAATGTTGGGATAAGCTGAAAAAAGGGGACATCAAGACATATTTGCTGTGCAGATGGCCTGGGTGTGAAGCCAGAGATTAAGATTGATTGCTGTTCAGGTTTTGGATGCGAGCGTGGCTCGATGCAGGCTTGGTGAAGGAGATGAGCCGAGGCATGAGGACAGCTGAGGGACTCACCTTGTCACCGTCCTCTCCAGGTGGGCCCTGTGGTCCGGCAGGACCAGGCAGACCGACCGGACCCTGGATGCCATCACGGCCCGCCGGCCCCAGGGGGCCCTTCTCTCCCTGAACACAGACGACACCAAAACACCCGTGAGACAAGCACCTCCGACAACAGAGAGACTTCTACCTTCATCAATCTCTCGAGCAGCAATGGACAGCAGGGAGGAGGGGGGACAGGTGGACAGAGGGAGGGGTGAGGGGAGACAGAGGGAGAGGTGAGGGGTTGAGGAGAGGGGTGAGGGCAGACAAACAGAGGGAGGGAGGGACAGGTACTTACGGGAGCTCCTTTCTCTCCAGCAGGCCCCGGAGGACCCTGGGGGCCAGTCCGACCGGACAAGCCGATTGGTCCTGCAGTTCCAGCAGCTCCTCTTTCGCCAGGGGAACCCTGTGTGTGTGTGTGTGTGTGTGAGAGCAAGTGTGTGTGTGTGTGTGTGTGTGAGCAAGTGTGTGTGTGTGAGCAGGTGTGTGTGTGTATGTGTCAGTAAAAGTATAAGTGTGAGAGCAGGAAATATATTTGTAAGAAGAAGAAAGTTTTGGAGAGCCAATGAGCTCACATAAAAGATTCATCAAATACGGTGGTTTTGGTTCGACTGTATCTACTTCAGCATTCTGTCAGCCCCGTCGGTCATTTGTAAACACACGACATGGATGGAAACTTTCCTTTTAGGATATTTACAAAACAACCTTCGCCTCTGATGTTCACTGCTAATGGGTCTGGGAGAAAAAAAAAGGAAAGAAAAGTCTTTGAGCGTAAAAAAACACAAAAGCTGCTCTTTTGAGGCAGAGTATTTAGTGCATCTTACCCTGCACTTCTGGGCTGCTTTTAGCTGTGAGACTTTGGTCCTACATCAAAAAACACTCTCGCTCGTTCGCTAGCTGGGCAAGCCTCATCTTAATACATTATGGGAGACGGGAGAGCTAGGGGAGGAGAAAGTCTTATTCTCAGCCTGAGTGATCTGATTACTGAGAGAAGCCCAACCTCTCCAGGGCTCGGGACACGCTAGCTCATCTAGCCAGAGCCTGATGCCCCTGACAGAGACCTGATGTTCAGCTTTGGCGCGGCGGAACAACGCCACTGTCTTTGCCTCTCTGACACGAGAGAGCGGATCCAGGGGAAGCTCGCCGGATGACGGAGAGAGGCTCGCCGAGGGGCGGCGTGGCGTTTGAACGGGGAGGGGGCAAGTCAGACAGGCAGCGTGTGAGAAAAAGGGCGCCCGAGCCAGACAGAGTGAGTCACTGCGTGGACGCACTCTCAATAACACGGGCTGGGAGGGAGAGAAGGGGGGGGGAGGGAGGGAGGAGAGGGGGAGGCTCGGGGGAGGGTTGTGTGCGACGGGCTTGGATCCCAGGCGGCAGGGGGTAAACAATCAGAATTTTAGACCAATCTACCGAGCGCATGATTGCTCCAATGATGAAACTCTGTGCACTAAGTGATTGAAGTGTGGTGAACGGTGACTGCAGTCATTTCGTAGTAAAAAAAAAATGAAACCGAAGGACTGTAAGGCAGTTAGGATGGTAATGAGACACACACCTTGGGAACACTGATTCATAAGCAGTCAGGTTTAATTCCTATCTTACCTCTACGAGCAATAGTTTTATCATACGTCTGAGTTCTGTAGGGGTATTCATTTGATTAATTGTCTATATTTGACTCTGAGCTTCACTGAAAAGACATTTTAAGTCAATATTCCATCATAAACAGCCAATGCACAGTCACTGAGTACACACTGAATTACTCGCTGAACTGAGAGATACAGGAGGAATATTTTATCTTACATGACTTTGCAGCAACATTTACTTTGCCATCTTCAGTTCAAAGCAATTACCTGGACCCAGGCCGGAACTATTAGAGGAAGTTCGCTTTGAGAAAATCAAGGCTGCTATTTTAAGTTTGAATGAACTGCCTTCTAGAGATTCAGGTGAACCCTGTGGGTTTCAAAACTTCCCGTCTGAGATTCACATGTACATCGACGATGAGGTAACCATGACAATGAGATAAGCATGACAATGAAGTAACCATGACGACGGGGCACTCACCACTGGGCCAGGGGGACCCTGGGGGCCTTCTCCTCCCTTCAGGCCAGCGGGACCCTGGAACAACACAACACAGACACGCTTGGTTACTCATTCGAACTGCTCCCACAGTTCACACAGTGTGCTCGTCTGAAGCACACCTGCCATAGTTGTCAAGGGAGTCTTTCGCAAGTGACATGACCACTGAAACAATCTTTTTTCGTTACTCAGAACAAAGACATTCGTGCGCCGCATGCACAACCCGGTCTTTGATGGTTTTTCTTCAAAGATCATTTGAGACCAATAGAACAGAGTGTCTGACCAGGGCGGTGTGCAAAGAGCCTCGTGGAAGTTGATTGGTTTCCAACTCTCTCAACTGACGTCTGCTAAAGATGCTGGTAAATTGCTCTGAAAGCTCTCCCCTTGGCTGAAGAAACTTTAGACGGATCACGGTCAAACTCCGAGATCTTCATACACTGAGACAGCTTACTTAACACTTACAGGGAAGGCTTATGCAATGCAAGTAAGAGTACGTGAGTGAAATAAAAGTTGCAGCTCTAAGGCACCAGGGTCGCGTCAGGACTCCCCAATTGCCTCGACAACTGCTTGTGTTTGTTCTATACTTCTCCTGTGATTGAAATGCATCAGTGTTGACATAGTTTGAGAAGCTTCCGAAAGCTAATTGGTTGGTTTTAGGGGGTCCAGGCAAAGACATTATTGGGCAGGGGAAGAGAGAAGGAGAGGGATAGGTGAGGGGAGAGGGAGGGAGGGGTTGAGGGGAGAGAGAGGAAGAATGTGAGGAGCGGGGGAGGGAGGAGAGAGGGGAAGGCGAGATGAGGGGAGAGAGAAAGAGCAGGAGGGAGGGAAAGTTAAGAGGGAGATGGATGGTGAGGATGGAGAGGAGAAAGTGATGGTGGAGAGAGGGTGAGGTACAGCGGGGAGAGAGGGTGAGTTGCAGGGGGGAGAGAGGGTGAGGTACAGGGGGGATGGGAGGGTGAGGTACAGGTGGGAGAGAGGGTGAGGTACAGGGGGGAGAGAGGGTAAGGTACAGGGGGGAGAGAGGATGAGGTACAGGGGGGAGAGACGGTAAGGTACAGGGGGGAGAGAGGGTAAGGCTGAGGTGAGAGCAAGGTTGTTTGTTGAGCTCTTCTCAGAACAGGTATTTACTGGCCCATATTTCCCCCTCAGGCACTCTCTCATCAAATGTGCAGTAAAATAGAAGTGCTGAAATAAACAAGTCTGCAGGCATGTGTGTATGTGTGTTTTTGTGCTGTGTATTGTACAACACAGCAGAGCTGGTTTCGTGTAATGCCTCATGTATCATTCCCTTCATGTGTGTGTGCGTGCGCGCGCGCGCGTGTGTGTCTACCATGCTTTGGCAAGGGATTGCGGATATGACCGGAGTGTGCAACTGTGCAGCGTGTGCATGTCTAAGTGTAGTGTCTGGGTGTGTGTCTGAGAGGTACTTTGTGTGTGTGTGTAAGCAGTTCCCTAAGGCCCAGCACACATGGCAGTCTCAGTAATGAGTCTCTTGGTGCTCTGTGTGCAGGAGTAAATTACACCAGTAGAAAACAATCAGTTCTCGTGTTGCCTGCAGAGGCTGACCTTGGACGCTACAACAGCCCCCCCCCCCTCTCACTATTCAGTTCCACTCTCCAAATTGGCAACATTTACTTTTTAATTATTAATTGAATAAATAAGGCAAACAATAACAAAAATCATATATCTCCCTAAAAATTGCTTGTTGAAAAAGTCCTTGGATTGAACCTGAACACCCGGCTTGCAATGTATATCCACTGAAGTGGTGACCATGATGCATTGCAGCATTAAAAGATTGGTTTCAGCTGCGCAGAACCAGTCCATGCCTGCTCATTTGTAAGATGTCACTTTAAATTTCCCCACAGTGGACTGATTGGTTGGAGGAACTCAGTGTATTTAATGAGGTGAGCACTTCTGGAAAGGTCTTGCCTCATTTGCAGTGACTGGATCCTCTGTTAGGTTTCTACTGAAAACACGATCGACCGGAGGGAGTGGAACCTTTGAAAGACAGGTGTTGTTGCTGGTGGGGGCGCTTCTTACCGTCGCTCCAGGAAGTCCTCTCTCTCCAGGGAAGCCTCTGAGACCAGCTGGACCATCCTTCCCTGCTGCTCCCTGAGGGCCTGGGTCACCCTGAGGACAAACACACAAGGGGTTAAGCCCATTCCACTGCACCCAAATACCAATACAAACACATCCAGTGCTTCACCTCATGAGTAACCGCTAAGTTCCTATGCCAAACATAGCTGAAGGACTTCTGACTCATGTTGACTGTTTTCCATATTCGTCCAAATGTCACATCATTTGTTCTGTTTTTAATCAATAGATTACTACTGCCTTTCCTCATTAAATCAAGGCCATGATTAACATCAGAGTCCTGGCTCTGTTCTACCCAGACACGAGTCATCCACGCCATCTGAGGCCAACGAGCAACACATACTACTTAGTTTTTGCTGTAATTTCCACCAGAGCATGGAACAGCATTTCAAAAGTAGACCCTGCAAAAAATTCAATTAGTCGGGAATAATTAAAATACCCCCGCAGGGGGAGAACGTATCGCTGCGGGACTATAGAGTAAACACAAACAAAGCTAGTAACCACAGCATCGCTGCCTGTTGCTGTAGCTCTGTGGAGGTTAGCATTAAAAGTTACCCTGATTATACCCACTAGAGACGGCCAATTATGACACAACAACACATACTGCTACTGTGGCATGTAATTTTTTTTACATAATTAAAGGAAAAACAATGGTACTTTGCATCACAACTTCAAAGTGCGAGCCTTTCCCCTCCCCGTTGCATAAGCAGTCGAGGTTAAGTTTATCTGCTAACTCTGTGGCAGAAAAAGTAGGCTCTGGTAGTATAAGAGGATTTAGGCTTCTCTGCCAAGACATTCCCACAGCTGCCCCTGGAATATTGATGAGGAAACCCCAGACAGGGAGCCGTGGTGGGTTGTGAGTGGCAGAGGGTTTGGAGGTAGCAGATGGACCTGATTAAACTGTCTCCTTTCTGAGGAGAGGGAGAAAATGAAAGTCGGAGACAGGGAGGGCTTGGGGGAGGAGGGGCGGGGAAGGTTGGGGGGCGGAGATGGTGCTGGCCTTGGGGCTTCGGAGACCTATTTTGAATAAGACAGTCCTTCTTCAAAATGGCCACTGTCTGCTTTTAATAGGCAAAGCTATTGCCAGCCGGGGGAGGGAACTCTCTCCCCTTCGCTCGCGTCCTCAAACCCTGGACGGTTTCACCATCTGGCTGATAAAACACCACCAAGAAGGAGGAAGTTAACAGGTCATCCTGGGACAACCATCAGGTTACCTTGTCTTGGCTCGACATTCATTTGTGCAGAAGAGGTGTGGTTCTAGATACCAATCTCAGAGGGCCCACACACTCTCCCTATTTTACCACCGGCCCTGACAGTCTGGTCTCGGTCCAACTGCTGTGTGGTTGACAATGCATTATCCCATGGTGGGAGAATAGTAAAGCTGTGGCTTTCACTCTACACTTGCTGAAAACAGCAAATCTCCATCCCAGTAACAATGTTTTAGGAAGACTTCTATATGTAATTGATCCTCAGATCAAGCTGTTCCGCCCACATTTGAAAACAAACCACTGCTCCTAGTCGCCAGCCCCTCCTACATGGCAGATTCTCACCTTGGCTCCCTCCTTGCCAGCAGCACCAGGTAGACCCTGTTCTCCTGGTGGGCCCGGGGGCCCGGGGTGACCTCTCTCTCCCACGGGGCCGGTCTCTCCAGTGGGACCCTGTCAGGGGCATCATGGGTAACAAACATCACTCACATGACCCTGGCGGTGCCTTGGCTTTCCATGAGAATACCACAGCCCTGCTGTGGCTCCTGATTGGTGGATCACTGGATACTGTAGTCTCTGATTGGTGGAGAGCTGGGAAGGTAGATAATCACCTGAGGGCCAACCACGCCTCCTGGTCCAGGTGGGCCTGTCTTCCCTTGGAATCCCTGCAGGACACAACACCTGAGTCAGACTGGAACCTGATTGCTATACATCCATGTGACACACACACACAAATGCTCATGGCTTCTTCTGATTGGTGTTTTCCATCCATTGGTTTCAATAGGCTTATGGTGGGAGCTAGCATTGTGTGCATGTATGTCGGTCACAAATGGGTAAATGGGTTTAATGGGTGGATGGCAAACCATGTCAATTGGGAAAGCTGTTACTATTTTTGTTTTCAAACTTTAACTGCAAACGTGCAAACAGAATAGCGTTAAACATATGATTTAGATATTGTTTACGTTTCTATTGTTCCGTTTCTAACAGTTTTGTTTGGGAAAAACGATTGAAAGAAGGAATACGGAAAGACGTGTTCATTTTTCTTTTCAGTCCTATTCAGTGTGTTGTTTGAGGGGGCTTCGTATTTCCAAATCACTTTATTGCCTCTGTCACTTACTTACAGAACCACCTCACCCCTGAGGAGTAAGATGACACATCGCATGACCTTGAGGTCAAACACGATGCTCTTTCCCCCACGGGTCTTTGCTGCAATAACAAAGTTAGTGTGGCACAGAAGCAACTACTTCACAAGCGCGGGCAGCAGTGTTAACAGAGAAGTCATGAATCAGCACATACAGGACTGCGACACAGACACAAAGCGACAAAACTTTAGCATACAAACAAGGTCTTACTAAGGACAATCTTTTGGGGGTCCGTCGCCGAATGCAGACATTCAATCAGAAGCAGACAGAGAGAGCGATTCACTTTCAGCGGTGCGCTTGATTTCGCCACAGCAGCCGGCAAGGCTGACTTGATTCGGGAGTCACGCGTCCGTGATTGGGCGCTCGCGTTTCGCCGCGCGACGCGTTCCGCCGTCGGACGGCGATATCATCGTCACGCGTTGCCTCCGCGAGCCGCTGCATGCAAATCAAACGCACCCCTAAAATGTGACACTTCGGAAATGATTGGATTCCGAGTTCCCGGTTCCATATTTCCTTCGAATCATGAGTGGACTCGATGTTGGCGTGACCCCGCCGAACATCAGGTGAGGAGACAGAACATGCTGGTACCCCATCAACATTCCAATTAGCTGCAAGATCAAAGATGCCCGGCTTCATTGATCGTCCTGAGAGTGAAAAACTCGGTTTGCTTCACATCTTTCCCCCTGGCAGAAAGCATATCTAAGAGCTTTCAATCATCGAATGAAGACAACATGAAGAGAGGGGAAGCCCAATTAAACCAACACGATCAATGCGCCACACAAAACACATATCATCTAACTAGGAGAGAGAGAGAGAGAGAGAGAGAGAGAGAGAGAGAGAGAGAGAGAGAGAGAGGAGAACGGCCTGGCACACACAGAGAAGGACGAGCGACACGTGGGGTTCTTGAAGACAATGACTGTTTGCTTCCTGTTATTCATACCCTGTTGCACGATTGTGTTGTTTTATATGATGGAGGTGGCCGATTGTGTTCCACAGTAATCTCAGATGCATTAGCGTGTAGCGCCTAATGATTTACAATCAGGTAATGTTAGGGGAAGGGTTCCACGGATAGCATTACAGGCTGAGCAGTGAATCAAAGACGGATAGAATTCGATCTATATTTCAGCTAAACGGTTCCTTGACTAGCGTTTGGAACGGCCAGATCTTTTCCTCAGGCGAGGAGTTTAACTGCTGTGATCAATTCTCATATCGGATGCTCCGCATATCTGTTTACTGGGTGATAAATCTGATGTCGTAAACATCTTAATGAACACTCTTTATCGATGTCATCTGAATGAGAGTGAGACTGTGGTGGAGAGGACTTGTGTGTCTGTGTGTCTGCGTGTGAATGCGGGTGTCTGTGTGCGCGAGAGAGAGAGACGGAGTGTGCGCAAGTGTGCGTGCGCGAGTGTGAATTTCCTGTGCGTGGAAGTGTATGCGAGAGTGTATACGAGTGAGCGTGTGTGCCAACATACTGTTTTAATGTGTCATTTGGGGAAAGGGATAGACGGAAGGGAAACTTTAACGATTTGTGGGAAGCTCTGTCAGGCTTTTAACAGCCTTCATTGCCTTCCCAGACTAAACAAATTGAGGCGGACAAATGCAAAGCATGGCTGGGCACAATCTAAGACTCTGGCCCATTCTCTGAGACGGACTTTACACCACCAGATACAATGCCTCACGTTCGAGTCGTTGTAATCTGAATAAAGATCCTATCATGGTTCATGGTTTCCCTACATGATGCCTATCTGTCTAATGCAATAATTATAATTTACAGCCATCGTTTTTTAAGGATGTTGAGCAGGCAACTACTCGAGGAGTGATCGGTTTGATCGAGAGGCCTAATTTAGGTTTAGGGATTCATGTCACTCCTCAATGAGCTCAACCGTCACCCACTCCAACCCATCTGGCTGCAATGACACCAGCCTCCCAGACCGGGCCGGGCTAGACACGCAGGCTCCAGCCCTCTGACGGCCCAGCTGGGTTCTGCTCCGGCGAACACCGCCACTGCCGCGCGTACTCTCTACCCAAAGCATCTGGCCAGCCAGAGACGAGGGAGGAGCTCTGTACCGGAGCGACTCCAGTCGGACGCGCGGCGTGTCTTTTCGTGCCGAAGGGCCTAATACGATCAATCTGAATTTGAAAGCGAGACTAGCGCTTGCCTCTCCGCTAGCTGGAATTAGCGTCGCTGGAGTTGGTTGCAGAAACCACCCACGTCCCCCTACACCCACGCAGACACACACACACACACGCAGTCTTAAACACGATCCAACGACTCGAAGTGAGCTGTCAAACTCCCGGCTCCGCGGTGCTACTAACACGTGCTACCTCCAGTAGTCAGGTCCCAGCAGGTGTGAAAAGTTACGACAACAAGGGGGAGGTGGAAGGACCATCCCGCCCTGGAAACAACGAGGTGCCTAACGCTTCCACGCCCAGAGGGAAGTGACCGGTGGAGACAGCTGACCGGGAAGGGGTGTGCTCGGGGGCGTGACAGCTCTGGGAGGGGGCGTGGCTGGGGACACTCACCGTCTCTCCACGCTGGCCAGGGTGTCCAGGCAGACCGTCCTTCCCAGGGGGTCCCTGAGCCACGGAGAGAGGAGATGGTTAAGGGATGACAAGTTCTAGAGCAAGAGTGGTATCTGTCCTTGATTGGTGTTGCAGCTGTTCTGATATAAACTAGAGGTGGATGCTGGACAACTAGCCAGCTCTGAGGTCAGGCAGGTCGTTGTGCGCAGGTGAACACTTACAGGGGGGCCCTTCGGTCCTGAGAAGCCCACAGGGCCCTGGGGTCCTTGAGGTCCCTGAAATGAACATAGGAAAAAGTGAGGAACATGAAGAACACAGGTCCTTGGGAGGAGTCTATGGAGCTGTGTGGGCGGAGTCTCATGCGGTATGTGGGAGGAGTCTATGGAGCTGTATGGGTGGAGTCACATGCAGTATAGGGGAGGAGTCTATTGAGCTGAATGGGTGGAGTCACATGCGGGGCGAGGGAGGAGTCTAAGGTGATCTGTGGGAGGGAACTAAAAAGATGTGGGAGGGGTCTAAGCAAACATGTGGGAGGAGTCTATGGCGCTATGAGGACAGGGTCTTAGTATAACACTCCAATGACAGCGTTGGAGCCTGTCTGCTGAGGACAGCCAAGGACAGATGTTGGAAACCCAGCCTGTGATGAAGAGATGATGTCTAAGCATTAGCCTAATGAAAAAAGGCAATGATGGGGCAAAGCATTATGACATAATATACCCTCTGATGGCGTCAGAATACGTGCAGCCTATATTAGAACATGAGAGATGAACAGCTCTGAGCCCAACAGTCAGAAGGTGGGACAGGAGGAGGACACACACATGGAGACCCATTACACGACATACAGACTATCTGTCAAGACACAAATCTAAAGCCTGAAAAGGTGGCTGTGAATACAGGTAGACAAGAAAGGACTTTGTGGAAGAAGCACTCTGTGCTTGATAGGAGTACCCTGAGATACGCTGTGGCACAACGTCTCGGCTGAGCGCATCCAGGGAGCTCAACCTATCCTGCAGAGGCAGGCAGGACGTTTCAGAGAAATACGGATAGGAGGAGGAGAAGCAGGGAAGAGGGGAGAGAAAGAGGGAGAGAGAGGAGGCGGCCGGTGGGGGGGGGAGAAGAAGAGAGATGAGGAGAGATTGGAGAACGAGAGAGAGGGAAGGGGAGCGAGATGAGGGGAGAGATAAAGAGAGGGAGAGCAAGATGAGGCGAGAAAGAGAGATGAAGGGAGAGGGAGAGGAGTGAAGAGAGGAAGAGAGAGAAAGAGGGGCAGATGGGAGAGCACTAATACGACCACAGGACAATTGATTTAGCCCATGGCAGAAGCCCAGAACTCAGCCTGACTGTAAATGACTCCAGCAGCAAGTGCCCAGCAATGATATAATTGATCCATAATTGTTTCCCGTATCGAATACTAGCCCCTCTACTCACACACACACACACACACACACACACACACACACACACACACACACACACACACACACACACACACACACACAACCCTCCACGAACAGGCACTAAACGCTTCTTCCCCAAGCTATTTCCCCATGCAAAGCCTGTGGCTTGACAGCTATGATGTGACCATTTTCTCATGGGAGAGGCCGTCTGGGGTGGGACTTACTCTCTCACCAGGCGGGCCAGGGGGTCCGTCGCTGCCCGCTGTGCCCTGAAATACACAAAAGAGAACACGTGAGCCCTGAGTCCTCCGCACTCACACAGACACAACAACCGTTTCATGTCACGACCAGCAACTGGAAGCTGGGGGCGTGGCTTACCTTAGGGCCTGGCTTGCCTGTTGGACCTCGCGCACCCCGAGCACCACGTGGACCCTGAGGGGACAGGAGAGACAGGAGCAGGGGTCAGACCCAGACTGGTCCCCAGGTCAGGATGAAGCCAGTGGCAGAAGCGAGTGTTTCTCTATAAGCTACCCGGCTGCATGTGCATCGGGTTTCTTTGAAACACTATGTGTCAGGTGTTTCGTGGTGGCTAAGATGGAGGTGTGCACCCGTGAAGGTTGAAGAATAACGGTGGGGTTGGTGTGCGTGCAATTGAATACAGTATGAATTAGCACGGTGGAACTATGAGTGACATTAGACTGCGTTGCAATTGCGTGCGATTGTATACAGTAGGAATTTGCACGGTGGATCTAGGAGTGATATTAGACTGCGTTGGCATCAGGGAGAGGGACGTACCGTCGGACCTCGTTGCCCCCTTGGACCTGGCTTGCCCGCTACACCCTGTTGCGGACGAGAGAGAGAGAGAGACAATTTAGGTCAGACAAAGGTCATGCAGAGAAATACTGAGCCATCAGACTCTCACATCAACAAAGCAATTCACTGAAAACAAGTGAATCCACAGTGGACACACATCGTCCTGTCCTATTCAGCGGTCTAAACTGTGTGTGCGTGCATTCCTCAGGCACACTGGAGGTGACAGAGGAGAATTCGCGGAGGACACAGATTCTTGTAGATCCCCAATGGCGAGATTGGGTCTAAAGAGCAAAATAGTTTGCACGCACTCCTATATTCGCTTCACTCCCGGAATGGGTGCATTGCGTACTTCGGGGCTCAGCTGTATTTGTGCCACGCGTCCAATCCAAAATAGTTTGGGACGTCTATTTAATAAGTGGGGAACATCGTCCCATTTCCCTTTTGTGTTGGTGTTGCAATGGAAAAAGCGATGGTAGCTTTTGCTTCACGTCATGTCGGCACCAACAAGGCCAAAACCTGGAAATGGCCTCCAAACAAAGTGAAAATAGTTATATAAAAAACTGTGTGGAGTAGCGACGAAGGGGACGAGGAAAGGGAGGGAATGAGGTGAACCTCTCTGAATTTTTAAAAACATGAGGAGGAAGGAGGAGAAATGGGATAGGGAAGCGAAAAGGAGAGGGAGGAAAGGAAGGGGAGGAGAAAGGGGGGATGAGGGAGGGAGGGGGTGAGAGAGGCAGGGAGGGATGAGGGTGAGGGAGACGGTGAGGGTGAGGAAGTGGGGGAAGAAGACAAGGGAGAGGGGGAGGGAGTGGGGGGTGAAGGTGAGGGAGAGGGGGAGGGAGTGGTGGGTGAAGGTGAGGGATAGGGGGAGGGCCATTCAATCCATCTTACCCTGGCTCCTTTTTCTCCGTTGGCTCCCGGGAACCCAGGGAATCCAGACGAACCCTGTGGGTCAGAGCAGTGGAGTCAGAGGGCAGTAGAGTCAGAAGGCAGTAGAGTCAGAAGGCAGTAGAGTCAGAAGGCAGTAGAGTCAGAAGGCAGTAGAGTCAGAGGGCAGTAGAGTCAGACAGAGAGGGCAGTAGAGTCAGAGGGCAGTAGAGTCAGAGAGAGCAGTAGAATCAGAGGGCAGTAGAGTCAGAGAGCAGCAGAGTCAGAGGGCAATAGAGTCAGAGGGCTGTAGAGTCAGAGGGCAGTAGAGTCAGAGGGCAGTAGAGTCAGAGGGCAGTAGAGTCAGAGAGTAGTAGAGTCAGAGGGCAATAGAGTCAGAAGGAAGTATAGTCAGAAAGAGCAGCAGAGTCAGAGGGCAATAGAGTCAGAGGGAAGTAGAGTCAGAGAGAGCAGTAGAGTCAGAGGGAAGTAGAGTCAGAGAGCAGCAGAGTCAGAGGGCAGTAGAGTCAGACAACAGTAGAGTCAGAGGGAAGTAGAGTCAGAAGGCAGTAGAGTCAGAGGGCAGCAGAGTCAAAGGGCAGCAGAGTCAGAGGGCAGCAGGCCACGGCATGCATGCGGATGAGCGAGGGCTGGAGACAGAGAGAGGCTGTCACTGTCAGCTCGTCTCTGTGTCCCTGTGTCTCCGTGTCTAGCAGAGAGCCCCACTGACGTGCCTGTCGCCAGGAGATCACACAGACTACAGCAGCGCTTCCAGTTTGCTGAATGATCACAACTTTCCACAGAAAGACACGGTGGGTAGGGAATCGCATTCACAAACACACACACACACAAACACACACACACACACACACACACACACACAGACACGTGCATACACTCCTGTTCGTGGCAGGAGAAAGAGAAGGGATGTGAAAGTGCATAAACGTAACAAATGCCAAGACTTGGACTGTAAGGCAGGGCACACTAGCTGCTAGTGATGGATGATGGTCATGGATGATACACTGACCTGTAAACAGCTGCACTGCAGGCATTCAAAACAGGTCAACATTTCCCACACACTGTCTCTCTCTCTCTCTCAGGCACACAGGCACACATTCCCATCTTCAGACAGGCCAGAGGAGGCAGTGATGGAGCTGCATGAAGCGCCGCACACTTTGATGGACTACAAACCCCACCATGATTCTCACCCAGTGGCCCCTCTTTCAAACCGCCATGGCAGCGCTTCAACAGATCACTTATTAAACATCTAGGTTGGCAGCCTTCGCCCATAAATTACTGTCTGTTAGAATCCCTGCCTGAGTGAGTGAATTCCATGTAATCAGGCATATGGCTAATCTTTTAATCCACGTCAGCACGAAATCAAAGAACAACGGGATCTGGGATGTGTTAAACGTGGATGATAGATGGCGTGTGCGTGTGTGTGTGCGTGTGTGTGTGCGCGTGTGTGTGTATGTGTATGTGTGAGTGCATGTTGTTTACAGACCTTTGGTCCTTGTCTTCCTGGATAGCCTGGTAAACCTGGAACACCCAGTTTGCCCTGAAAACAGAAGCAGCTGTTCAATAGGAGCTCAGAGGAACATGGGTATATTGTCCAGATCTTATTCTAGCAAAGCAAAGTATAGCATTAAGCACGGTATTATAAAGTAGCATATTGTAAAGAGTTTAGTATTAGTGTAGTGTAGTGTAAAGAAGTGTATAGTATAGTATAGTACAGTATAGTATAGTATAGTATAGTGGCGTAGTGGTATAGTGGTATAGTTTGTACACTGTGTGTGTGCGTGTGTTTGCGTGTGTGCATCTACCTTGTCTTCAGCATGTGAGTGTGTGTGTGCATCTACCTTGTCTTCAGCATGTGAGTGTGTGTGTGTGTGCATCTACCTTGTCTTCAGCATGAGAGTGTGAGTGTGTGTGTGCACCTACCTTATCTTCAGCATGTGAGTGTATGTGTGTGTGTGCATCTACCCTGTCTTCAGCATGTGAGTGTGTGTATGTGTGTGTGTGTGTGTGTGTGCATCTACCTTGTCTTCAGTATGTGAGTGTGTGTGTGTGTGTGCATCTACCTTGTCTTCAGCATGTGAGTGTGTGTGTGTGTGTGTGTGCATCTACCTTGTCTTCAGCATGTGAGTGTGTGTGTATGTGCATCTACCTTGTCTTCAGCACGTGTATGTGTGTGACAGTGTGTGTACCTTCTCTCCAGCATGTCCCATGGGGCCTGATTCTCCGTTGGGACCTGCTCGTCCCTTGGGGCCCTCAGGGCCATCTTCACCACGGGATCCCAACATCCCCAGCTCTCCCTGCACGCGCACACACACACAGACACACACCATACACACACATACCATACGTACACACACAAACACACACACACACCATACACACATACCATACATACACACACATGCATACCATACATGAGACACGAGCCCACACACCATACACAGACAGTATTCAGACGTAGACACACGTAAACAGACACAATTCTCAGTGCTTAACACCGTATGAATGTGGAGTGTGACGGGTGGTGCTAGGTGGTAGGTGTGGTGCACTCACCCTATCACCTTTGAGTCCCATGTCCCCCTTGAAGCCAGGGAAACCATCTTCACCCTAACACAGGAGAAAACTGGGTTAAGATCTCTCACTCTGAATGTTTTCCCTCACATTGAACCTTTCCAGAAGCAAATAAACACAGTGGTCCAGAGAGATACACAATATGTCAATTGTTCAGCTTTCTGTGTTATTTTCAATATATGCTACTGCCATCTGCTGGTGAAAATGAGTAAAGCATCAAACATTCTGAGAACTGAGTTGATCAGAATTCATTAAGCAATTTTTTTCTCTGAGAAACATCATAACAATTGCCAAACAAATGTATAAACATGTGACAAACACTAATACATGGAGTATTTGTTTTGCTGCTCTGTAAAAGTGCATTCTAGCCATCTAGTTCTCATTCTCCCAGCATATGTGGATGATGAGATCAAAAAGATACCCTCTTCACCTCTCTGTCTCTCACTTTCACTTTGATTGTCAGTGTTCTCTCTCTCCTCTTCCCTCTCTCCCCCGTCTCTGTCTCTACCTCCCTCCCTCTCTGTCTCTCTCCACCCCCCACCCCCCCTCCCCCTTCTCCTTCCTGTCTGTCACCTGGCTGTGTGGCTGTTGATACATAATGCAGTGTTGTGGGTCCTGACACATGTGCCCTGGGAACCACACAGGGATCAGAACACACACACAAATACACACAAACAACACACCCACACACACCCTTAGAACACCTCACGCCTTGTGGACATCTATAGCCACATCAAACAAACACACTCAAGGATTGAAGCTATGGATGGATGTTTCTGTTATTCACAGGATGTTTTTTTTAATTCAAAGTGATACCAACCGACTACCAATGCAGATGGAGGACAGTGTATTTTGGAACAGGATAGCAGGGCACTGTACTTTCTGATACTCTGCACAGCGGTTGCGTTGCGCTGTCTAGTAACCACCGACTTTGAATGTGTGCTGAAGTAGTCTCCTAGCAACCAAGATGAAAGGATGTATGAAGTGGGGTCTGCATAGGATAGCAGAGCGAGGATGGCATCTCCACGCTCTTGTCTCCAACACCGTGTGGCCGCACCATCCATCTACCCCCGCAAGTCGTTACCACGGCCCCTCACCCTCAGCTTGACGCAAAGGCAACAATGGATGGCGATGCTGTTACCTGTTCCATGTCGGCCCGTTCCTGGATGCCTCTGGTGGTTTGATCGTACTGACTCAAGTCCGAATGCTCCATCCCACCTTCCCTCCACCCCAACAATCTCCCCTCTGAGCACATTCCATGTGGACTAACAAGAAACCATCCATAACCAGCTTTGATACTGAATTTAAGGTCTACCTCTGCACTTCTCAAACTTCTGGGGGCTACAGTAGCCTGTTATGCAAGTACACCGTCTAGCCCCTATTTGTATCGTATGCTATCCTATTTACACTCGTTATTTCGTGATTTACGTCGTTTTGTTTTTGGACTTTCTTCTTCGTGCGTCTTTGTAGAAGGCTCGCATTCTGTCCACCAAAGGTAGAAGGATCCCTCATCTACCGCCGGTTCACCGGTTCACTGTTTCACCGGCTCACGCTCCTCAACTCATGACAGGCAGAGGCAACGTTGTGAAACGTACACATGTAGACACGGCGTGACGTGGCCCTTCTCTCGTCAGACAACCCGAATGAATAAATGATTGTTTACCTTCTCTCCCTTCCCTCCCTTCAGTCCTCTGACCCCATCGGCTCCCTGCGAAAGGAGAAAGTGCACGTTACAAACAGAACACCAAAACTGCCTTGGTTTTTTTCCCATCGTTATTTGAAAATAAAGCCTTTTTTTGCTTTTCCAAGAGAGCATTTGTCATTCACCCTGATTTATATATTCATCTATTCATGAAGGGACCGAAAACCTCCTCTTAAGGTTTCAGCCATCTTTTTTCCTCTCTCTGAGAAAGGAGGATTTTCCGTTCTCTTCTGTGAGGGTTTCAGCTTGTGAACATGTGGCTCTGTGTGGGCGTCTCTGAACCCCTCTGCGATACCAGTTGTAAAACAAAAAGGCTGTGGAAATTCTAATGGATTCGATGTGCACAGTACCTTGACTCCACGGGGTCCTGGGTAGCCCACGGGCCCCTGAGGACCTGCCTGGCCCTGGAGGAGGAAGAAAACATGTTTGTAACCCTGACACCCTGACTGGATTCCTGGGAGGTCATGATATGTTGACCATTTGATTCATTTGGTCCAATATATGATCATCCAATCAGATGACAGACTGATTCATCCACCTATCCATGAATTCCTCCACACTTCAAGGATGCTGTTTACTCACCAGAGCTCCTTTCTCTCCAGGAGGTCCCTCTTTCCCAGGGTGACCCTGAGAAACAAACCAAAATCAAGCTCTCTCATGTCGCACTCGACTTATTCAGCAATATAAGTACAGTCCGGAGTTAAAGAACGTCCTTTCAATCTTTGTGTTGCATGGGGGTTTGCAACAGCTTTAGTTTCAGGGTCATTTGAACTGCGTCATACGTGTTCACCAAGGCTTTTCACCAGCACACCTGCTAGTTCAAACTGACACGTGAGGCTGTGACAGCACAAGGTAAAACAGGGATGACACAGCGGGCTTTAGGGCCCAGAGGCAGCCGAGATCCGGGGCAGCGGTCATAACACTGACAGCTGACAGAAAAATGACAAGGTACCAGACACTTATGTTCGGAGAGGGTAAGAAAATGTAATCGTTTTTTTTTTCTTTACAACTTCAAATAAAGTTGAGTAAAATGACAGGGAGGTGATTATAGGAATAACAAACAATTGGAACCACTTTTGAAAATTGTCATGCTCCGCACTAACGCTCGCTGATAGCGGTGCTATTGACCAGCCTTGTTACAAGAGACTGATCCTAGCATTCTGACATGTCATTATTTTCTCTTGAGTTACATAAAACCTGGGGAGGTATGGGGGAGAATTACAACAAACAGGAGAGCAGGAGGAGGGGAGGGAGGGGGAGAGAGATTGATAGGGAAGGAGGTAGATGGAGGGAGGGAGAGAGAGAGAGGCAGATAGATTGAGACAGGGAAAGGGAGATGGAGGTAAGTGGGTAACAGAGGGAGGGAGGGAGCGAGATGGAATACCACATACAGGAGGTCCGTCTGTTCCTGGCAGTCCAGCTAACCCTGACCTTCCCTGAGGTCCCTGTAGAAAGAGATGAGCAGTGGGTCAGAGAGGTCACAACCACCCTGTGACCGCCAGTCAGTCATCTTCCAGACTGCCCTACCACAGCCGGCCTCAAACAGCAGGCCTACTGGGGCAGACCTTGTCCAGTCAGGTGGATTTTTACTTTCAGATGTAATCTTAAAAAGACCTAATGAACGAACTCACCTTTTCTCCAGGTGGTCCGATGGGACCTTGAGGACCTGGGAGACCCTGTGTGACAGAAAAGGACAGTTTTAGGGCAGACGTGCATGAAGACACACTTGGAAACGTACACTCAAACACCTACTCAGAAACACACACTCACACACACACACATGCTTGAGGGACCAGCATTGGACAGCCTGCTCTTTACAGGTGTGGCTGTATGGCAAGCATTCCTAACACATGAATGAGATGCTTTCAGCTGCCCCCACCCCCCACCCCCTCTCCCCGCCACACTCACACATACACACACACACCCACCTCCTCTGCCCCCAACAGAAAACCCCGAAAAATATTCCCAGGGTAAAGAGTGTGTGTGTGTGTGTGTCTGTGGGTGGGTGGGTGCTTTCTGCAGATCTAGCATCAGGGAGGTTGGGGCTGGGGTAGAGGAGCTGGTTCATGGTCCCTAGGCGTCGGTCAGAGTCATGTCCCTTCTTCCCAGGGCCCTCTCACCTGTGTTCCTGGGATACCTTGCTGACCAGAAGGACCAGGCTCTCCTTGGGGCCCCTGCAGAGAGAGAGAGAGAGAGAGAGAGAGAGAGAGAGAGTGGGAATGGCCACCAGTCAGGATGATCAGTTTATACTACAGTCAGGATGTCTCTCCGGCATCATTTACTGCTCTGCGTCTTTGAGCGGTTGTTGCTATGGGGGTATTCATTTGGCTCGATCCACAACATTCTATCCATGAGAGAAAACGGATTCAATTTCTTCCTGAAGACTGTTGGTTAGGATCCCTCTTGAGCCTTGTCATTATGGAATGATTTCATTTGGCAAGAACTTTTATCTAATGTGGAGCTAGGACTTGAGGGCGCTAGGAAGCGAGGGGGCTAGTGGCTAGGAGGTGAGCAGGCTAGGAGGTGAGGGGGCTAGGAGGCAAGGGAGCTAGGAGGAAAGGGAGCTAGGAGGCGAGGGGGCTAGGAGGCGAGGGACCAAGGAGAGCAAGGGGCTATTTGTGAACAGACCCTTTGAACAGCTGTATCCTTCACTGTATATACACGCACAGGACCTCTTGCCCCCGCTGCGGTTGCGTCTAAACCAGCACACCCTCACCCTTCAGGCTGTTACCCTGCAGCAACACTCAGCTGAAAACTCCAGCAGAATCTCCTGCCACAACAACCTCCTCTATGAACGATCGGATCGCTGCTGACTCTGCGGCTAACGCTAGGGCTCCAAAACGGCTTCTCTGCCAGATGTGTTTGGAGTCTGAAAAGCGGCCTGTACCATGTTTCCTTTGGAGCCGGGAGGGCCGTCCACGCCAGCGACGCCCTGGGGAGGAAGAAAACATTCACGTTAACTCTCAATTTCCTGTCAGAACGGGGGCCGCGTGGTGGCTCCAGGGGGAAGAGGAAATGAGGTCACGGATACGTACGGGCTGACCAGTGGGGCCAGGAGGGCCGCGTGGGCCGAGGAGACCTCTAGGACCCTGGGAAGAAGAGGAAGACGAGGGTGGAAAGAGTCAAAACATGACAAGGGAGTATCCTGATAACCATACTTCCATGTTATTTAATGTGCCAGATTATTTCTTTTACATGTCCCAGTATGTAGTATGCCAAATGTAGTTCTCAGGCATCAGACTGAATTCTGCAGTATATTCCAGCCTATTATTATGCACCATTCTCTAGTGCAGGTGAAGATATGTCATGTGGAGTGAACTACAAAATGATAAAAAGAGCAGAGCTCTCCTGGTTGCCTGTAGACTGTCTGCTCCAAGGTAAAAATAGAAAGAAGTGGTCCCACGAACAGTGATGAATGTATTAGTAAGAAGGTCAAAGCTAAAGGTGAAAGGTCATGATGATGCGGTGTGTCCCGCTTCTAAGCGTGCTGCATGCTAATGTGCAAACTAGACTCCACCTGTGTCTCAGTAGCTAACAATAGGAGACTAATGGAAAGTCTGACCTCTAGTGGAAAATGTGAGCAACACAGTCAGCGGCGCTCATCAATGCTTTTTTAACACAGAGACAATGACAGGGTACGATACGATAAATACAATAGTCATTCTGCTACACACGATATCCCATGTTTCAGGGGCTTTCTGAAGCCAGACAATGGAGAACTCACGCTCTCTCCAGCCAGTCCCCTAGGCCCAATCTCGCCATCCTCTCCCTGGATAGAGGGAAAGAAGGCAGTGAGCTGAAGTCCAGCAGGATGGATGTGAGTGAAAGATAGAACAGGTGGGTGTACTCACTCTCTGTCCATCCTCCCCGGGGGCTCCCACTGGACCTTGAGATCCTATGTCTCCCTGGATAAAGAGAGATACAGAGAGAGAAAAGGGGGGATGATAGACAGATGGGGGAGTGGAGAGAAAGATAGAGAGAGAAAGTGGGGGGGGCATTGTAGAGAAAGAGAGAGAGACAGAGACGGGGAGAGGGCGGAAATTAGAAGAGAGGGAGATAGGGAGGGAGGGTGGTAGCGAGTGAGTGTGGCGAGATTGCAACAGTGTATGTCAGAGAGAACGTGTGTATGTATTGTTGAGAGAGAGATAGGGATGGAGGGAAGAGAAAGAGGTGGGATGAGACAGAGAGAGTGTGTGTGTGAGAGAAAGAGAGAGAGAGACATACAAACAGACAGAGAGCCAGAGAGAGAGAGGGAGAGTAAGAGATGAGTGTTTTTGTGTCAGCAAGAGGCTTGCTCCCTGCAGGCTCCAGTCTGAGACACTCTACTGTCTGAGACACTCTACTGTCAAATACTCTGCAGTCAGACACACTCTGCAGTCAGACACTCTGCAGTCAGACATTCTGCAGTCAGACACTCTGCAGTCAGAGACACTGCAGTCAGACACTCTGCAGTCAGACATTCTGCAGTTGGACACAGCTACAGCCTGCTCCTACCAGGACCAACAGACTGGAAATAGCTCTGACTCATTACTCTCTGTCTGTCTGCCTTCCTGTCTGATCAGCCTGTCTGTCTGTTGGCCTATCAGTCCAAATTAGATGCTGTCATGAAATCCGAACACAAATCCTGTCTGATCATTCCCAAAATCTCCCCAGTCCCAGAACTAATAATGTTGGTATTCTGGCCCGTGCCAAGTTTAGTCTGATCCCAAGAGCCAACTGTGTTTTGGCTTTAATCCCCTAAACAACCTACTGGACTAGTTTTCTGACACACAGTACATCGTTGTTTGGGAAGATCCTTAAAACACACAGCCCTTCAGGACTCCCTTCCTAAATCCGTTGTAATTTCACATCGATTCACAAAAGTCCAGTCTTGTTCACAGTCTCTATTGAATTCACATCTCCTCCATAAGCTGCAGATGGACTGGTGACATTTGACTGGACCTCCTGCCATCAGCGTGCATGGCAGCGTGTGTCTGACCCCTGAGGTGGCATGGAAGACCTTACCCTGTGTCCCTTCTCCCCAGGCAACCCAGGAAGGCCATCGAAACCCCGGTCCCCCTGTAAGACAAACACAGCGGCAGTGTTACCGACGTGACACGACAGAGTCAACCTATAGCAGGGAACCCCGGCTGAACCAGCGTGAGCCGAGTTAACAGGATCGACCCAAACGCTCCCGTCCCTGTGGATGACTTCACCACGAGGAAGTGTTACCTTGGCGCCTGATTCTCCCGGCATCCCTCTGCCGCCATCCGCGCCAGCCCGCCCCTGGGGGAGAGTGAGGGAAAAAGAGAGAGATGAGTAGATGGAGAGAGGGAGAGGAAGTGACAACGAGGGATGGAGGAAGGGAAAGAGAGGGGTGAGAGAAAGGCAAAGAGAGAGAGAGAGTGTCAGAAAGGAGGAGGCAGAGAGATACTGAGAGTGCCATACTGTATATAAGTTGCTAGTTTGACGTTAGTCTGGCATCCAAAATGTGGCCATGATTGGACGATGGCAGACTCATGTCCAGGTATTTAGGCCACAGAATTTGCTCCACAAGGAACAACTGCAACGTTATTTATGCTTGATTCTCGGAATAGTCAGGAAGATTAGCCACATTTGCAATAGATCTCTGGATTGAAAACACAGCAGGGATCTAAGCCCATATCAAGCAGTTGTTTGTTGAATTGGAATAAGCTTTTAAACTCTAATACTGAAAAAAGGCTTCCCAAAGTAGCCCCAGAGTCTAGCACACAAACAGAAATGCAGCCACACTGAAACACACACACACACACACACACACTTGGTTTGGGGAGTTCATTGAGTTTGCTCACCCTCTTTCCTGACTTCCCTGGCTGTCCATGGGGCCCCTGGATGCCTCTTGGGCCCTAAAATGGACACACCACAGTCACTTCACGGAACACGATTCAAGCTCCAATGTGAATGGTAAAAGAGTAACAATGTCCGTGTGACGTTGCCAAAGGTGTTTAAGGTGTTTCGGTCTCTCACCTGTGGGCCGGGGTCTCCCCCTTCTCCCTTGAGTCCAGCTGGACCAGGACCACCCTGACAAAAAGAGACATGTTATTCCTTCGTCCTGGTTCGATGGGGTTCTCTGAGTAACAGGAGTTGGTTTTTGTTGGTCGGCACAAACACTAGATGGCAGTGTTTTACCATTTGTGACGTGGCATTTGTGTTCTGTCGGTGCTATCGGAAGACTCACAGTGCAGTGTTAAGTCACGAATGTAATTATCTACAATTTTTGTAACATACCTTTAAATGTATAATGTCTACGGAGGGGTAAGGGTTAGATTTTCTTTTTAATAATGATGATTTACAGTTATGCACATAACTTCCACAACTACAATAACTGGTTTACAACCATCAAGTCACATTTTTTTCTATCCATTAAGAGAATTCTAAGTGCATCAAGCTGAAAGCATACCAACTTCAGCCTGAAATTAAACATTTGCCCTGTTCATTATGTGTTTTTTTCGGTATGTACTTAAGTCTGAAATTGCGAGAATAAATTGAGGTTCTTCGTTGGCATTTAAACCCATCAGACAGTCTGCAGAGCTCTAAACTCCGAGCTAGTGATTTGGAAATTACAGAAAGACATTCTAAAAAACGAAACGGCTCGACCGTTTCAAAGGTCTGGTTTCCAAACCTCCATCTGCTTGGGTAACATCTTTTTAGAGCGCAGTAAGAGGTATTGGCAGAGCCCCATATCTCTTATCTTGTTCATGATTCTGTTCCAACTAAGGCTCCATCAATGGTCATTTTTGACAACAATCCTTGCCCCTCATTCCGTAAAGGCTTGACTTCAGCCGGGTAATTCTTGTTCTTTTTACCTAAAGTACTTTCCCCTGTGGATAAATGCCAGCTCACGTATCAACAAGCCCCGAGTTTAGGGGGGGGGGAGATTGCTGTGAGTGAATGACTGTGAAATGTTCTTTGCAGTTGGATGTATATAGGTAGAAGACCTAACCTAGTCACTCTGCCTCCAAACACTACGGAGGCCAAAACAAACTCTCTCAACAGCCAGACTCTCAGCTCTCAAATTTTATTAAAGGTGTTATGGTCGCTGTTATTGTTTTGTAAGGATGCTATAACCTTCAAAGATATCCCTGAGGTGAAGTGTAAGTTCGTGTCGAGTCTTGTTTAACTTCCTGTTATCCAGGTGGAGCGAGTCATGTGACTTGTTGTTGAGGTGAGGAGGAACTCACCACTGGGCCAGACCTTCCTGTGAGACCCATCGGACCTGGTGGACCCCTCATGGCAAGCTGCGAAGACAACCACCGTCAGACACCACAACATGGTATGCTCCAAATGCCAAGGCCCTCCCTCTGAGCACCCCCAAAACACTCCCTGTCACCCCCACAGTTGGATTCATCTTCTTGTTCTTGTGATTTCTTCCTGGCTTCACCCGAATTAGAACAAGATGAGGCACCACTTCAGGCTCCTAAGCTCAAGCCTGACCTCCCCCCCTGTTCCTCTGACACCTGTTGGCTACTTCCAGACCAGGTCGTGATCTCTTGTGGTATTTTTAACTGTGTCGTGGGTCGGTCCAAGCAGCTCTGTCCAGACACGCTACCTCGGCGCTCTCCTTTTAGCCCTCTGACATGGCAGAGCAAGACTACCGAGGGTGATTAACCCTGCAACCCCCCAACCCCCCCCCCCCCCTTGTGGCCATCAAAGAACCGCCCACCCCCCTCCATCACTGCACCCCCTTGCTCTTTTCACTATACCTTCATCTCCCCATCCCTCCTACCATCCACCCCTCTATCCCTTCTCCACCCCTCCACCTCTTTATCTCTCCCCCCACACCTCGATCCCCTCACTTCTCCACTCCCTTCACTATCCCTCACCACCCCACCCTGCCGCCCTTCCATTAAACTTTTGTAGGGGCCCTACTGGAACCGGCCCTACTGGAACTGGCCCTGGGTCTGACTCACCCTGGCCTGGGAGAGGATGGCCTGGGCCTGGGCCTCCTGGGCTGACACCACCGGACCCTTCTCGCCATCGCCTCCGAACCGGAACTGTTACACACACACACACACACACACATAGATGTGACACACACACAGGAATGAGATAGACACCTTCAGCTGCGTCTGAAAATGTTCTGCAGCCACTAAATCGGAGTGACTTTCTTCCAACATTCTTTACAAGAACATATTAGTGTTTCCTGACTATATACGTATATGTGCTGTTTATTCATCTACTGCTGACTGAGACGCTGAGATGGACTCAGGAAATGTTATCACAAAACCTGATGGCTATATCATGTTTGTATCTTCAGACTAAAACCATGTGAACATGTTCTAGATTGTTTCAAGCAGGCATATGTTTAGGGCACTCACTGGCAGCATCAGCATGGTACCAGGGGGTCCTGGCAAACCATCAGCCCCAGGGAGCCCAGCACGCCCAGCGGGACCCTGGGAAATGTAGGAAAAGAGTGAGACGAGAGGAGATTGCAGGTGATAAATTGTACAGAGAAACAATCAGGAATGAAGTATCCATGCTGGGACTTGACATGGGTTGGTGTGCATGTGTGTACGTGCGTGCGTGTGTGTGTACATGTGTGTGTACGTGTGTATGTGTACGTGTGTGTACGTGCGTGTGTACATGGGTACGTGTACGTGCCTGTGTGTGTGTGTGTGCGTGCGTGTGTGTAGATGTGTGTGTGTAGATGTGTGTGTACTCGTGTGTGTATGTGTGTGTACGTGTGTGTGTGTACGTGTATGTGTGAGAGAGTCAAAGAACATTCCCCAGCCCCAAGACAGCAGTTATCCTGGAGGGAAAGTGATGCCCACTTCTCTCTACCTCATCTGTCCCTTTCATTCTCCATCACTTTCTCACATTCCTTCATCCTTCCTCCCTTCTTCACCGGACGTAAGATGCCTTGTTCCCAACCTCCAGAATGTTAATGCAGCGAACATGGACCCTTTTCCTCAAGCACGCTCGTACCCTAGGCCCAGGTGTTTATCCTCCCTCCAGCCTCCCCCCTCTGTGTCCCGCTCAAGCAAGACGTTAGAACCCTTAATGTTTTGAATTTTCTTCGCAAAGCCATCTGCAGCTGGGCCAAAACAGATCGCTTTATGGCGCTCGTGAAAGCGTGCGCTTAGTCTTTGGGTTTTTATGGGTCTGAAGGACGGCCGGTGTCAGGGGCGTGCACTGCAGACGGAACGCGGAGAGCCGCGTCGCTTAGGGGACACGTAGAACGCTGTGAAAACGTTAACCTTTGATCTTTTTGTGGCATTCTGTCGTGCTTGGTGTTTATGGAACAAGTATGTTGTCCATTAGCCTACACGCTATGCTATGATGCTATGTCTTACGCTGGGAATTAGGAGCTACACTACAATGTTTTGGTAGTGACCGTATCCTGTGCCTTGCAAGGACGCACGCACACACACACGTACACGCACTTTCCACAAAGCAGCATGTTGTAAGAGGTGTATTGATTCAGCGACGGCTGGCATCATTAGCATGCATTCCTCTGCTCTGCTCCCACAGACAAACCCAGTTTGTGAGCCATAGGACTGTCCCAAGTCCAAAACTAACATCCACTTCTCTGAATGTATGTGTGTCCATGTTTTTGTATGTCTGTGTGTGCCTGTGATTTCCTGAGCTAATGAACATTTGTAAGTATTCCAAGAAATTGACTGAATTTCCCAAATCTTTCTGCCTCTGGCTCTAAACCTTTGTATACATGTGTTGATTCAAGCTCAATTGGTTTGATTACAACATAAGGGCCTGTAACATAATAGCCACTTACAAATCAACCCCTGTTAAGGATCCAATAATGTTCTATCTATCAATCAACCAACCAACCAATCGGTGAGATGCCCCTCTGCTCTGCTCCTTGTCTGGAAATGCTACAGTGACAGAGTGCTCTGGACCACCAAACTTTCCCTAGGATCATTTACCTCTCTGGCTTTGAAAGAAGCTGAGCTCAATGAGGTGGGAACTGAGAGCCTCTTTATCAGTCCAGAGGACAGACGGTAGATTCTACTGGAGATCTCTGGTGTGGCCAGCCCTCAGTCTGAAACATGGCTGTCTGACCACTTATTAGAGGCTATTCACAGGTGCTGTGTTGTGTTAACAGAGCCAGCTTTGAGGCCTCCCCACCATGCCGAGTTCCTTCACAACCTCTCTCACCCTCTCTTTATACTGTACCTTTCCCTCTCTCTTTAGAGCTCTTCTCCCTCCCTCTTTATATTTCTCTCGTTGGCCCTTTCACTTTTTGTTTCTCCCTCTCTCCCACTTTGCATCTCTCTCTCTCTCTCT
The DNA here is from genome assembly GCA_036571765.1 of Plecoglossus altivelis. Classification (NCBI taxonomy): domain Eukaryota; kingdom Metazoa; phylum Chordata; class Actinopteri; order Osmeriformes; family Plecoglossidae; genus Plecoglossus; species Plecoglossus altivelis. The sequence continues at coordinate 3,617,988 of BROE01000024.1, read as the reverse complement.
CTGTTTTTCTTTCTATCTCTCGCTACCTTTTTCTCTCTGCCTCGCTCCACCGCACAGTTGAATGCATGCAAACACACACACAGCCCAGTCAGCTGGGAGGGTCTGGAGGAGCAACTCACCCTGTCGCCTGGATCTCCAGCGGTGCCCGGGGGTCCCTGCAGACCAGAGGGACCAGGAAGACCCTGCAGAAACACACCTGAGTCAACATCCAAAACACCACCATGAACATAAACACACAGACACCCACCCGGGGCAACGCTCTCAACATCAGACACACCACGGATAAGCCCCGCGAGTCATAGACTCTGGAGTACAGTGACTATTTATCGTATCCAAAGTAGTGGAGTAGGTTTGTTTACATACAGTATGCGAGGAGGACGGCTTGTTTAATAACTCAGGATGCAAACCACCAATTAACCATTCTGTGAGTGGGACACTCACAAAATGGGGGTGTCTTGCACACATAGTGAAACCAACGCCCTAAACTGCAGAGATATGCGTTGTCAGTGCATGGAGACACGGTGAGGTCATTGGAGATGTGGTCTAGGAGAAGAAGGTTCTAGGTGATGGGTTGTACTCACAGCTGGACCTGAAGGTCCTGGTGGCCCTTCAATCAGCATACCCTGACAGGGACAGAGAATAAAGGCATTACCACACGGGGAAAAAAAAACATCTGACCTTACCAGTACTAACATCCTTTGCAACATGTCACAGTCAGACTGCCTTCTCTCTCTGTCTAAGATGAGGAGAAAACAAGCAAATGTTTGTGGTGTTTTGGATTCCAAGCTGGTGGATGTTTCCTCCTAACATTTCTAGGCTGGGTGTTTTTTAAAACGGCTTACGGGTTCGATGACGGCGGGCTCCCCCTTCTCGCCCTTCTCTCCGTACGCGACGCCAACGCCGACTCCGGCGATCTGGGGACACAAGACCAACGCTCGTCAGCCTCCTCGCCAAGCGACCGGAGGTCCTGAGGTGAATGAGAGGCCGTAACGTGCGAGGATGGGTTGACAGAAACGGCCTCGCGGTCCAAACCCGCGGCAACGCTGCATGCACGCTACGGGTGTTGTTCATGTGTAAGAACATGACGCGGACGTGATCAGTGTCGCTACGTTAAGATCGTGTCATCTTAACACAAATGCATCAGTACTAATCATTGATCATATCCTAACAGTATAGTGGTAAAACAGGCTACAGGCAAGCTTTTTGGGGATATTTGCAGAAAGAGGGATGCCTGGATGGAGGGGTGGAGGGAGAGAGGAAGGGTCTGGATGTGTTAGTCGAGAGGCATGACGGGGACGTGACTCAGGCTTGACATGAAACGACAGGGTCGTCGCATTCCCGTGGAGCTGCGTGTTAGGTGACAGGACCAAACGTACACATGCCGTCCCCACGAGTGGTGACTTCTTCCTGCGAAAGCTGTGACACAAGACGACTTAAACATGCATCACCCTGAGAGGAGTCAGGCTCTAGGTGGGGTGTGGAGGGAGGGAGAGAGAGGTGCTGGAAGCGATCGCCCTCCCACCCACACCGTGAGCTTCGAACCGGCAGGCAGTGTTCTTGTACGGTACATGGTGGCAGGGATGAGAGCACTCGGAGGTTGCGTGGCGTGGAGTCTCTGAGCGCTAAACCACAGCAACACCAATGTACACTCATCAAACGCAACACGATGGTGGGTGGCAGCAGCTGAACTAAAGCATTGCTCCTGAGTAGGGAGATGATGTTAGCACGGGTTTGTTGACTACTTACATGTGACCCCTACCGCTGATTGTCAGGAATTAAAACCTAGAAGTACTTATAAAGTGCGTAATGAAGGCTTGTATGTTGCAAGGGACAGATCTCAGGAACAGAAGGGACAGACAGACAGACGGACGACCGGACTGCTGTGGACATTTCAAAGTTGGGAGACGGAGCGAAAAAACTAAACAGCAGATCGCAGAAGCTTCCAGACCTCACAGGAAGAGAGACGAGCAGACGATTCGCGCCATAATGACAACTTTGCTCAGACGGTTTGCAACCAGCCGACGAGCTACCGTATCATTTCCTGTCTGAGTGGGACGTTAAAATGGACCCAGCTAACATAGAAGCTGCTAAACTGGAAATAAATGCGAAGGCGGGGGGCTGGAAGTTTACTGTCGAGCTGATCTCTACGGGCTGCTGCGGTTTGGAAGGAACATTCTAAGACTGCGCTTCTTCTTCTTGGAATGCGCCCTTCTCTCTGGATTCATGACTTTGATGAACTCGTGAAGCATCGGTGTTCGAGCTGCCGAGAGTGAATGAGTTTGAAGGATGAATAATATCTCGCTCAAAGCGATAGACAGAAGGTGAGGGAGCCTATATGTGAGCGTGTGTGTGACTGTGTGTGTGTGTGAGAGAGTTCCTATGTGTGACTGTGTGCAAGTGCATGTCTGTGTGTGTGTGTACTGTGGAGACAGCTGGCTCTGTGGTATGGGCTAATGCCTGTGCCCCAGGGCTGTGGGAGAGATCTGCCTGACAGGCTGCTGCGTGTGGGGCTATGTGTGTGTAACTGTGTGTGTGTGTGGCTGTGTGTGTGTTTGTGTGGCTGTGACAAGCTGCAAGCAGGATCTGCAGAGATGAGCAGGTGTGGCTGTGCTGGTACAGACAGGAGTGGGTGGCGGCAGGGTGGGGGCAGGGGGGTGGAGGCAGGATGCAGGAGTAGGCAGGGTGGAGGTAGGGTGGGGGTGGGAGGAGGTCAAGGAACGGTGGGGGTAGGGTGTGGGAGGGGGTAGGTTGTGGGGTGGCGGCTGGGAGGGTAGGGTGGGGTGGATGCAGGGTGTGGGTTAGATTAGGGTTTGGGTGTAGGTAGGGTGTGGTGTGGGTGTGAGGGGGACATGTGTGGTTGTGTGTTTGTGTAAATGTCAGCTTCCTATCAATCAGACCAACCTCTCCTGTCTCCTCACCACCTGGTGATGGGGTGCTAGACAGACAAGAGCACATTCTCACTCCAGTGTGATGTTTCACACACAGGCCACACACACACAACACGACAATGACGACATCCCCATGCCAAGCCACAAACCAGACACCAGCGCATCGCAAACAAGAGAGGCGGATTCCTAATGAGAGCTAGACTGCCGAACACAGACACACACAGTGGTATATGTACACCCCCTTAAAGACGCCCTCCTGTGGGGTCCTGGGCGTGTCAGGGGCCCTGACAGGGGGGGGGGCATGGCCATACTTACAGCGGCTTCTGAGACGTCGGTTTCCGCGGGAACCCCCTGCCCCACCTCGTTGTCGTAGACGACCGTGGGGTTGGGTAGCGCCGTGCCATACTCATCATACATCCCATAATCATAGTGCTTCCTGTCAAAAGCGCCCTCGTCATACTCCTTTAGATCATACTCCTTAAAGTCGTACGCGTCTGTTCCTGGGTGGAGGCTGTGCACTGTCTCCGGGACAGCGGTGGGCTCCTGACCAATGGGGGTGGCTTCGGTGACATAGTCACCGACAGCTTCCTCCTCCACAGCCTTTAGCATGGTTATCCAAGCAGGGGAGCAAGGAAAGAAGGTAGGGGGAGGAAGAGGGAGGAGGGAGAAAGAAATGGAGAGGCAGGAGGGGGCGTTGGGGTGTAGGAGGGAGGGGATTGGGTGAGGTAGAGTGGGGTGGATGGGGGATAAGGGAAGGGGGAGGATGTGGAGAGTAGAGGGGGAGGCGGATGGGGAGTAGTGAGGAGGGAAGAGGGAGGAGGAAGGGGGAGCAGTGGAGGAAATAGGCTGTTAGTTAAGCAGTTAAGGACTATTGTTTTACATGTTATAAAAGCTTGGCAGGTTTTAAATTAATATAGCATTGTTGATACATGGGGAAGAGTTTTGCTACATAGCAACGGCGGTAACACCTTATTTAAAATCCATTTTGTGGATAAAAACCCAGAATGCAACCGTTTGGTACCTAAACTAACAAGTTTGTTTGGTGAAATTGTAGTGAAACACATGTAGCCTTACTTGCTGTATGACTTCTGCATGAGTTACATTCATCATACTGACTGTCAGTTGTAAATATATGTATTTAAAATTGTGCTGTACAAAATGTGTATATTCGAAGAACTAGTTGCCTCTAAATCTGACCCAAATCAAATTCAAATTTAAACAATAATGAATGAAGTAAATTTGAAATATCTGTGAAAATGTCAGGTATTAAAGACATTTGTCCCTGTGACCATTTACGTGCATCTGTATGATATATGTTTGACAAATGCAAGGTGACTTCTGTAATACTCAGATGAAATCAATCAGAATTGCACATTGAACCTATATTTCAGTGTGTTATCCTGCAGAACCCTAATGTACATGTACCATACTAAACTCTATCACAAATGGATAAATAAAGTGTTACCAAAATGATTTAATAAAAGCATTATCAATTCTGATCAAATAGAAGTCAATCATATTCGTCTAAGACAGACTCAAATTTATTTTAGCTTTTTCGGCACAGCCATAATACATACCGTAGCTGAACAAAGTATGTAAAATGGAGAAAAAAATGACTAAAATAGATGAAGTAAGTCTGAAATGACACTAGAAGCATTTTGCATGAAAGGTACATTAATCCACAAATGTTCAGTGCCTGTGAAGAGTTTGGAAACACCTAGTTCTTTATCGCTTTTGAGAAACACATGCATGTGTGCACATACATGTGACAGGCACTGCATGTGTACACATACATGTGTCTCTCACGAGAATTAATAAAATTGTAGATTACCCTGACCATGAAGTGAAATCATATATTTAAACAGTGGAAAAATAGGTGGTTCATAAGTCTCTCAAAAACAACAGAAGGCTAGATGTTTCCAAGGTTTCCACAGGCGCTGAAGACAAGTGCAAAAATACAGAGTGTATGGCAACATTGAAAGTCCCTCTGTGAAGGAGATATCAAAATACCAATCACCACAGCAGTCTTTGTCCCCAATTTAATTATAGTCAATTCATTCATATCCTCTGTATTTGGCACGAAGGTGAACCCACAAACAGACAACACTATCATATTTCTGTCATTCGGAAGGGTCATTGTTGTGGATTCGTCTTTGGAAGTGGACCAAATGCATGTAATAACACAGGTAGTACACTGTAGGTCTGGCCTGCATTCAATCAAATCCGATTCCATTGGCTGTTTTCCCTGTGATATTATATTCATTTGGCGCTCATTCCTACCGCAGCTAAGATTGTAATTGGCCGTGTGGAGAGTCTGCTTGGTTGATTATAGTTCTGGGGCAGTAGTGAGCAGAACATGTAATCAGAGCGAGGCAGAAGACAGTATCAATGTGCAGGGGAGCGATTGCTGCAATGTCATTTCCGCCTGCAGGCAGAATGCTCACAGCATGTTTAAGTCAACATGCTTAAAGTGATGGCTATTGGGGCTTTATGTACCCCCAGAACGTCACCCGTTTCTGATTGGACCTTAGATGTGGTCAATGGTGGATAAGGCTGCAAGTCTTGTCTCCTATCCAAGTCAGATGGGCAGTAAAAAGCACAAGGGATTTGGGACGTTCAAAGCACGCGTTTGACGAGGTTTTTTAAAAGGGTCGTTTTTGTATCAAACGTAAAGATGGCTGTGAGTTCTGGGAAACTAGGTATTAGCCCTGCAGGCCTGGCAAGAGGAGATACTTATACGATGTGTAGCTGTAATTGTGCAAGAGGCAGTATCTAAGCTTAGGACCCTCCATACTGAGGATTTTAAAAAGTCTACAAAAACGACATTCCAGCTTTGACCCTTAGTTAGAGAGTTTGTGTGTATTGTCTGGAAAGAACGAGGAACTATGAAAATACCAGATCATTTAATTCATAAACCTGCAATCATATTTAAAGACCAAGAATGAGTCGTATTTCTAGGTAACAGGAGTATTGGACCATTTAGACTCGTGCAGTTTTTAAGGAAAGGTTTGGCCCCATTTGTTCTTTGAACGACAAGTGAAGGACGTCAAATCTGCAGCCTTAGCCAAGATTGAATCAAACAACAGAATGGTACAGTACCGATGGTTTGCATGGCAATCCACTGTGAACATCCAAGGATGAAGGTATGTTTTGCTTAACAACTAACAGTAAATGCCAAGCCATGTTGGTTTAACAAGGTGGGCCTGTACCATTCTACTGCATTCATACTATTCTCCGTCCAACGGTTCTGTCGATTAGGAAACCTCGACGGTAAAACAAAAAAGAAAAAGAAAACAGAACAATTTCTGTGAATTGTTTTGTCTTTGTCATTTCATACCAGGTACTTCCATGGTCATGTCTTCCTGGCTTTTACACCCTGCTAAACGATCTAGTCCCTTTCCTCACCATTTGACAAAGAGCAAAAGAAAGAGAACAACGTTACCTCGGTTGGTCCGCTGGTGGCAAAGGGAGACTGAATTTGATCTAATGCTCCGTAGTCAAGTTCAGTGTCAGTATAGTACTCTCCGCCTACACTGTTTAGCTGAGTGTCGCATCCAAGAAAGGAAGGAAGAATAAGGAGGCAAGGGTTAACATGGATAAGCACAAACAGGGGTTATTTGCCAGGGTGGGGGGGGGGGTTCTCTTCAGCTGGCTAAAACTCCTCCAGTTCTATAGAAAAGGGGGGGGGGGTTAGGTTGGTAGCTGTCAGCCTATCATCACAGATTTTCCCTCTGTTTAAGAGAGGAAAGATCTTGATGAGCTCTGATCTTCTTAACTTGTACTTTTACCCTAAAATTGACTCTGGGTCTCGCTGCTGGAGCTGTTGCCTGGTAACCAGACATCTTTTTCTTCTTCTTAGCCGCTAACTTTTTAGTTGCCGATTTTTTTGAGGCCAGGAACTTTAAGGGCTTGGCCTTAGACTTAAGGGCCTTTCTGGTCCTCTTCTTTTGCATGTAGACACTACGTCTCTTTCTCTGGAAAAAGGTCGTGGCAATAGAACAACATGACAAGATGGAACGAAAACAAACATTCAAAGGAGAACAGGGAGGAGTCGAGGGAGGGGATGGTTTTCAAACTGGGACACACATGCCCACATGACACACCAATGATAGGACCCTCTGGTGCTGTCTTTAGAAACACCCAACTGCTCACGATCCCAAAAATGTATACATCCCATTGGTGACTTTCTGGAGAAAACAAAAACCTAGCATTTTGAAGTTTTAAGATCGGAACATGTTTGATAGTTCTAAAGACAGGTAGGAACGTTAAGCAGTAAAACCACAACATAACAAAGGTCAAGCGGAGCACGGACAGAAGATGGACTGACACATACATAGATACAGACAATCCACAAAGCGCTGGACAGGGATGGGGAGGGACACGGGAAGCGAAGAGACCGACAGGAAGACGTCACAAGACACATTTTGTTTGGCTTTTACCTGAGGTTCAGAGTACTCGTCAGTTGGCACAGTCTGTGTTTCTCCTTCTGAGTAATCATAGAACTCAGAGTATTCTAAGTCATCAGTAGTGTACTAGAGAGGGAGAGAGGTCCAGAACACAGCTGTTAGAGTTAGCCATATTAGAATTAGCATGAGTGAAATGTCATCCTCTTTTTGAGGGAAAACGAATTCAAACATAACATGTCTTTTATAGACATATTATGTGTTACAATGGTTAAACATTCACACATTCATTAGTTTGCATCATTTATCATTGTACAAAAGTGGATCCAAATAATTAAAGGATTGTCCCAAACTGTCTTTCCTGTAGCTGTGCAACACAACTTCCTAGCAGGTTGTTTGTAGGCTACACAAGGAGCAGAATGAGACAACGCTTTGTCATGCAGGGTTTATCCTAGTTGCAGTATCTACCAAAGCATCTAAAAGTCAATTGCTAAGCCATTAAGTCGTTAATCTTTCTGTGGCTGATAGGCAACCAAATATGTAAACAAATGCTAAAGTGAGTATTTGCTTTATTCTGCAGATTCACAGGTGGGGTGTTAAGAACTCACAAACGGAGTTAGACATGATATAAAGTGTGTGAGGCCACTTCTACCAGTGTACAATGTGAGTCTGAACTGGCAGTGGAGTCTTTCATGGAACGTTCTCACTACCAGCATGTCAATTAGAACCCTGGAAGCCTTGTTAACCAACTAGATTAGAGGGCTCAAATTCTCCCGCGCAACTTCCAGTGGTTTGGTTCCCCTTCCACTGCTTATCTGGTTCTCTGTGGAGTTTGACAGGTGCCCCTCAAGAAGAACCACTTCAAAACGTTATTCTATGGGATTGGGGGAAGCACATATATAACTGATGCCACTTTATGGTAGTTGTAAAAGTTTATCACTTTGTTCCTGCAATTTAAGTATTGTGTCTAGGCATGTTCAAAAGCGTTGTCGATGAACTACCGTACAGTACTGTATGTGAAGTGTTAACTCCATATTTCACATGGAGAGAATTAAAGCGGGCATGTTAATACAGTTTAAATAGTATCAAACAATAAGAAAAGTAGAACTTGACTGTTTGATAGGTTAAAAGGTGGTGCTATATTTCTTAATATCATTCATCCATCCGTCATTTCATTAATCAATGAATGGATGTATTAATGAAAAATAGATCCATTGGTTGTCTTGGTCTCATCTCCCTCTCTTTTTTCACTCTCCTTTTAACAGTAACTTGTGAGGACAGGTCTATGACAGAACGTAGCAAAAAGCTACTTGTAAATGAATAAATGCATTCCCTTGTTGAACCATCGTATCTGAGAACTCAATCTTGTTTTACTGTTTGATGTATGGGTTCGTTTTAATGTATGACCTAATCAGTAGTATTTATGATACAAATGTCTGAACAGAGGGATATTTGGAGACAACTTCCAACCACCAGAGGTGATTTGGCTCAGCTCTAAAGGAACTGGAAACAGATTCAGCTGAATTAGCCAAGTGTTTCCAGATATGACGCAGATATTAAGGTATTCAAGGAGCATGAATGTATCTTTGGGGAACCTAAATGTATCTCATGTATGACGGATTAAGGCGTGTGTGATCTAACCGTAGAGCTCTTTGACACCTCACTCGACGTGTCTCATTCTCCAGGATTCTTGAACGCTTGCATGTGTCGTAGCACGAGCAGAGAGAACCTCAAATCACTGCATCTCTCCCCCTGGAGGGCCCCAGGGGTGCATCCCACCACACCACACCACCGTACTGACCTCATTATCGGGCTCCTGGGCCTGCAGAGTCTGGCCCTGCGGGATGTCACAGTCCGGGCTGTAGTGTTCACAGTAGTCGTACGCTGCTTTGGGGTCCGACACGATGAGCAGCTGCTGGATGTCACCCTGGGGGAAGTAGACAGAAGATTATGCCTTTAGTTTGTCGGGCATTCTTGAAGCCAGGTGCATAGATGCAGGTTTGGTTTCAGAGACTTAAATGGACACAGATTCATGTACAACAAAAGATGGAAATGGAATTTAACATCCGTTATTACTGAGCAAAAACACCCTCAAAGTCACATCTGCGTTCTACTTCTAAGAAATATTTTCATGATCCAGATCAGGAAGTTCACAGAGAATGGCATCCCTGTATTTTACATGGCTTATCAAATACCACAAGCTGTGCAACAATTTGTAATCGTTCAAAAATCTTAAACCTGACAATAACTACCTCTGGACTTTTACTCAATACTATTTGATGTCAGTTGCAAAGTGCAGCTGAGTGGGATTTCACACAAATCCACACACTGCACAAAGAGGCTGGCGCAAACCACAGCGTATAGGATAGACCAGGAGACAGCGGGAAAGTCATCATTCTTCCGGGGGTTTACCCAGAGTAATCCAACAAACATGCTCCATCAAGACAAAGAGCAACACCTGGCTGCCATGTGTGCAGCGGAGGAAAGCAAGGTGAGATTTATGACCGGGAGAAAAGGAAAAGCTCTGTTGTGTCCACAACAGTGTCCACTGATCATATTCAGTAAACGGTGGTTCTGTCTGGTGTATGGATGGTAAACTGTGGTCAAATAGGTCAGGGAACAAGATGATGGGATGATGAAAGATACCAGCGCCATTCTCATCAAGGCAACTTCAATGCATCAAATGTTTTGATCGACGGTGTTTATGAGATTGTTTTGGAAGTGTGTGCGAGTGCTTGTTTGCCTTTAGCGGTGTGTCTGTGTGTGTTAGAGGGAGGATGTGGGAGGATGAGGGCGTGGGGTTACTCGAGAAAATAAGAGGCCAGATGTTCTGTCAACACACTCCAACTGTTGATAGAACAACAGTATCCTGGCAGATCTAAACCAGACCTCTCCACCCATTCCCCTGCCCCCCCCCCCACCCAGACCCCCCTGAACCCCTCCAGGAGAAGGTGGCCACAGCCACAAGCGCAGCCCAGGTGGCTTAGCTCAACTCCTGGGTATGTCACGGCAAACATTACCATATGGTCAAACTAAACAATCCCCACTGAAAGTCCCACGAAGAAAACCACACCAGGAAGTCAGAGTGGTGACAGCTATCCCCAACCAATCTTCGCCTGAAGGTTGGAAGAACAGCGACCATCATAGCTTGAGCAGACATAGCCTGCTATTCCGAAAACAAAGAAGGATCGTGAAACGTCGACACGCTTCGCCAAGAATTCAAAGAAGGCCTGTGTTTTCTGTTTATAGACTGGACACCACAATGGCTGACATCCGTTCCAGCACCCTCCTGCCTCGATTCCTGCTTTCAAAGAAGCGCCACACAGCCAAGGAACACACAGTTCCCAGCATGAGCCAATCTCTTGGCTTCAGCTTCTGGAATTTTCTCTATAATTGCCCGAACAATGTTTTTCTAGAGCCTTGTTTTGAATGCCCGTTATCACCTTCCAGGTTTACCTGCACTCAAAACAAAAAAATGAATATTTCCATAAACACTTTCTGTAAAGTGGTTCCATGCACTTGTGCAAATCAATTTGAAATAGACTTGTTTGAGATCCAAGGGGCTTTTAAATAGCTTAAAACAGCTTTGTAGAAGCAGTTCGCAACGCAAAATGTCGATGTGAACCCAACATGTTTTTTGGAGTGTTAAGGTTGTCCTGAATAACAGTGTTAGACAAACTAGCATGTGTTTGTGTGAGGGTGTCTTAGGGACAGTGTCTATGGCAGTGGGGCATGATGTTGGACTGGGCCTGGGGGCACAGAGATTTACTGCTCTCCTCCGGTCAGACAACGACTGGAAGGAGAAGACTGATTGTGAGACTGAAAGGGATCGAAACAGGCTAGGACTTGTCAGGGCATCTGTGCTGTCGGGGAGAGTGTGTGTGTCTGTAAAAAGTGTAGCAAGTGTGTATACAGTGTAACCTGTGTGTACAGTATAACTTGTGTGAAAAATCCTTGACAGATAATATATAAACATCCATGTGCTTAGGCTTGTCCTAGAGCAAAATATATGCCAGCTAACTTTTCCCCTGTGACAGTCTATCATCATGTCATTGTCTGGTAGTTTGGTACACCTCCAAGAGGTCTCTGAAAAAAAGAAGTTTCAAATGCAACTGGATGGACTCCTTTCTTTTTTCGAAATCCCCCTTCCCTTCTCTAAACAAGCACCATCACAAGCATTCCTAACATGGCATGTGTAACATCCCATGACTGTCCATCACTGTGGCCTTGGGTAAAACTCCCACTGACAACAAAATGAAAAACGACAATCCTGTAGCAGACAAACTAGCAGACAAAGACCGAATCATGAAGCAAATCCCCTGTGGTTCACCACCATCCACAACGACACAGCATGTTACTGTAGTCACCTGTGGGCACTGACTCGCAGTTTTAGCAGATAACTGGTACGATTTTGGTACTGTGCAGGCAGAGGCCTTACCGCAGTGGCCTGGGTTCAAATCCAGCCAAAGCCCTTCGCTATGCGTATTCCCCTAACGCCCTCCCTTCATCCCTGCCTTCCCTACCACACTAGGGAAGGCAGGGATGAAGGGAGGGCCACGAAGTGTGGCAAAGTCCCCCCAAAAGTATCTTGATCAGGAAGGTGAAACCTCAGACTTTGCTACCATGGGCATCCACCTCGACTGCCAAGGAAGGAAGGAAGGGATCCAACGGTGACGGGTGATCAAGAAGGGGACTGAGTCAAGCTGACGGGTGTTACCTTTTGTGTCGCCCGCACGCCACCATCACAGGGCTTGAACTCAGCCTGGAGTCTGTGCTAATTAGGCCCTGCATGACAGCGGACGGCCCTGAACACAAACAAGTGGCGCAGACAGGGAGTCGCGCCCCGGTCTGGGACCGTAGAAGGAGCGCCGAGATTGGTTTTCCACCGTTCGCAGTGTTCAGGTCAGGAGACACGTTTCAAAATGGCTGCTTGTGCTGTTGGTCGCGCCTAATGGGTGTATCACTTTCCATGACACAAGACTCTCCCATTGTCAGGGAGACAACGTCAGGTGATCCGTCTGATTCGAACAGCTCTCAGGAAGACAAAGCAGGTGAGGAGAAAGAAAACAGCATTTTAACCACATTTCAGAGGGGTTCACATGTTGAATATTGCCAGTACGTTTCAGGGGGGAAAATGTAATGGGGAGGAGGTAGAGCGGGAAGAGGCAGCAGTTGGATTGGTCAGCTTGCACCAGGGAGCCTGCTGATTGGGTTGGGCGTGCGGGGCTGGATTACTGGGGCCCTGCACACATGCAAGCTTCTGGGTAATGTAGTCCAAACCCAGCCCAGACCTTTAGGACATGATGCTCTCATGGTAGGCTGTAGACTAGAGACCGGGGGGCACATGGTCGTGGTTAAAGACAAGGACGTCAAAAAGACAAGGAGAGACTTAGAGAGGGGCAGGAGTGAGGAGGCGAGGTAGACAGAGAGGGAGAGGAGGGGAGAGAAACGGGAGGTGTGCTGGGGATCGTGGGGTTAGCACAAAGACTAAAACATAGGAAGCTCACTTGGTGAACCCTGGTCAACACCCGCAAGGCTTGTTAGTTATGGAGCTCAAAGTACAAACTTGACCTCTTCTTGATCATAAGGCACCATGGGATATAAATACACAGTCAGATGTGAAAGGTGAAGGGAATGCATGACAGGAGACAGAGTGTTGACCAAAGGGCATCTCTTTTAGCAGGCTAAAGATACCAGTTCAATACTACTTACTGAAGTCTGAAAGTCTCGAATGATTGCAACCAGTGAGAGTTCAAAAAGATAAATAGTGCTTACGGCATAACGATTTATGGTCTGACGGTCCAGGAACTACAGCCTTTAATTAGAGAGATATCAACAGACATTTTTAGATGCCTGGAGACATTTGAGAAGCCTCCAGGGCATCCAGCTTCATGAAAGACGGACGCCTCCTCTCGGTTCATCTTCTTCCTTGTCCTCCCCTATTTCATTTTTTTTACTTCTCTCTCTCTCTCTCTCTCTCTTACCCCCCCCCTCTCTGTCTCAGACATTTCCTCATGGAAATTATAGATGCTGCCCAGTCCCTACAACAAGCGTTGGTCTAATCAAATACAAAAGAGTGTGACCTTTGATGTACCTTTAGCCCTAAGCAACAGCTTTTCAGTCCTCACCACCCCTACCTCGCTATCCTCCCCCCCCCCCCCCCCCGGCCACCGCCTCACTCGCAACGTCAGCAAACGCCCTGTGAGACTTACATACTACATCACCCACATTGACACCCTGCCCTGACAAAACCTCAGTCACTTGAATAAACCAAAAGCTTAAACCCACTCATGAATTAAAGTGTGCCCTAACAGAAGGTAAAGACCTTTCTTTTATGTGTTACTTTCATGATTGAATACTCTCTAAACAGGGATGAAAAATAAAGACATAATAAAAACCTAAGAGCTGAGTTTAGAGGGCTTCAGATTCATTGAAACTGTCCCCTGCATCTATCTCACACAAAGTCTCTCCTCATGAACTCCACCTCCGTCTCCTGGAACGAAAACCGCCCCAAAAATAACTGTCCACCTCCCGCACCTTCTACAGGGACAACAGGAGCAGTGAGGAATGTTTACCAGGAGTAGCAGCAGGCACAGAGAGAGGAGCTGGTGTGTGCGCGTGTGTGTACAGAATGTGTGTGTTTTGTGTATATCTGTGTGCGTGGGTGTGTGTCTGTGTATGTGTGTGTAGGCCTCAAGTCTGTCCCTGACAGGTAATGTCAGCCAGACATGAATAGATGGCCTCATGGCTTGGGCTCCCTAGGAGGGCCGGGGTAGGAGGGAGGGGCGGGGGTGGGAGAGCGGAGGGGTGATGAAGTCTGAGGTGAAATGAAAGACTCTCATTCATAGAGGAATTCAACACAGTTCGCTGGACTCATCGGCAGCTGTGCAAGTATGATAGGAAAAAAGTGGATAAAACAAAATCATGATCAATATGAAGCACTGAATATGGGCCGACCAAAGTCATTCCAGGCTCAAGACATGCCATGAACGTTCATCTGCTTCAAATGCACATTCTTAAACATAAATGAAATGGAAACTCATGTCCAATCTCATATTTCAGTTCAATATTTACTGAAATATTTACTCAAACGCGTTATTCTCCAGTCAAATTCTGGGAGCTTTGATCCCCAAAATGTCCAAAATATTGCATGAAGCAATGCACAGTGGGCTCAGGCATTTCCGCTACGCATGTCCCAGAATGCATCAGTTCCTCTGAAGCTCTGAGGGGGACTCGACACAGAGAACAGGCAGGAGGCCTGTTCCCCAGCCCCAACACAGAGAGAAGCCTGTTACCCACCAGTCTTGTGGGGCTCATTTCACTCCAGCATCCAACTAGACGCATACTCTTTTACACAACCGCTGGCCTCAGGGCTGGATAATGGATCTAATCAAAACTGACAGGAAAAATGAAGGTACCAGGGAATCAGATATCCCCTTTTGCTTTGATAGTTTATTAATGTGCTCTTTTAAAATAGCAGCCCCGTCTAATAACCTGTTCTAGTCATGGAACAGGAATATATCAATCATGAATCAACAAGGCCCCCTGATACTGAGGCATGTGTGAGAAACAGACCAAGAGTAAGCTGGGTGAGGAATGGCTGTTCGCTGTGTACCACAGTACGACACAGCTGTCAATTACACAATACAGCATCTCATCTTGTGACAGTTGCATTCAAAAACCATTTCAAGAACTGGAAAAGTAAAGATGAATGCCCCCGCAAATATGTTTCGGGGAAAACATAGGGACGTGTGCAGTGTTTAGCATCAAACAAGTAAACACTGAAAGTCATTGGAAAGATTAGATCCCCACCTCACTTGAGACCTACAGCAAGTTGATGCAAACACCCCAGCATCCAAACATCTGATTGCCAAGGTTACCGCCAGGGTCCACGTCACCAGGACGATGACAAGGCCCTGCCGAAGAAGCTGTCAAGCAGTGCAGCAGCTTCAGCCATCGGTCAAAGCACGACACCAGAACAATGACCGCTCACTCCCCAGCCCCCCAATACACAAACCCTAAACTTTCTCCCAAAGTAAACACGGTACCCTGCATCCAAGCTATGACTTTCACCCCCCCAACCCCAACCCCCCTTCCTTAGACATTTGCAGCTTCAATGCTAAATGACAATTCTGTCATTGTCAGCCATTCTTTACACCCTTAGTCAATGTGACCCTGTGGCACCCACCTCTGGTTGAACTCTGAACTGTGACAAAGGACAGGAAACACACATTTCACATTGGACTGGCATGCAGACAAGTGTGAAAGACTAGAACCTTCTGGTTGTTTATCCCCAAACAAGAACACTTGGCATATTCCAAATACACATGCAGTACTGGCAAAGGAGGTCACAGATAACAAACGTCTTAACTTTGCTTTTCCTCACAACCATGCACACCACTCAAACGTCAGGCATCATTTGAAGTGGAAGGTAACCCCGAAAGAACAGCACTTACCATGCTAAGCATTCTAACAAGGCTGGTTTTGTGTTTCTGTGAACCCCTAACCTCTGAAGTTGCACTCTGACTAACAGTAGGCTGCAAGACCCAAACAAGAAGCGGTGAGTGGCTTTAATGACAAGGTACATGAAGGCCACAACAAAGGAAGTGTCAACGCTCATCTCCTGCACTCCTAAACCGTCACCAAGGCAATCTGCTCTTCTCGAACAGACACCAGCACTTTGAGTCTTCTTTAAAAGTTCATGTAGGCCCATCTCTCAGAGTGAAGCTCTCAACGAGTCCAACGAACCCTCCTCGTGTTCACTGAACACTCTGAAATGTGCTGTTTGGTGTAAGTCACAACCAGCCATGCACGAAGAACACCCCGCCCACCACACCCGGCCCCCAAAACCCCCACACCCTCATTACCTCACTCCCCCCCTCATGTTCCCTCCCCCGCCACCTCACCTGGAACACCTCCTCGTCCAGAATCCTGGTGCCGAACACGGTGACGCCGTCAGTGTTGATGATGGCGCTGTCACTCCGCAGCAGGGGCTTGGTGATCTTCTTCTTGCAGTCCACGATGACGGTCACCGTCTGCTTCTCCACGCTGATGGCCACCCGATGCCACCTGGTCGGTCGACACGACAACAAGACGTCAGCGGGCGGACGGAAAGCTTCCCGTTCATTGCACAAAGCAAAGGGTTAACCGGCGTCGCACGCGAGCGCGACACCTTGCGAGCCGGTGGACAAATTTGCCACGGCAAACTGTAGGGCTACTGCATTCCAGGCAGCAACAGCCCACATTCCTGCTCTCACACTTTGGCCCTGTTTAACACGGGATTACACTCATTAAACCTCAAACTTAATCCCCCTTCTGGGTTCCTGGCCATGACAGGCGCAGTGAACATTGTGGAAAGTGTGTGTCAGGGCTCAGGAGGCCCGGGTCTTCGGAGCAGAAGACGACCCAGTCAAAACATTGTTCTAGGGAGGAGGAGCAGAGCTGTGCTACTGTGGATCTGTCTCACCTGAGTCGAGACCAGCAGCCTGTACCTGACAGGGACATCAAAGCCGGGGCTGTTGGTTTCATTCTGCGATCGGAAAATGGTAAACCTGTCCCCTCTGCTCCCATTCTTTTCCATCAAGACAGTTTATGTGTAACGGTTGCATCCTCAGTTATTAAAACCAAACAGCTGCCCGCCCACACTTGAAAACAAGCCTACGGGCCCTGGATCGAAGGCTGTAAATCATGTCACTGTGGTCGTATCACTCACTGCGATATGGATGGGGATCTACAGAAAACGTGCTGTTTTGATCTAATCTTTACTGCTTTCTGATAAACCTTTGGTAGAACTTAAGTGCAGCTGCAGCCAGGTCATAGTGTTGACGGGCTGGAAACGTCTATCTGACGGGATTACAGGAGCCCTTGACACACAGTACAGTGTGTTGAACTCAAATCAAAGGCCTTCCACATCATTTTACGCTAGGCTAATGTATTACAGATTATGAATGTAACTTTCGATACAACATATTTCCCATGGTTAACGTGGATTGCCCTCTTTTACAGAGAATACTGGCCATCGTGCAGGATCATCACAACTGTAAATTATGATTATTCCTAATCACAAATCATGATGGGGCTTGGCTGGTTGTCTGGAGAAAGCACTTACAATACACACAATGCACAGTATGATCAAAACTGTTCAACAGATCTTTCTGTCCCTGTTTTTTTCCTCTTAAGCAAATGTGTCAGAGTGATGCTCAAGCGTAGCATGTGTGTCCGGATAACAATGCAGGCGTCAAGGGAAGCGAGGCAGGCAGCATTAGTTACAGTCACTGAAAATGTGCCCAAGATCTGGAGTTGGTGAGACGCCAACTCTTTAAGCACTGAAATCCTCAACAGAGAACATTGCTGTTGGGACAGTGGGTCACCAAACTGCTCTCTGAACAAAGGTGTCTCAGAGGAGGGAAGATGGAATGAGAAGTTAGACTTGGACTTTTCAGAATATGTATTTGATGACCTTGTAAACACCTCCAGTCAAACACTTTACGTTACATACAACCTGTGCTAAAAGTTACAATCAAATTACAATTTTGCGTGTTTCTCATCACGATAGAATACTGCTAGTGGTTCAGTCTGACTATGAAACATTTAGCGGCCGGCCTAGGACTTCTTTTACAAGCTAGGAGAATCAAAACACACACTTAAAACAAAGTCTAGCTCCTAAAATAATACTAAATAACACTCAGACTTTATAAATAACTTTTGGTAGACGAAAGAAAGAAAAAGGGCCAACACATTTCCCAGCATCCTTTCTGTTTGTTTATTTTCCCCTGCTCTGCCACAGGCTCATGTCTGCTTAGCTGAAACTTCGAGTGAGAATTCTGGGATTTCCGAACCAGAGAGCGGATAACGATTCATACAATAAGGGGCTCAGAGACCCAGTTGGTTGAATCTGATTGGATAAGATAATCCAGGGGAGAGGAGGGGGGTTATTAACCGAGTCTAACAGCCCCTGCCCTCTCCTCTACTCCGCCTCGTCTAAAACAACAGAGACATGGGGTTCATGTTTAAGGTCATCTTGTCCATAGCAGTCCCCGCTGTGTCCTGCTAATCCACTGTCTCTGACCTCTTCCTCTGCCCCTGCGTCACTGACTGGGAACCCCCACAGAGCAGGCTGTGATTGGCTCCTGCGGCAGTCTGAGGTGAATAACTGCTCTTATTAACTCCCTAGCGGATAATGAACTCAGTGTTGGTTTCCAACTGTTTATTTGTTCTATCAATAGCTTTTGAAACCGCATTTCGAAAGCCTTCGCAATTCATGTTTTCTGGAAAGTGTCTGATGAATCAGACAAACCAAACAGACATACCATAAAGATGCATGTCACGGACAAGAAAGGTCTGTTAAAAGTAGAACGACGGTAACTACTCCTGGAAGTGCACAGACACTGGATGAAGGGCAAGAAGTAAATCTGACCTGACCTTTGAGACATAAACAAGCTTTAACAGCCTAACCAGGCTCCGTTTGGAGGGGGCATTAACCCTGTCATCAACCACTCTGCTCTCTCCTTCGCTGTTCTCTCCTCCACACTCTGACGTCTACCCCATTCAGAAGGCTAGCGCTTCAAGTCTCAAAACAGGGGATCAGGAACGAATCCCGGCAGTGACAACTAATAAAACGACAGAGATGGTGCTGCGGGAGAGAGGGGCTTACTTTCCGTCGGCCAGGTTGAGGGTGCGGAACAGGGGGTAGTCCTCGGGGGCCGGCCTCCCGCTCTGGTCCTCGTACAGGAAGACGGGCGAGCGGCCCAGCTCCACACCCAGCTGCTGCACGCCCTGCTCGCTGTACACAGACAGCAGGAAGGACTGCAGGCCCGCCTTGGGACGCACCGTGGCCAGGATGGAGAAGTCCTCGGGGAACACTCCTCCTGGTGAAACAGAGAGGCCCAAGGAAGGTTACACACACAGAGCGCACGTCTCAGATGGCAGGGTCTGGTGGTTTATCTTGATTGAAGGTTTCCCAGATGATTGTGTGATGGTTGTTGTTGAATCGCACCAAAACTATGTTCTGTTTCATTTTCCTCCAGCTCAACCAGAAACACTCTTTAGGTGATTATGTAATGTTACTAGGCATTACTCATTGGCATTAAGGGGAAAAAAACGTCCATTAGTGTTGAGTTTGGAAGGTGACCAAAGCATACACAGTTGTGTCTTAGTTTATTACTTGTAAATATTTCTTAATTAGTCTTTTAAAGAGTAATTCCAATGAGCCATCAAGGCTAAATGCGTTCTATAACATGTTTACAAGCACATCAAGTTTCTGCATCTAAAGAATGAGTCATGAGACAAGCAAAATCTTCTAATACCATGATGAACCAAACAGGTATTATACCACACATACTGAGCTGTATAACGTCTTTCCCACGGCCAAGTCAAATTTCAGTTAAAAATTTTGCATTGAACCTTTAATACTCTCCTTAAAATAATAATCCTCTATTCATACCTATGACAATAAATAAAGAATAGGTAACGCTTTAAGAAACCTACAGTTTTACATTGTCTCATCCCTCTGTCTTTCTCTCTGCTGTTCTCTACCTTGTAAATCTCAGTTTCTTCTGTCTCTCCATTCCTTCTCTCCTCTCTCTGTTTATTCATCCACTCTTAAGCTTTCTTCTTTCCCTCATTTCGCAAGATCTCTTTCTCTCGCTTTGTCTCTGTCTCGCTCTCTTTCCCTCTCCTTCACTTGCACTCATCTCATTCGCTCTCTGACATCGCTCTCCCTCCCTCTCAGGCGAAACGCAGCACTATGACACTATCAGAGGTGTCATCTCCAGTCAAAAGCCTTGGCTCCGATCACAATGGACACCTTTACACAGGACTCCCAAGCAAGCAGGATGTGGACCAGCAGGAGGGAGATACAGAAAGGGGATGGAGGTAGGGGTTGGGAGGCCTGGGTGGTGATAGGTGGTGAGGCGGGGGGTGGAGGCATTGGGTAAGGGTGTCCGGGGGTTGGGGGGGGGTGTCTGTAGGGAGGGTTTTGGGTGTGTGTGTGAGACAGAGGGGCAGGGGGGAGGAGGGGGTGAGTGTGGGGGGGAGGGCTGGCTTACCTGGGAAGAGCTGCTTGGTGGGAGCACTAATCTGGGCCTGTTTCCCTACTCGGTAGGCTGTGTCCGGCTGCGATCCTCTCCTGTTTGTGCAAAATCCTGACGTTTTTCTAACTCCTTCGGGGGAATTGTGAAATTCTAATACTTTGAGCACGTCCACTGGTTCCACTGTGGGTGAGAAAAGCAGAGCACACCTTTTTAGAATGTGACAAAGGAAACTCAAGCATGCACTCAGGATGTAGATACCGTTACTCTAGATGACGGACCACAGCCATAACCCTCCACGTCCTCCAGAGACGTGGATTCGACCAGGTGAGGATGAAGAAGCAGCAAAGACAGTCAAATATCATTGTTTTATTCCAAAGCATGATAATGGTATAGATCAAAATCGCACACACCTTCCCCTTATGAAAACAACAGGTAACACCGCAGACTCAATTGAAAAGGACTCCACTCAAATCCTGCAGAATAACAGCCTTATCAAAGTAGAGAGACCAGCATAATAAACAATGTGTCCCCCATCCAGCCAATCTTATAACGTTTGGAGGATAGGTTTCTGTTGTTAAGGGTGACTGGGGCTACTTTAGGTCTCCCTTTCCCTCATATCTGATGCACTTTACAGGATGGAGAACCTTTTGGCAGAGACCTCTGCCAAACCATTGAGATCCATGGGAACGTTTGGCGATAACCTTCTTTATTTGAGACGCCTTATACATGTTCACATACAGTACCCATAGTCATGTTAGGTTGTAATGGTAGGGCATATAGTATTGCAGTTGTAGTGAGGAACACCCCTTTAAAATACCAACATATATTGGGTATGTATGTGTGTCTGGATAACAAAAACCAGATTGAAAAGGCAAGTTTAAGATGTTTCTTAGACAATTTTAAGAAGCGACTTGAAACCTACCTTTTTAAGCTAGGTTTTTAATTGTGAGTTGTACTGCGGTGCTTTGAAAGGCACATTACAAATCAAATCTGCTGTTAGTCAAAGCTCTGGTCGTTTTCCTCATGGAGCAGAAGTGTAATGAAACGTTTGGAACTTGGGGTTTGTCTCTCCTGAGTGCTCCAGAACCGCTGTTTGATTTGGCACGTGTGGGTTTAGATCACTCAAGGTTTCTTTAGCTACTTCATACAAGGGGATCTTATGAAAATGTCTAATTTCCTCGTAAACATACTCTGGCAGACATTCCTTCACTACTGGGTATAAGTACACCATACTGGCTCATTTTACCCCAGTCAGTGGAGCATGAGGAAGAAGCAAAGCCCTGTTTCAACACAAATCTATTTCCAGAGCATAAAGGATGTCTTCAGTCCTGTGTCAGACTGCCTATATTGTAGGACCACCAATCCTGTGTCAAAATAAAGATACAATTATTGCCTTCACCCAGCATTTATTTTGAATTTG
Source organism: Plecoglossus altivelis (assembly GCA_036571765.1). NCBI lineage: Eukaryota > Metazoa > Chordata > Actinopteri > Osmeriformes > Plecoglossidae > Plecoglossus > Plecoglossus altivelis. The sequence continues at coordinate 3,596,246 of BROE01000024.1, read as the reverse complement.
GGGAATTTTTCAACATCAAATCAGGTCCTACAATCCCAAACTGACAACCCAGTCTGACCTCTTTAGATTCTCTCTACAGCAGAAGTCTATTATGCTGATTTTCCCACAAGAAACGTTGCTGTGTTGACTGGTCAGACTTCTTCACTGAATAAGTCATCTCTACTTCTTTGCTAGCAGTCTTGCCTGATCTTAACCACTCACTTCCCAAGTGCAAAAACAAACAAATTTAGCGACTTGGTACCAAGTATACGAAAAAAAAATCTAATTTCAAGAAGCCTATCGAAGCATCAAGGGCTGCCGACAGACGGTACTATTTCCAACCACTTGCTCTTTTTGTATATTGAGAACCGATCTGCCCTTGCGTGGATTGAGCTAAAGACCCTCTTTGTGAGTCTCTCCAGAGTGCGGTACCCCCATGCCTCACATCCCAGACCTCATATATTCCAGATGTGATGATTTGACCAGGGGGCGACCCTCGCACCGAGGTGCCGAGAAAACGTCAATACTGGCCTAATCCATTAAAACACCTAATTGAGTGTGCATAGTCTTGAAGACGGCCATCTGATGAGCTGGTGTGAGTTTTCCCTGACGGCTGCACAAATAAAACCGCATTTCCCCCGTGCGCTGGGTAACATAGGGAGGATGGGGGCATACCTTCGACTGCTAGGGAGAAAGGAAAAGACAACCCACAAGATCACAGGCGGAGGACCTCCTCTGGAGCTTAGTTATTGGTTGCACCATTTAAGACACATGAAAATGTCGTTGGGGGGGCGGAGATGGAGTAACATTAGCATAGCATCACGCTGTCTGCTTGTGTTTGATGTAATACCTGTCATGTTAAACATGTAGATATAAATGTAAATTCAGAAGCAACAACGTGTTCTGGAAGGTTCCACAAGAAATCTGGAAACGGAGGCCAAAAGAATTAAACATCTCATCCAAGCGCGCCTTGTACGACGCACCTGCCCCCCCCCCCCCAAAAAAAAAAAACGTTCGACTTCTTGCGGCTAGTTTTCCGTGTCAGCCTTTCAACTTTTACAAGGTGGTGGTAAATCGTTCCCTGCTGGAGGAGAGAAAACCCTTTCACCTGCAGCTCCCTGAGACTCTAATCATGTATTCAGCCAGAATGCCTCTCTCACCCTCCCGCTCTGCCCCTTCTCTCTCTCCCCTCTCCACTTCTACCCCTCTTCTGAAACGACTGCTTTATGCCGCTGTCATACCAAGGAAAATTCATGTTGAACCCCGTACGTGAGGTGCCTCATTCTCGCTGTGCTCTCTTGTCAATTATTTTTTTTCTCAAATTTTTTTCACTGCAGTATGAATTGTCAAAGAGACAAGGCTATCGACTTTCAAAAGCTCAAAAGTTCTAAGTCATCTAATTATATAATTACAAGACACGGGAGGCCTATGGCGCGTTCCTCACCGTTATCCCAAACCCATCAAACGAAATGCGGTTGAAAACTGGATCAGGAATCAAGGACGCATCATTAAGAACCTATTATTTGGTAAAAGTGCACTGGGGACCTGCAAGTGTCCCGGGCCTACGTCTCCTTTACAGAGCGCAGGGGAGACGGTTCTGAAATGCTAGCTTTGTCTGCAGGAATGCACGTTTGAGCTGAGTGAGCCCCAAGGCCAGAGAAAACATGTCTGTACATCGCTGGTTGGAAAGGACACCCTGCAGAAACAGCTCTATGTTACCCAAACCCCAGCAGGGCAACATATAAGGCAGAATACGCACAACCTGTAGGATGCTGGAGATGAAAGTTGAAGAAGATTGCTCAAGAGAGAGAGACAGATAGGATCTGTGAGCCAAGGTCTGAGGGAGTTTGGCATCTATTACCACCAATTATCGTGGATACGGCAGATGACAGTTGATTACATTTTCAACTAACTAAAGGCATTAATGAGAAAAGTCAAAAGAAAAGTTCTTAATTAATTGAAGTCATATCAAAGCAACCGAGACAGATCAGACAGGTAACCAATTTGATTAGGATTTTTTTTTTTTATGTCTACAGTAGAAGAGGCGAAATTAATTAGTACTGTACATAATTGTTCGGTGTGATGCCCAACTCGGTGCTTCTCCCCATGGTAGAAGCAGACGAGGCCTGTATGCTGGCCTTCTCTTTGAAGAGACTAAAATAATAGGGAGGTGCAAAGAGGACCATCATCAAATAACTGCTCGGTACTTAGTTGGGGAAGCATTCCCACCGCGGACTCAGCTGTGAGACAACGCGGCCTTGTCCACCAGACATGAAGGCTAAGTGCAAAATTCACGGTGGGCACGGTGTTACACAAGCCTGTCAGTGGGCTTCGGTGCGGACTAGGATAGTGCGGAGAAAGGGTGCTGCTTTTGGCAACTGATACGCTTGACCGCTCAGATGTAACACTGTTCCAAGACCCCGACGCAGCTACGTGCGCGTCTGGACTGCAGGGCTCCGAGGCATTTCAATCATACTTGAAATATAGAACCTACCTTCGATGTCAAATTGATTACTGACTATCGTTTTGTAGTAGATTGGTAGCTGAGTAAATACTGGACATCATAGTTTACGTTACATGTCAACTTCAGTCCATCAAAGTGCAGATAAATGCACGCGTCTCATGAAATAGCCAAGGTTCACCAACGCCAAATCATTATTTAGTTAGGCTATTGAAACAAGACCGCTCACAAGGACCAATTAACCCTCAGGGTTCAGGCTACAGTGAAGCTTTCAGCTTTAGAGAAATGTCCTGCCCCAAAGACATGAATAAAATTGACAGGCACCTCATCTTTGGCTGCAGAATTCTTTAGCAAACTGTGAGCCTGAGATCTCAAACCGCGCGGAATTCCACCTTGCTAACCGTGTCCACATACACCTAACGGACCATAGTTCAAACAAAGAGCTTTTTTCAGTATAAATCTCTAAACCTGTCTCTAAATGGGGTCCTAGACAAATTCTTTTACGGTTCCTTCACAACTACTCATAAACCCTGAGAAAGGAGAATATGTTGGCTTTACAGTTTTAACGAGGCAAACACAAATACATGGTGATCAATTAAAATAATCTCCTCGGGAACATTGATGATGCAGTCATGCGTAAAAACAAGACTGCTATGTGAACAGGGCTTTTGTAGTGTTTTGAGAGTTAAGTTATGTTGCAATAGTTCGGGGTCCATCTTTGTGGACAATCCCTGTTTTCATTAATCATGTTGTTCACTGCACTTTGATGCGGGGCATTTGGGAACAACTCTGCGAGGCTACTCTGCGTCACCTGTCTGGGTGGCTTCCGATCCACGGACCGCTTGACTGAAACAGTGGAACAGTGTTTTCTCCTGTCAATTCACTTGCGCCTGTACTACAAAATACCAAATTGTATCAGACTGCTAGCGTTCCCTTTTGCCCTGTGACGCTTATCATTCCCAATATCTCCATCATGCCTAGGCGAATAGACGCCGGCTGGCGCACAGTCCGTCTCTGTAACTTTGCACAAACTTTTGGGGTCCTAACAATTCTTACCTGCTCTGACATGTGTAGCCTGCAGAACCAGGGTTAAAGTGATGAATGCGGTTACAGTGGAATCCATAAGCCACCTTTTCGTTTTCCACCTTGTGGACCACCTTTGCATCTCCATGGTCGGCGCCCACAAAAGTGAACAAAACTTAGGTGACTTCAAGTGATTTTAAATGACGTCCCTTCCACAATCCCAAATGTGATGGATACTGCACTACAAAGCCATAAGTGAGGAGTTTCTGCCTCGTCGCTCAGCCACTCCAGGCCCCTACGATCTTTCTTTCCAGCGCCCAGCCTTCAGACTGAAGGTACTTGGGCTTTAATCAAAGCGCACAGAGAGCAGTCGATACCCTAGGAGCCAGACCGGCAGGAGGGCTGGGCAAGCACAGCAAAAACTAAGACCCACGATTACAGGAAAATGACAAGGCAAAGAGACCCCGATTAGCAAATCACGGGGCTGGAAATTTTCCTTGGGATCCACCCATTAGTTTGTACAGCTTCTGCAAGTGTACCCTGTGCGCGTCCACGTAAAAAAAAGAGACGAAAAAAACGGACGTTGTTTTCTGGAAACGTTCAGGGAATGAATGGAATGACATTAGGGTGAAAGACAGAATTAGGCACGTGGGCTATTCCTGCTGTTTAACAATGTCTGATATGAACACTTTGCCGTGTCCCACTTTAAACTCCGCAGAGTTATGCAGCTGCTCTGCTGGGATCAAGCGTCATTCTGAACGCAGGCATCGGTCGTTAGAAATTTTGAATGCATGTTGACTAACGTTCATACATGTGAAGTTTTTATAAAACATAGTAAAGTTCAACCATTCTGAGAGCTGAAGGAGATGTGCTGTATTGCTTCTGGGCTGACCTGGACTACAGCTAACTACAGCAGCCATTCAGAAAGAGCTACCTGAAGACACCTGGCTCGTCTGTAGTAGTACCCATCTTCTCATCTGGTCCAGTAGGCTTGGCTCTGACATGACATCATCATAGGAAGCCCCCCCCCCAAACACACGCACTCCATCCCAGACCCTTATCCGATAAATCCCACCTCCATCTCACCCATACCTTGAAGCCCTTCACTGGTTACAGCTGATTGCAGAAGCTATAGAGGTTGTGAGATAAAAGAAAGGTGAGGCCATTTTTTTCCATAATTTTCTTAGTGTTATTGCCTTTGCTTGAGGTGCTTTTAAAGAAAACATCTTCTGTCAGTGCCAAGCTTAAAGATTGTCCTCACGTGAACACGATGAACCCCTACACTCTCAGAGCGGGAAAACCTTTTGTGAAAACCGGACACGTCCAACTGTTTAAGCAATCTAAGAAATGCATTTCAGTAAATCATCATTTCTAAAAGCTATTGATTGATTTGTTTCAATAATATTATCTCAGAGTAAGAGATTTGAATAGGTAAATAGTTGATTGTAATCAGTATCCATAACCGTTTTGAGGGAAGAGCAGTTGCATTTTACAGTGGCCCTTTGAATCACACGCATTAGAAAACGAAATAAACATGTAGGGTTAAAAGTGGTTGAAACAGTCCCCATGACAGACAGGTGCAGAGACCCCACAGGCTGTGATGCAGGAGTGTATTTGATAGTCTGAGTCAGGACACCTGTACTAACCACGCCGCTACAAACTTTTTGTTTGATTTCAGGAGTCGATGGTTTGACAACCGCACCCAAACCCCAGCAAAGCATAATTCATGCAGTCTCTGGATAAATTTAACTCTGGATGGATCTCTGCGGATTGCAATTTTACAAACTACTCCCAATGTTCAAGATGACCCGACTTGATGGCATCTCTGCTAATACGATGGGGATGATTGAGTTTGCGGGTCAAGCAGCAAGCTCCCAAGCCTGTCTTTTAAGACCTATTTTGTTCGTCATCAAAGAACAACATCAAATCAAGTTGTCGAATTTATACCATAATCATTCAGCAAAACTCCAGGATATAATTATACTGTATTTATGTCTGGACGGGATGAACTTGAGTTTACTACCAAGAGCCGGCCAACAACAGGCTGTCTGAAAGCAGGCTTTTTGTGGGATATTTTTGGTGTGCTTTCAAGTGACTCAACCATTTTTCTAAAAAGAAATGAGTGAAACAGTTGAAAGATAGATGACAAAATATTGCTTTGGACTACAAGTGCCGCATGTTACGTAGACTTTTAGTCTTTGATTTAGAGGGGAACAAACAAGGTGGTAAATATTGACTTCGTTGTTTGTGGAAGAAAAGTAGAGGCCACCTACAGTCTGCTCTCAAGCAACATTGTAGACCAAACTTACCACAGGGAAACCTCTCACTTTGTCTCCTCTCCCTCTCAAGTCTGTATATATGTCAATGTTCTTCAACGTAAACACTGAAAGTAATGATGGAGAGGAAGAATGGCCTCATTTAAAATAAAGACACATTCACTCAATAGCAACAATTTATCTTTATACTTAACACGCTTTATGTCCCTTCTTTCATGTTTGTATACTCAGTGTACTGGAATTTGTACTGTATAGTTACATAGTTGGTTTAAGTTTAGCTCAGTAGTTATTGTGATACAAGTTGTATGTACGTCTGTCATTGTTGGCGTTAGAATGTGGTTAACCCTGGATACATAATGGAAACATGTATACATAACATTTGTCATACTCTAATCTGGTGAATATGTTGGTGTCGTCCACATGAACTTAAACAAATCCTCGGAACAGCATTGAGTTCACATATGAACAGCACCAGGGACAGAAGACGAAAGGACGAAAGCAACTTTGTCCATGTACTGAAAGCTAAGCCAACCATCTCTCAGGGTCATTTACTGGTTCACCTTTTGACCCTGCAGAGGCAAATCCGAATCTTTGAAGACCCTAAAACGCAGAGGCAAGAGTCAACCCATATCACTCTCCCTATGAAGGTTCTAATATGGAGGAGAGGTGACCTGATGACCCACTGGTGTAGGTCCGGCCTAGTGATACATTGAAACATAAACTGAATCATTTTTAACAATGACATTTCTTGAAGCAGAGCACTGTACAGTATACCTTTACCAGTAATTATCCTCAAGTAGCTAACTCATTTCAAATAAATACATATATTTTTCTTTTTCATGTTGGTTACCCAACATTAGCTCATTAAGATGAGAACAGCTCTTTTATTCAAAGCATGTGAGTTTGACCTGTTGTGGTATCGTAAGAGGAGCACTTTTCACAGGCACACTCAAGCTAGCCACCAGCCTCTGTGTGCCAGTTCTTAAACACACAAGGCCCAGGAGCATAAAGAACTCTTTCACTGCTGAACCCCAGGAAAGGGAACTCCCTCCTCTTCACTGGCCGTCTCTCAAACGCCACACATGACTCCACGCACTGTAAGATCCATGAATGTGTACATGAACGCATACAAGGACATACCATACACTCATGCATATTTTACAGGGTCTATGGTCTTTTACAAATGCCAATCACAATCATTTTTCCACCATCCCTTCAAACCAAATCCCCCCACCAAGTCCACCGTAGTCCGAGGAACAGCCGTTCGTTGGAGCCCCTTCTCTCAGCAGAGGTGCGGTTCAGTACCCAGTCTGGACTGGACTGCAGATGTGTGCTAATGTGATGCAGAGCCTGTCTGAGGAGGAGACGGCTGGCTGGCTGGCTATAAGCATGGAGGAGAGCAGGAGGAGTTGCCTGTCAGACACACACGCTGCCTGCTCTGCAGACAGGAATGTCCCTCTGTCTGATCGTACCGTAGCTGAGGGGCATCAATTGGCATGGATTCACCTCATTAAAAGACCATGGATTCTCTCTCCAAGGCACTATACTGCTCGTGAGTCTAAGTGTGGTCAGTCTGGGTGTACTGCAGTTACTGCTTTGGAAGCTTTGTTTAAGAGTCTGGTGTGTCTTCCAGATAATATGATTGAAAAAGTCCCACATCAGTTATCTTTCTGTTTTCTATAGATTTGCCATTTTAAAAAGCCTCTATGTCACAACACTTAATAAAGGGCAAAAACACCTTGAATCTGTCTCTGTGAAAATGACCTTGAAATCCACAGTATGACTTTGAGATGAATCAAATAAAACGAACTGTGGATCCTTATTAAGTCTAAAACAATGCGGCGAAGGTATTTGATGAGTCAACCTGTTTTGAAGGGAGACAGCGTAGCCTCTTGTGAATAGGTCCTTAAGGCCTGTAAAAAAAGACTCTCTCCCCTATAAAAGCTAAGAAGAGCCGAAAGTTCAAAAGAGCAAACAGGAGGAATCCTGAGTGAACATTTAGCCCATCAACTTAAACGAGATGAGTTCAAATGGAGTTGATGTTGTTTTAACACCGCCTATCCGTTAGGAGTAAGGAGGATCACTTTGAAGACAGTTTAAGTGCCTTGTCAATTTCCCTCTCTCGTTTCAAAAGAATCACCTACCAACTTTGTCCGCTCTCGGGCCAATGGGAGCAGGGGGTTAGGTGTATCTTGTCACCTTGTACCACCTGGTTGGGGCGGCTAACTGAAATGAGCCTGAAGAGAAATGTGCAGTTGGGGAGGTGAGGGGCTCTGGTATGCAACTAAAACAGAACCTGTTCAGAGCAGTGGAGACACACACGTAGAAGCCAAGATGGCCGGTGCTCGTGTGCGGAAGTTGCCGTAATCGGTGCGAGTCATCCTGGCTTTCGTGAAAGGGGGCTTTACAGTGAAACGGGGGTTGAGCGAGGGGTGGGGTGGGTGGTGGGGCTCAGGTGGAGCTTGAGGGTTCTGGAAAGGCAGGCTGCTGGTATGCTGCATGCGGAGGTCATCTCAAAACGATCCCAGATGGTTGGGCTGTTGTTGGCTGGCTGTAGACCACGTGGGATCCACCCAGGGTGTCAGGGATGTTGGGGCTACGAACAAAGATTAAAGTCAGTTTAGTTGAATTGTGCCAATTTTGCCGTGCACACGGTGCAGGCACACTTGCAACAAAAACATGACTGCACCTTCATCCCCAAACTGTATGTGTATAATTCATGGTACATAATAAACAGTACACACACACCGTAATATGTAAGGCAGTTAATATACAGTATCTAGTGTAACATACAGCAGTTAGACATATTGTAAACATAGGGAATGATAGTCATTGAATTAAAGATCCAGGAAGGCTGGCCAAGGTTTGCCTGGGCGCTGGGATTGGTCAACTGAGACAATCCCAAAGTAGCAGGCTTCCTGTTAGGGCATGGACAGTTCTATTCACCATGGCTGCTGTAAAGGGCGAGGCAAGTAAAGTCACTTGTATGGCCCATGTCACACGAGGTAGACTCAGTGTGCCTCACATAAAAACCTGTATTACAGTAAAACAGAATTTTAAAAAGTACGTCCGAAAGACCTTCAAGCTATAATATGAAAGAGTGAGAGTATAAGTGTACAAATAAAGGAGCAAAAGTCAAACTGCAGGGGATTTTGAAGCGTAGTCGAAAGCAATGGTGAACATAAACGTTTTTAGTACGGGTTTTTAAAAGAGTCAGCTTTGGAGCAAGTCTCAAATGACCAGGAAGTGGTAGTACAGGGTCTGGCTTGAACCCACGCATTGGTGATTGAGAGTGACCAGACAACAACATGGGGGGGGGGGGGGGAATGGATTGGCATCGCCCCCGGGGAAACCACTGGCAATGGGATGGCAGCACAGTTATTGGTTCACAACTGAGATATGGAGACACTGCTCGAATGAAACTGATTACCCAATTCTGATGCGGAAATATACATTTCAAACGCACGGACACGGACACATCCTGTCTGCAACATGAATGGCTGTGATATCGACGTGTTTGGGGCGAAGAAACAGTTTACACAGCTTGACTGTAGACTTGGAAACGTCCCAGCTGATGAAGGTATGCTTGTCTCCAAAGTATTTATTTGAACAACTTCCTTGGTAAACACGCGAGGACCACCCTGCCCACGCCGCCATCTGGGACTCCCGGCGCTCGTGGATTTATATCACTCGACATCCTTGACAGCTTTTCAGAAGAGGCTTAGGAAAACATCAAAACAAACACCACTGGATGTCATTCAGCTCGAGTAATAATTGATGTGTGCTGGCTGTAATTCTTTCCCTGATACTGCGGAGAAATGTTTTCATACTGTTCAGCCCCTTGCTTCCAGACTCCATCTGCGGCTTTCAAATGATCAACTGTTTCACTCACTAATGACCTTATTAGAGGATGTTGTTAGTTAAATAACAGATCTGCAATAAATTAGAGAACAGCGTTTGGTCTCGATATCACTCAGCATAGAAAAAGAGACGTTGTTTAGGATCTGTCACGATATGATTCCTAATGCACCCCAAAGTAAGTCTGCTCTGTGCTGTGTCCAGTAGGGACAGTGGTTTGTTGGCCATTTGCCACATGCAGTTCTGTATTCAAACCCTCAGCAACATCTTTTTGGTTTGCTTCAATGTGATAGGATAGTACTCACCTAACAGGAATCTATTCATTTCCCTCCCTCCCTCCCTCCCTCCCTCCCTCCCTCTATCTCTTT
>BROE01000024.1:3441367-3586235 GCA_036571765.1 Plecoglossus altivelis | reverse complement strand
CTTGACTGTAGACTTGGAAACGTCCCAGCTGATGAAGGTATGCTTGTCTCCAAAGTATTTATTTGAACAACTTCCTTGGTAAACACGCGAGGACCACCCTGCCCACGCCGCCATCTGGGACTCCCGGCGCTCGTGGATTTATATCACTCGACATCCTTGACAGCTTTTCAGAAGAGGCTTAGGAAAACATCAAAACAAACACCACTGGATGTCATTCAGCTCGAGTAATAATTGATGTGTGCTGGCTGTAATTCTTTCCCTGATACTGCGGAGAAATGTTTTCATACTGTTCAGCCCCTTGCTTCCAGACTCCATCTGCGGCTTTCAAATGATCAACTGTTTCACTCACTAATGACCTTATTAGAGGATGTTGTTAGTTAAATAACAGATCTGCAATAAATTAGAGAACAGCGTTTGGTCTCGATATCACTCAGCATAGAAAAAGAGACGTTGTTTAGGATCTGTCACGATATGATTCCTAATGCACCCCAAAGTAAGTCTGCTCTGTGCTGTGTCCAGTAGGGACAGTGGTTTGTTGGCCATTTGCCACATGCAGTTCTGTATTCAAACCCTCAGCAACATCTTTTTGGTTTGCTTCAATGTGATAGGATAGTACTCACCTAACAGGAATCTATTCATTTCCCTCCCTCCCTTCTCTTCGGACACTGAACTCCACCATCCGTCCAGCTATCCAGTGCCGATGGGGGCGGTACGGCAATACCAGCTTCAGTATGAATTTCCACATGAGCTGTTTTATGAGCGCACCGAGTGCTGTGAGGTGAATCCAAATGATAGGGTGCGAGCTCGTCCCACTGAGGTGTGAGGCACGCATGCTGCGATGGCGTGGATCTATACGGAGGTGCGGCCATGAGACCCACGCACTGTACTCTCACGTGCCTCACTTCGGCAGGGCCAGAGTTGGGGTGCGGCTGTGTCATTTCTAAATGGAGAACATTGACATCCGCCGCACAGAGAGGTTACAGTGAAAGGGAAACGGCATGTCGGGTCAAATCGCCATCGTGTGCCACTCCTGAGCAGTCGCTTTGATTTGGAAGCGTCCGGTGTTGTGTGAGCAAACAGCCGTCGGTGGGTTCAGTCAGGAGAGAGGGAAGGACAGGGGGAGGTGTGCTCCAGCTGTAAGCGGCTCAGTGTTGCCACTGAGGAAGCCTTTTATTCCACCACTGTAGTGGGAGGAGCCAGATCCAGCGTGCAATGTAAACACACTTTCACAGTCACCGTGCCCCTCCTAAGTTGTGTAGAAAGGCAGCTGGAGTTTTGCACCAATTCTTCATTTGTAATCGGTAAAATAAACAACGTTCACTGCGACTTGGCTTGCGGTTACCTCTACGTTTGATTAGTATCAGTTGATTTCGAATGCGAAAAGAGATTCTGGGCAAAGCGATTGGCTCATGTGTGATCGTTGTGATTCTGCTTCTCGCACAGACTCACACTCGACGTGGAGCGATCCAGGGCTGCCAAGGGACAAGTTAAAAGGGGCGTCTTCCCTGACATCACTTTGTTTGGCCCTCGCAACAAATCACCGTTTTTCTTTCAGCCATGCGAGGCCCCAACCATGAATGCAGCCCCTTGACACGGGCCTACAATGAACTCCTTGTCCTGTCCTTCTCATATCTCACCCTGCCACATACACATGATGAACTGTAATGAGTGACATTTACCCAGACGTAGTTGTTAAAAAGTGCTCTATACAAAAGGTGAACCTACTGAAGGGGGGGGGGGGAATCTGTTTCATACACCACAAGATAAGTAAGATAAGTGAGCCCTCTCAGTAGCTCTGGGATACTTTACAAACGGTATACCTGTGAAATACCACGGCGGTGTCAGAATTCCGATCAGTTCATTTTTGTTCTTCAGACGTTTTTGAAGGCTGAGCAACGTTCCCGCAGGAGGGATTTCTCTTTTCTGGAGAGCTATCTGTATAATCTGGAAATACCTCAGCCTGTCCTTGTGGGCTTTAGCGACTCGTCTCACTGGGACTCCCAGGAGAACCAGTGGGTTTTACTGAATAATCCACAGAGGTCGAGTACATTAAGTCTCTGGTTCTGAACGTCATGAGAGGCGGATCCGCTACAGAGACAGAACATTTTTTCTCTGTTCTTTCCTGTCACAGACAGGTACACTGTCAGCGTGCTAGGCCTCTCAAAACAGTAGGCGCACACATACCACAACATGTTGAGATGACCTCAAGATAATCCTTCTCGGCTGTGGTTGGAGCGTATAGAAACAGCTCTGGAAATGTATATATATAAATATGTATATATATATATGTGTGTGTGTAATTATTTTAATGTTAAGCCTCTGAGTATTTGGGAATGAATTGATTGCTACTTGTAATATGTTAGCAAAAGGTAATCTTTCTGAACAACAGGGGTATTCATCGTGTTTAGAAAAATGACCTTTTAAATTCATACATGTATACATATATATACACATATATAAATGAAAGGAAATTCAGTCATGTTAGGTTGTTGTTACCAAGATACCAGACAGATCTCTAACTTTCCTTGAAAGGAACAGTGTGCCTCCCACAGAGGACTGTAATGAAATCGTTTCCCGGCTATAACATTACCGAACTCAACACATTCCACACACTGATAATATACTAGCTCCAATCGTGGTTTCAGAAAACACCATCTTGTTTAAACATTGTTGTCTATAATTGCAGGCCACGAGAACTTGAAATTAGAAATCCCTTGGAGTTTCCGTTTGGTGGGTGGGTGTTTGCGCTTGCAAGTCCGCTGCTCGGACTAAGCTTTAAACAAGGATAGCATGTCACCCTTTCTCTGCTGGTGTGCAGCTGTACCATTTGCCCTTTGACCTTTCTGCCCGTGTGAGACACACAGGGGTCAGGGTGCCAACTCAAGTTAAGTCATACCTCTCACCTCCAGCATTGGTCTGCTTGTCTCTGCTTCGCTCCAACCTGCTCTGTCATGTTGGAACCAATGGCATCTCATATTACCCTCCGGCTAACTTCCACAACCGGCCAATGGTGATTGAGTGTACTGTCAGAAACCCATAGGGGTGGAAAAATGGAAAGAAAATGATTATTTACAAAAGGAAACCTTCTCTCTTGCAGGTGCAATTGTGATGGGATAAAAAAAGACAAAAACACGGATCTGTTTGTCCAGCTTTCTGTGTTCGAGACACAGGCACCAGGATTTCTGCTCTAATTACTATCTGGGATGTGACTTACCTGTTGCAGTTAGACACGTCCACTTTGACGTTTCGATTCTTCACTGGGCTTTGTGCAAACACTCTGGTTGAAAGCAACTACAAAATAGATGAAAACACACAAATGCAAATGCATTGACGTGGGAATGGTTTCCATCCCAACGCGCTCATGCCAGCAACAAGACCCACCATTAATTTGATATAGCCCTTGTTAGGCTCATGCATGCTTCCATTAAGTACAACTGCTAGTGGTGAGGAGTCCCAGCTCTGGGACTCTAGCACATTGCAGGGTAATCCATCAGAAGTTAATGGGAAGTGACTGATAGTTATTTTTAACGTTTGTTCTGCATGCTCATACATTCCAGGCTAGAACAGTTCTCAACATGACCACTTTTTCTCAACCTTCTCAGAGCAGAAACAAGCTAATGCTAGACTGCATATCCAGTACCCTGTTACTTACAGCAGTCGCTCTGAACGGATATAATTCAATAATTGAAAATGCAATGTGTAAATGATCTACCTACCTATGGATCTATGTACTGTGGGCATACACAACAACTATAGAAAGCAAACTTTGACACTGAGTGTTAAAGTTTGAGTTTATTTATGTTTCTCCAATCATTTGACCTAAACTAGAGCGTAGCCCACAATATTCACTAAGCAACAAGGATGGAGAACAAAGCGGCCTTCAACATCATACCTCTCTGCTCCCGTGGAAGGGATGGCTAACTGACACAGACTGATATCATCTGTCACCACCTCAGAGCTCCAACTTAATGAAGCAAAACAACCAGATTTCAACACCTCAACCATATTGTATAGCTGTGCGTGTGTGTGTGTGTGTGTGTGTGTGTGTAAGCGCGTGTGTGTTTGTTGAGGGGAGGTAGTTGTCTCAAATTCCATGAGATAAATAAGGGTAAGTCATCGAGTAATTGCATCATGTGAAAATCCTGGGCCTCCAGCATGTAGCCTGCGGAACCTGACAAGTGTCAGACTAAAGGCTGCACCAGGAGCCATCTACTGCAACGTTCTGCAGCCTGGAGACTGGCCTGGAGTGAGTTAGCAAGCAGGGCCCTCGTTCTGTTTGCAGACCTCTGGTTCTGGGGTCGTCCATTTGGAACACTAACATGACATCATGAGAGAAATGCGGGCTCTTGATCCTTCACTGCTTGCTGATAAATCAAGACACCCAGAGTCTTAGACACATCCAGCTGGGAACATTCAGATGGAATCCAGGTTCATGGTACAGGTTGCGGTATGTGATCATGGACAGTTCGAGGGTAAAGATTGGACCCAATTATTGAGAGGCTTAGGGTTAACCAGGTGGTTTGACAGGGTTAGCGATAGCCTGATGGTTTGACAGGGTTAGCAATAGCATGGTGGTTTGACAGGGTTAGCGATACCCATGTGGAGGGGCCTGGAAAAGGGTTTACAGACTCACACCGAGAGCAAACACATCATGGATGTTTCAGGGCCTAAATACACATTACGGTACATTTCATGTTAGAAGATTCAAGTCTGAAGTGCAGCCCAGATGTGCAGCTCCATTCACCATGGGGTCCGCCAGCACCCGGGGAGGTGGCCGGCACCAGAGAAGGGTAATTGGTAGTTGGGAGAAGAAAGTCAGGCTGAAATGGTGGACTGGGGCGAGGTAGACAGACCGAACATTAAACACAGAAACGAGGGTGAATGCAGGGCAAGAAAGAACTGAGCCAAAACATGATGAAGGATCCCAGAGCTGAAAGAGACCAGCTGTGTGGGTGAGTATATGTTACGGTCTCTCTGAAGAAATCGAAGTGACTTCAAGCTAAATTTATGAAAATGGTTTGGAACGGACTGAAAGCTGTCCACTCACATATGCGTTGAGTTGCTGTTTTCTTTTCAAGTTTAAAAAAAAATCTCCACACTGCGGTCACCCAAGTTGATGAGCCCCACGGGTTTTAAAATGACTTTTTTGTCATTTTAGTGCAGATGTTGAGGCGCACTACAATGAGGTATAACTAAGTTCATAGTTTTATTGTGTAAAAAAAGGCACTGCTTTTTTTCAAGCACAGGAAAAGCCTGAACCCAACTTTAGCTTGGTGGAAGGCGGCTAGACCGACTTAAATGAGCTTCTTAGCGATACTAAGCACTGCTAAGCATATACTACTCTGAAAAAAGGTTCCGTTGATCATCCTCCTTCCAAATCTCCTGAACAGCTTTGATCCCTTCAACTGAGTCTGATTCTCTTCTACCCTGAGAAATTGACCACCCATTCAGGTGTAGACCCTGTATTTGCCTCTGAGTACGACCCACCGGCTGACGCTCAGCTGTGCTCCAAGGCGGTGCATCTCCTCAACTAGTCATGGCCATTTAGCTCCACTCTCCATAGGGACTCTTTCGTAACGTGATGGTCACTGGGTGCGCACAGTACATGAGTTGTGTTTCAGTCCTTCCTTGAGGCCTTTCGTCCTTCCCCATTTAAACAACATTGACAGTGAGTGATATTTTGTGTATCCTTGGATGGACTCAACCTCCCCTCAGGCAGTGTTCCTCTTCATTCAGCTTGGCGCTGAATACATTAGGCCCAGACATTGGGTAGAGTAGTGGAGACTTGATTGATCAAAATCACATTTCCATGCACCCTCCCCCTCCTCCGCAATGGGAACAAAGAGCAAACGGTGTGGACAAAAAAACCCAACCTGTTTAAAAGATACCGGAGGTGAATACTGTGTCGGTCCCAGACTAGACTACATGTGCACGACACATGCAGCAGACCCCAGCAGAGCTGAAACAGTCTGACCTGTTCATGTTTCGGATCCACTCCAGGATTCGTTAGCCGTGGAATAATCCTGTAATTTCCTCTATAATAACATGCAATTACATCTTGGGTGTGATCGCAAAAACAGCACCAATACATATTTATTCAATAAGTACACTACCTGTTGTACAGGGTGGAGGTTGGAAGCTACTAGTGAAGGTTTCAGCCCCTTTTTGGAGGTCTAGATCCCAAATGTACCTGTACGTGCTACAAATGGTAACGACCTTCGACCCAAGTCTAAACTCCATGGCAGCGCGGGTTACTCTGTAGTGCTTAGTTTACGTCCATGCTAAACATTCAGCGATTTCTGTCTTCTCTCAGAGAGTAAAAGGATCCTGTCGATATCTATTGTTACTATAGTGACCAGTTCACATACAGAAGGACCTGACATTTACACCATCAATGACGGCTTGATTTGCAACACAAACTTGTCCACTCTCTCGCTATTTCAGCGTCCTTTGGCTCTGTGTTGGCACGCTGTCATCTGTCAAGACGCATTCGGTGTTTCTCGTTTCCAGAACTGTTTTAAAAAGGGTCTTGTGATAGCAGTGAGGAGAGAGCGGTGTCAGGGTTAGGTGAGTCTAGCTCACAACGCACCAGCATTCCACACCACTCTGAGAGAAGTTCTATATCAAACACACACTCGCACTCACGCATTCACAGAGCCGACATACAAAAACGCACAGACACCCGCTCGCTCACAAACACTCTCCATCAAGCGCGCACACACACACGTAGTGAGAGCGGAAGTGAAAAGGAAAGAGGGGTACATCAACGCCAGCGACTGAAAAGGGAATCATTTGAAATCCTGCAAAAAAAGTTTAAAGCCGTCACCGTGGTGAAACAACAATCCCTGACTGTCTGTGAGTCAGCTGAATCTCCATGGAAACCCACAACTCGCAACACATCCTTGGCTAATGAAAGGACAATGCGTTCTGGACTGGGACAGTTTTTTCCATAAGGGCCGTTCTAAACACACTGGCCCCTACCTCTGAGGCCACGGTGGCCTATTCGGTGCCTCCGGCATGAAAGAGACCATTTACATCCAGTAGATGAAGGTTACCTGGGTTTACTGTCTGGATGGTCCTGGTCCTCCAGGACTAGTGAGGACGTGAGAGAGGGAGGCCTCGGTCTTGCCCCCTCCCCCCATGGTGGAGGCCCTGGTAGATGGTATGGTGACCTCCTTGAGAACTCCATCTCAGGTGAGAAACCATAGAAAGGTCACTGTACAAGGATCATCTTCCAAGCGTATGGCTCTCTGTCTTCGAAACAGCCAAATGACGTCAAGCATTGTCAAGCATGCATAAACATTTCCGCACCCTATCATCCATTGGGAATCTTACTGTCATCGTAATGTGGGGCTATCAAAGGCAAATTCTTGTTTAGAGGCATTTCCAGACATACAGTATACACTTTAAACATCAGCTCATGACAGGAAAAAGATCTAGAAACAGTTGCGCTGGATTTAGGATGGCCCAGACGTGTCGGACAGTGACTGTTTAAGATCTGTGGTCTGGCTTCAAGCAGGGGCAAGAGTCTGGTTCGAGAGCTGTCCTATAAATTACTGCAAGTGGAATGTGGATCCCTGCTCATGTTGTTGATCCAGCCACACACTTTTACTGCAGCCAGGGCTATTAGTGTGATTCCCTGTCCTTGCACTCTCAAATGGATGTTTGTTACTGGCAAACATCTCCCTCCATCTTGGGCCGGGGTTGAGGATTCTGCCTGAGAAGTGCCAAGTACTGTTGAGGCAGGGTCACCGTCCGTGCTATTCTCAAGACCCAAGAGGATGACACACAATGGAGGACCAAAGCTTTTTCTGCGTTTCCGCTGTGCTTCTGTGCGGTTCGATTGTGCGGTGTATGGCCACCCTAAGGACAGAGACCCGAGACCCAGGTGTCAGGTTTGATTCTGGAAGGCCCAGGGCCCCGTCCCTTCCACTCTCTTTATTCCTCACATGTCACTCCTTCATTTCCTTTTCTTTTCGTGTCTTTCTCTTCCCCTCTATGCATTCTCTCTCTCTCTCTCTCTCTCTCTCTCTCTCTCTCTCACAGATATGTTTTTCTCCTATCCCACTAGACCTCTGTGGATGTGTCATACATTTCTTCCTATATATTACAGCTTCCTCTTTCGTATTCTCTTTCTTCCTCTTCCCTCTGTCTCTGTCCTCCCCTCATCGTCACCCCCAACCCCTTTCTCTCACCCCACCCCAACCTCCTCACTCTACGTCAACTCTCCTGCCTGGCCTCAGAGCCTGCTAGGATGGGATCAAATGACTATCGTTCCTCCCCTCACCTGTGAAATTTCAGAGCCAGCCAGGCTGAATGGGTGCATTGTGTCCCCTGAGAGGAATGCCTTGTGTTGTCCTCAAAGAAAAGACTTAATTTGAGCAGGAATTTGGAGGCTCCTTGAGAACCCAGTGGAGATTTTGGGGCGCAGTTTTCTGAACACAGTAAATCTTTGAATGTTCACCTTATAGAAATTTAGACATACAATTTCTTTGTATCACTCTGTGGAATTGTTGTATATCGTATCTACAAAATAAATGTGCTATACTTTGGAACATGTACTTTATTTGACATTGACAAACATTTACAATGAATTAAACAGATAATTCTGAATGGGCAAGTGTGACACTAGAGCCAGTTGCCTGGTTAGGCCTTGAAGAATGAGGACGAGTCATGTGCCAAAAGGCCCACAGTGTCTAAGTTTGTGTGGTGGAGGTGTACAGTCATACATATAAGCATAGCTCATTTTAGTTTAAAATGTCATAGAAGCATATACAGGCAAAGCTATACATTTTCTTTTGTATCACTCATCTTGCACGGTACTGGTATTCTTTCGAATATGGTGACCTCTAGTGGTAGAATTATAGTGGTACAACGTGAAAGATCTTTTGATGGACATTATTTTGACCCAATGACTGGGTACATTGTAGGCGGTCGAACTTATGAGGATCCAATTATCAATTGTTTTGGGTGGAAGCCATCGCCATGCTTATTTCTAACAAGAGGGAACCAACAATTAGGTATGCACAAAACTCCAAAGGGTATTTTATTTATAACAGGGAAATCATTATCTAGTATCTAGCGACTTTGCTCTACATTAGGTGATATTAAAGAGTAGCTAAATCTAGTATCGTTAACTCGAAAGCGCTTTTGCTAGCACAAAACTAGCACTAGCTATGTGTAGCATCTAACTAGGTCTAGACGCTAATCAAACCTTAGCCTGCTAAAATGCTACCTAGCTATTTCAATTTGATATGATGCTTGCGCTTGTGTGACTAACGTTAAATATTATGTCCGTGCGAAATAGGGACTTGGACAGACACAATTGGTTCAGTTTAATCGTTCCGCCATAGATCGTTAAGTAGTCTCTCTAGGTTTTAATTTTTAATCTCCCTGTCTGAAGGTCTGCTATACATCGCAATTTTCCTTAAGCGTGATGGCAGATAAGGATGACGATGAGCTTGTTAATACAAAGAAGAGTAAAACCCTCATAATTCGCCACTTGCCTGGTGACCTGACCCGAGACGAGAAGGTGGATATTCTGAAATACTTTGGCGCTGTATCCGTCCGAGTCTTACCAGAGAAAGGAGTACTGGTAGGTCCAATCCAGATGTTTGGTACAGCTTGACCTATTTTTATGCAGGTTGTCATCAACAAAACATCCTTAGCCATGTGACAAGCCTACATTGTTTCCCCTTCAGAAACACACAGCTTTTGCAACCTTCGGAAGCGAGCGATCAGCTGCCAAGGTAAGGCATCACTTGGCTGTGGTTCATTGTGTTTGTAGTTCTCGTTTTGGCAGTGAGACATTAGTCAAGCATGCGTTTCTTTCAGGCTCTTTCGAGGCTACACCAGCTGCAGGTGCTGAACCACACTCTGGTAGCAGAGTTTGCTGAAGACCACGAGCATGTGACAGTGCTGAAAGACCCACCCGTCTCCAACAGGTGAGACACACCTTAAGTGCTCTTAATTGAACGCGAAATGTAAAAACGATATTATACTAAACTCTTTGACGTATTTGCGCGCGCGCAAACGCTCTCATGCACGTGTACGCGGTGTCCAGGAGAGCTGTACGGATGTGCGTGCGGTCATGAATAATGCAGTAAACTTGCTTCTTGCTCCTTTTCAGCGGAAAAGAAGGCAAAGATGACAAGAAGAAACCAGAGAAAAAACCAAGCGTCCCAGTAATAGAGACGGGCATCTCGCCCAGCTTGGGGTAAGCGCTGGCTTCTCTCTCTCTCTCTCTCTCTCTCTGTGTCTGTCACTGAGTCACTCACCAACACACACACACACACACACACCCATTATCCCGAAGTGGTGGTGGCCTCCCGTGTGTGTACCCTGGAGGCTGACAAGGCCCTGCCTGAGGACTGAGTTGTCACAAGGCTCCTGTCCAATTAGAAGGCCAGGGCCGGGACTCTGGCCCAGACCTGACAGGTTGCGGGCCCCCGCCCGTCGCCGGCCCCAGGTGAGCTGCGATGGTGCCTCTCCTCATCGCCGGCTGGCCGTCTGGTAGCATGACTGATTGGTTCGAATTGTGTCTATTGAGTTGCTTTATGGAAAAATGGAGAATCAGGATATACTGGGTTCTTAAAAAAGGGTTGTTTTCTATCTATTTCTGAAAAGACAGTGTGTGAAAGTACTGTTGAAGGGAAGGATAGGAGAGCAGGTGAGTGAGGCTCTGCTGTGTTCCCCTCCACTCACAAACAAACCCCAACACTGCTGGTATCACGGTATCATGCCCATTGAGACTGGGTGTTAATCCTTGTTCTACGTGGAGCTGCTAGGCAGGGACTTCATCCCAAGGGGAAAGTGTGACATCACGGCAGTCCAGATCAAATGACCAATACAAATGCACAGGGTTTAACATACAAAAGCAAAACAGCCAAACACGCTAGACAGTCACAAATAACAAGGCTATACAGAAACGGTACACAATGACAACACTGTGCAGGAACACCTGCCGTACAGTACAGGAACACAATGTAAAACCCCCTCAACAGTAACAGATAAGGATCCAACACCCAGTGTTAGGAGGCATCACCTACTCTTGTCTAATGTGGATCTGAACCAGCCTGGTCCTAGCGGGCCTGGACAGACAGAAATCACCTGCTAATAGGAACCGAGCCACCATCCCTCTCTCGGTGACCCTGACTTGGTAGTCTGGTTTGGACTTTCTAGCAGGCAGACCGGTGTTTATTTTTATTTATATATTTTTCCAAGAGGGAGCTCTCCAAATTGCTGTAGTCCACATACATATTTATGTGTTCTCATTATTTTGACATTTGCTGTTTATCAGTATTTATTTATATTTGTTGGTGAACGTTTGAAGGCGCCTGACACCTTTCTCATGTACCTAATATTCCCTTTCTCCCCCTCCCTCCCTCCTCTTCCATCCTCCTTCCCCTCGCCCTCCCTCCTCTCTCCCATCCTCCTTCCCCTCTCCCTCCCTCCCTCCCTCCCTCCCTCCTCTCTCCCACTCTCCTAGGTTGAAGTTTCAAGCTAATCCCAGTCTAAAATATTTATATCCCCCGCCATCAAACGGAACTTTGGCAAACATAACACATGCTCTTCTGAGCGTACCAAAGTTTTACTTTCAGGTGGGTACATTCTGCAATGAGAGAATTGCTCCGTCATTTTCCTGTGCTTTATTTATTTGTTCATATCAGGGATTTAAGCATACAACATCTTTATTTCTGCAATGTTCTTTTGGGTTTGATACATATTTCTCAGCCTGAGCAGATCCATTGTCCTGTATACAAATATGCCCATATTGGAGTTTGAATTGGAGGCTCAGCGTTAGCCTGCGAGGCTAGCAGGCTAAAGCTGACAAGAAGCATCTGTTTTTGAATCGCATCCAAGTCCTCAAAGATCAAACGGCAGACATGTATGCACAGTAAATTTCAATTTGGGAGAGCAAGTATTAATAATAAACGGTAAGTGGGTGGTATGAGTTATGGATTTAACATTCCCCTGGTGGCAGGCTGCGATTAGATCCATGCTGCTTCCACTGATGGACTGTTGGGGGCGCTAGTGCGCTTCAGAAGGAAACTGGGACTGTCATCTTTGGAACCCTCTTTTCTCCCTTAGTTTCCTTGACTCCTGTTCCCACCCTGTGAAGAGATTCACACCACTCAGCCATCAGGGCTCAACTCACTAGCATTGTTTTGCACCAGTCCACTCAATAAGTCACCGTTGCAAACAGATGGGTGGTGGTTTTGATTTGTTCCCTTTCGCAGGTTCTTCATCTCATGAATAAGATGAACCTGCCGTGTCCCTTTGGCCCAGTCATGCCCAAAACCCTCATGGTGAGCGCGCGACATCCGATTCCACCACACGGCGACACCGCCCTCCCTGCTGAGCCAGCGGGTTCTCTGCTAATGCGGGTTCTGACCCAGATTCCCTACCCGGCACCGTAGCACGCCCCTACGAGAGTCTAACTCCTCCCTCCTCTCCCAGATGGAGTTTCCCGCCGCTCCCTCCGTCCCCATGCCTCCCCCCTTCCCCCCCCTCTACCCCCCCTTACCGGAGGGGGACGTGGACCAGTCCAGCGGGGAGGGGTCGGAGTACGAGAGCGACGACGAGGATAAGGAGAGGTGAGCGATCACCGCCACGGAGATCAACCTGTCAAAGCAAAGCTTGGATCAAATCTAACTTTTCACCTTATTAACTTATTCCAACAAGGCATGAATTGCTAGCGTACATTCCAAGTATTGTCCTAGGTTCACAGATCTGCGTAGAGGATCCTTATTACACATCAAAGTCCTCTATTTCTTTTGATTAAAGGGTTTAAGTCGTCGCCGCACTCAGTGTAGCAACAGTTGTTTTGGTCTTTTCTGTGTGTGAATCGCTGATTTAAAACAGTTCATGCTGCTATTGTGCTATTTCCAGAATGATCCGTCTGATGGGGCTGGTTAACCAGGCATGCAAGAGGCCCCTGAGGGCCAAAGTGTCTTCCAGGAGAAAGAAACCCAAACTGAAGGACCTTCTCTTCGTACCAAAGCCAGACTCTCAGAGGTACCTGGGCGTTCATGCGCGTCGCCTCTCCTAAGACAAGCGATTTTCTGAAAATAAGTGTGTTTATAGGCCAAGGATAAGTTGGGGGAGGGGGGGGGGGGGGGGATAAACAAAGGAAGGCTCAAGATGGTAAGAAAAATAAAAATAAAATCAATGCATCTCTGAGTGCAGACGCTGTACCCTAGATACACTGAAACAGATCAGGGTCCCAAACAGGAGTGTTAACTATAAATATCCACCCACCCCAGTGCTTTGTGTCTGTGCGAGCTAGCGCTCTGGGATAGCTCCCAGCTCCCTCAGAAGCCCTGCCACTGATCCCAGAGTAACACCCTCGTTTGCGTCTTCCTCCAGCTCCTCGGGCCCCGCCCTGCAGCCCTCCGACGTGTTTGAGCAGCCGCAGCCGTGCGGCCCCAAGAAGATCGAGTTCAACATCGCCACGGACACGGCCGCCATGTTGGAAGGTGGCGCTCAGCTCCAAGAGGCAGAGCCTGAAGATGAGCCTGAAGGTAGAGTCCAGTGGTCCCTCTTCATTCAGTCAGCGTCGGTTCTCAGCACTGGGTCTGGCTGGTCACCATCACACTGCTGAAACACCCTGTCAGGGTGTTACAAGTGCTAATAATCTAGTTTTGAGCTTGCTTACTCTTTAAACAGGTACCTTTTGGCTGCAAGAACAGTAAGACATATCTCAAAAAGTATAAATGTTAGAAATGTAAAGTATACATGTAGTCCACTTCAATTGAGTCACTAGACTCAATTCACTCTAGAAGTCCTGACTCCATCCAACAGTGAGAACAAGATGGTCCGCCTCAGATGCAGAAGTTTAGCAGATTGAAATGGCCTTTCGCCGAAATGTGTACTGGACAGAGGGTGCCATTAGCTCCTGGGTCCAATTGACCATTTGAACACGATCACAAATTGGACCCATTTTGACATCTCAGTCGTCCGAGCGCTGCCGCGTCCGAGACGGAGCGCGTTGCCACCTGAAAAGCACATTTATAGAACCATGAAGGTGCCTGGCTATTATCTGTGGGGTGAAATACCATCTGCGACTCCACGTGTGACTCCTGTCCTCCTCTCCCTTCCCGCCTCTCCTTATCTCCCTCCTCCGCACTCTTCTCTTGCCAGGAATTCTCTCCCGCATAAAACCCAGAGCAGTAAACCAGATCTGAAAGTCAAACCGGGGAGATTTCCTAAAGCACATCGACACAGACTGGGACAGGAGGGAGTTGTGGATTAGTCCAGGTTTTCCACCTTTTTTGGGGGGTTGAGGAACTGATAAACAAACCATTTAAATGAACTGGGAAGGCATGGGAGCGATAAGGGGGCAGGATCAGTTGATAAGAGGGATCTAGTTCTCTGCCGCCACTTTATCAGAACCAGCACGAGCTTTCTGCTTCGGTACACATGTACATCCACACACACACACACACATCCACACACACACACACACACACATCCACACACACACATCCACCGCACCAGACGCTATATCTGTGTGTGGCGAGTTTTCCACGGGATTTGTATAGGCTGGCTGCGCCTGGTAATTCCATCTACTGGGCTCTGAGTGTGTACGTGTCACACAAGTGTGTATTCGAAAGAGAAATCTATGATTTCAATTCCAACTGCATTTTACCTACCGGTGAAAATTCTGAATTCTGCCCCAGTTAATAACTTCTATAGCACAAATCTCAGTTGCCTCACGTCTGTGTACTCTGTGTAAGATACGATTATTCAGCGTGGGACAGGAGAATAGGCATCCGTCCAAGTGAAGAACCAGTCATTGTTAGTCCTCTGGAACTCGCATGGGTCACCTATATCTCTCTGTCTCTGTGGCACAACCTCCATTATTGTGTGTGTGTGTGTGTGTGTATGTGTCAGCAGAGCCTGGGGAGAAGGAGGCTGGAGCAGGGCAGGAGGACCCAGGGGAGGGCTTTGGTAAGATCTACCCCACCGCCCAGGCCTCTACCCAGGGCCAGGAGGACAGCGACGAGGAGGAGGACCTACCCTCTGATGTCATCTCCAGGAAGGACCTGGAGAAGGGACGTCTGTCCAGGGACGGTAAGACCAGACAGATGGGGGTTCGATGTCTCGATCGTCTTCCTGTTTGCAAACAGAACGCAGCCAGACACACGTGCATGTGTTACCTGGCGAGGGCCAACCGATCGTCTGTCGTTTTATCTTTTGCCAAGTTAAGTTTGTATCTACACCTTTTTTTGTGAAAATGCATGAATCTATGATTCAATTCGTTATTTCAATTAGTATGGTAAATGGGTACAGTGTGCTTGTTTTGTGGTAGGGATCAAAGAGGACATCATTCAACTTAGAGATGAATTATTCCATCTTAATTAACTGTTAGAGATGCACCAATTAATCGGCCTGCAGGGGCATGAGTGTCCGTTTAGTCAAATATATGGAAATACAATAAAAAACATTTGAATTAAAAGCCTCATCAGAAGCCACGTCTTCATTGAATTTACGACAAGGTACAGAGTACAGAAATGTCAAACATCGACATTCGCCAATTATGTTAATATAACGATCCGGATCAGCCAGTTATTTTTGCACCGGGTGCAATACGACTTTTAAAAAGCTAGATAGGTTTGAAAGTGACTCAATTGTTACCAACGAGTTGAAATAAAGTTTGAATTCCAATCATATTGGTAGGGGCACCTCTGTGATCCCTTATGCGGCTGGTTTTTGAAGAGAAACTCGGAGTGTGTGATGTTTTTTTTCTACTTGTTTTTTTTGTAACAGAGATAAAAAGGATGTCTGTGTTTAAAAATTATGAACCGGGAGAGCCGACCTGCAGACTCTACGTGAAGAACATAGCAAAACAGGTGGAGGAGAACGTAAGTCTTGTTTCGTACGACTCCAGTTGGTTTCCGGTTCGTTTTATTTCATTTCACGATACAAACCATTCAATGTGGTGGTAAGGATTTGATATTACACCAAAACTCTTAACAACTGTTTGATCCCTCCCTGCTTTATTTAATCCCATTTGCTCATATTATTCTTACCCAAACTCTGGAAGATGTTCTGCAGTGTAAACAGGATTTCAGTAGTTGTTTTTTTTAATTCTTTGAATTCTATTTCCCAGGATCTGAAGCACATCTACGGACGTTACATCGACCTCTCCTCGGAAGCGGAGAGAAATATGTACGTACTTCCCGCCTTTTTATACTTTCTCCTCGGTTGAGAGACAGCTACACATGTGCTGCGTGAAGACTCCAGCAGCTTTCTCACCCTTTGGGGGAGGGGAGGGTAGGGGAGGGGTGGACGGAGGGGGGGGGTCGACCAGGATACTGACGCCTCCCTGGCTCTGCTCCCCATCCCCAGGTTTGACATTGTGTTAATGAAAGAGGGCCGCATGAAAGGGCAAGCCTTCGTGGGACTCCCCAGCGAGCGCAGCGCTGAGAGAGCCCTGAGGGACACCAACGGATACGTGCTGTACGACAAGCCGCTCGTCGTGGTATCCTTTCAACCCCCCCACCCCCCTACCCCCTCAATGGACGCGAAGACAGAAGGATGTCAGTCAAATGAGAAGGCGCTCTTTTCACAGGCACGCCAAGGTGGCTGCTGTACTTGCAGCATGACAAGCACCTGTCTTTAGCGTCTGCTCTCCCTAAGGTTTGCGTCCTTGCTCAGTAGTGGAGAGCAATGTTGTGGTCATACTAGGCAGAAAGGAAATGTGCAGCCAGAAGTGTGAAGGTTCTATGCTGCCAATGCAAACCCTACCACTATTAATACAGACACATTGTCTGATACTGTGTGAGAGAACTGTCAACTGTGTTCAGGAATGAGTTGTTCCAGACCTTAACCCAGCACCTACAGCAGTTTGCCAGGTCTGCCAGACCCAAACCAGATGCCCCTGACCCTAAGAAGGGACCGAAAAGGCGCTGAGCTGGTGAGGAACCGGAACGATTCCATTGCCATTTTTTGCATTGTTAAAATGAACGGTCTGATTTCTAACTAATGCGAAACGTTATTATCGTTTGTTTAAGATATTGATGTCAAGTTACGCCCTGATATTGTGGCCGAACAGAACCATTCGTATCCTTATTGCCCTTATATCCTTTGAAAAGAACAGTGATTTCCATGAACCTGGCCTCACACTGAAAACATTTAACATCACATTTGAGCTAGAATGCCAGTTAACAGATTGCAGGTCGGTCTCAACAGCTCTTAGTTCTGGCACAGACGGGATCTCACACCTTTTAGCTAATGTGCTCAGCCTTGCATATATTACACAGGATGCAGGTTTTATTTGTCTTTCTTGAATATTCTGCTCCTGTGACATCTGCGTTGCTGTGAAACAAGGGTATTTTAGTGAAACGTTGAAAGGGAACAGCTTCGCTAAAAATACGATGGTATTTTAGTGAAATGTCTTTAAAGGGAACAGCTCTTACATGATCTAATCATCTCATTTGTAACCGCAGGTGACGATCGTTGACACTAAACTGAAGACTAGATGGAGTATTTCATTTTTTTGTGCATTTTTGATTTTTAAATAAATATATGGTAAAATTCAGTAATGTGGCCTCTTTCTTGTACTATACCTAAATGGGTTTTAATATTTTTATATCTGTTTCCTACAGACATACTAAACAAAAAGACACAATTCGATGCTCATATAATGATGAATAGATCAACTGGGTTCATGAATAAACCTTAGTTTTGCGTGCACTTCATTTAAAAACACCTTTAGTGATGGTTAACCCTAAGATGTGAGCATGCCAAACCTCCAAACTTCAAAAAGGGAAGATGTGGAAAATCAATAAGCGGAACGAGAGAACAGTCTTGAGATGCAGGCGACTGGCTCTCCACAGCGCAGCATCAGATGGCGGTGTGGACACAGCGCAAGTCCAGGGAAGGCTTGGAGCAAACAAACGCTCAAACAAACGGCTGTCTGTGGGAGATATCAGAGACTGACATGGCTTAGCTGTACCGTATTTGTCTGTTATGGTTATTGGAGGTAAAGGAAAATACATACAGACTGGATTCATATTTATTTGTGTCATTCCACTGCTGCAATAAAATACATTTTCTTAAAATTGGACTTATTGAATGTGTAAATGTGTTTTGTACTGGTACTACTTTTTGAGAGGTATGCACAACTTTTAAAAACGTTTTAACGTTTTTTATTTATATATAGCCTGAACGTGTCTATTAAAAGTATTATACCCCATTTCCCATAATGCTAGTTGAACAGGGGCAAAGGTTATTCTTTGACAGCGCTAATGTTAGCATTAGCATGATGCTGGTTAATATATATCCCATACTCAGATACTAACACCCATAGGGACGTTTTCGGAAATCAGTTTGAGAAATGTGAAAGGTTCCTTGCCGTTGGCCTTTTATGGGGAAATTGCTTTCAGAAGACGTGCTATTCCTTCAACGCAGTACGTTTCTCACTGGGTTTACATGGATTTGAAAGTTTGCCGAAGATGAAGGTGAGTCACACCGAACAGTCTCTCTACTTGGCAGACAATAAATGCTCCAGTCTGCGCGTCAGTGAAAAGTAGAAAATGTGATTAAACCCTCCCGGCCAATCCAAGAGTGTAATTAACTCAGTTAAACCTTTTCGATGTTTCATTATTTGTGCAGTGACATCTCATTCTAAACGATTGTGTTTGATGCCACCAGGTACAAACTAAGTTGTGTCTCCTTGCTCTCGGTCTTGGCTTGAGTGTGCCCCATTATCGCTCCTGCACTAAATCGGGCAGCCCCACTATAGTTCATTTATTTGAGTGGCGATGGAATGACATCGCAGAGGAATGCGAGCGATACCTAGGCCCTAATGGATTCCATGGCGTGCAAGTAAGTATTTAGTCATGCTGATCTCCAGAAGAAGCTTGCTGTAACGTCTGGCCAAATCACAGTGAAGTGTATTCATTATCTGAGCCGGATGTCGTCAGCAAACGTCTTACCTGTGTTCTGCCAGATCTCTCCACCGACTGAGAATGTGGTAGTGACTAACCCGTGGAGACCATGGTGGGAGAGGTATCAGCCTGTCAGCTACAACCTGTGCTCTCGCTCTGGAACAGAGCAAGAGCTCCGTGATATGGTCTGCCGGTGCAACGACGTTGGGGTAACTGCTCGTTCCTTTGAATTCCCACAGAGTGCAACTTAATGTTAGGCCTACTGAACAATTAGCTTTACAGTTGGTTAATTACCGTAATGCATCAAAATGCATTTTGAGTTTTTTACTCAGTGCTCTAGTGGCATAGTGTAGTTTGCTACGGAGAGAAAATACAGTTTCGAATGGGAAATATTTTGTTTGTAGGTCGGCATCAACAGGGAATTTCCCGTAACCACAGTAGTCATGCGAGTGCTGCAGTGATCTTATTCGCTCCTGCAGGTGAAGATCTATGCCGACGTAGTCATCAATCACATGTGTGCGTCTGGCGCGGGCGAGGGCGTGCGCTCGACCTGCGGCTCATACTTCAACGCCGCCACCCGGGAGTTCCCATCTGTGCCCTACTCCTCTTCCTACTTCAACGATGACAAATGCACGACCCGCAGTGGAAATATCGAGAGCTACCAAGACATTTATCAGGTATCATTTGAAGAAAAAAGATGAGACATAACCTCTTATAAAAAAAACACACCGAAAAAAACTGGTAGACGTATATGGGGAAAGATGCATGCTCCGCTGTCTCTGCGCAAATTCGTTTCTCATCCAACAGAAGCGGCAGAGACGCTGCCTTAAGCAAATAGCGCTATTTCTCCGACGTCCTAACAGGTGCGGAACTGTCGCCTGGTGGGGCTGCTTGACCTTGCTCAGGATAAAGAGCACGTCCGCGATAGGATAGCAGGTTACCTGAACAAGCTGGTGGACATGGGGGTCGCAGGCTTTAGGGTGGATGCTTGTAAACATATGTGGCCGGGGGACCTCAAGGCCATATACGAACGCCTCCACAACCTCAACGCTACATGGTTCCCCGTGGACTCTCGGCCTCTCATTTACCAAGAGGTGAGGGTCCCGCTGCCTTGTTTTTTTTTTATTTGAATTTCTTGCCAATGCTATTGGGAGAACCACTAGAAGGCGTAACTGCATCCGCTGCATGGGCGCTGCAGGTGATTGATCTGGGCGGAGAGCCGATCACTGCGAGCCAGTACTCTGGGCTGGGCCTTGTTACCGAGTTCAGATCGGGTGCCAAGCTCGGCTCCATCATCCGGAAATGGAACGGAGGGAAACTGTGCGACCTCAAGTAAATGTCACCCTATGAACACGTGTTGTCAAGCTCATTTCTGATTTGTTGGATTTTGGAAGTGGAAGGGAAAACAAACGAAGCGATGCCAGGTGGTCTAATGTCATTATTGTTCTTAATTCGAGAGAGGCAAACTGTTCAATATTAAACTAATGATCTTGTATTGAGAAGAATGCTCTGTTCTGTTGTCTCAGGTCGTGGGGAGAACAGTGTGGGCTGATGCCATCAGATGAAGCCCTGGTGTTTGTGGATAACCATGACAACCAGAGAGGGCACGGCGCTGGGGGCGACTCCATACTCACCTTCCGGGAAGCGAGGTAGAGAACCTTGTCCATGTCCACAGTTTAGTTTGCTGACTTGGTTCTTTTTCCATGGACACGTACAGCTGTTTCAGGTGCTGTTTTGCTTTCGCACTGTTGCTTAAATCAATCCTCAAAATACTTTTCGCGAGAGGAATGACGAGGATGGTGCTTTCTTGCTTGCTCACCTCAGAATGTACAAAATGGCCACCGCGTTCATGCTGGCTCATCCCTACGGACGTGCCAGAGTGATGTCCAGCTACAGGTGGGAACGCTGCTTCGATGCAGACGGGAAGGTACTGGACGTCAGCACCACATGGCAACGCTTCAGCCTGAAGCGTGAACCGAAATGACAATCCAGTTTGCCCTCATCTTTGGGTAATTCCATTCCTCTCTTGATGCGACTAACCTGCGGTCGTTCCATTGCAACAACATTGTCATGATGGATCTGCTCCCGTTAGGACAAAAATGATTGGATGGGTCCGCCCAGTTTCCCTGACGGGTCCACCAAACCGGTTCCCATCCAATCCGACGGCAGCTGTGGAGACGGGTGGGTGTGTGAGCACAGATGGCGACCAATCAGGTGATAGATCGTACCTGTAAACATCACACGGTGAAGCAGCTTGACGTTGCTGACGCACTCAGAGGTCAACCTAATCTGACCTTTTTTTCCCCCTGGACTCGGCTGTCGATACCCCCGTCTCCCCATCAGAAACATGGTGATGTTTCGTAACGTTGTGGCTGGTGAGCCCCTTAGTAACTGGTGGGACAACGGAAGCAACCAGATAGCATTCGGACGAGGAGACCACGGCTTCATAGCGATCAACAACGACAACCGGTGAGAACTTGCAGCAGAAACGCCCCAGATGTCACCCACATACACATCTCCAACAAAAACCACCACGGTAGCACCACTTAGAGCTGAGGAGAGTTCATAGGTCTAGGATTTTTATGAAGGCGGATGGAGGGGGAAAAAAAA
The DNA here is from genome assembly GCA_036571765.1 of Plecoglossus altivelis. Classification (NCBI taxonomy): domain Eukaryota; kingdom Metazoa; phylum Chordata; class Actinopteri; order Osmeriformes; family Plecoglossidae; genus Plecoglossus; species Plecoglossus altivelis. The sequence continues at coordinate 3,564,729 of BROE01000024.1, read as the reverse complement.
GGGAAAAAAAACTCTTCAGACAGTTTTATTAAAGGCCTCCAAACCCTATCGATCATTTACAGTCCGCTGGCTGCCGTCCTGTTCACCGGCCTTCCGCGAGGAACCTACTGCGATGTCATCTCGGGTGAGAGGGATGGGTGCCGTTGCTCCGGGAGACAGGTGACAGTGGACGGAGAGGGAAGGGCCCTCTTCAACATCAGTCATCATGACCGAGAGCCAATCATAGCCATCCACACAGGCTCCAGGTTATGATCTAACGACTGGCGTTTTTATCCTAGATCCACTCTATGTAGACGCCCCCTTTAACGAATGAGCCGTCATCAAAGTACTGGATCCCTGTAACCTGAACCTGAAAAACGAAATGTAAGACATGTTTGGGAATCAGACGAGTCACATTTTTCGAGTAAAAATAATTGCGTTGCAGTGAATTGCTCTTGAAGGTCTTTACACTATCGAAGGATTACTTGAAAGTAAAGCCTGACAGCTCGTAACCACCATGGAATAACAAGGCTGCATAATTCAGAGATGAGCAGCAATGCCCTGACGCTTAGATAAATCGACAACAGATTTGTCATAATGTTCCCTGCCAGGCTGCTGTGGTTTAGTGGCCTTGCATGTAAGGGCAATGCACGCACACAATTCCAGATGAATTATCCACCACAGTTATACAGTAATAATCTACTTTGGACTGTATGTCTATATTGATATCCAGTGGGTTCAGCATAGCATAAAACCAGTCTCTTCGAATAAGTGTTTCCACATACATTAGGGGATGTATTATATATGTTAATATGGAACAGCCTGCAGGACTGTAGGCTGTGGACTCGGCTGGGAACCAACTGCCAGGAATGCTGTTATCCTCCTCACCAGCCTCAAGCACCTCGGAATCAGATGGCTGCACATTATAAGCATTTACATTTCTCATCGTTTTTTTGGTGCCTACCGACTGCGACGTGGTTCCATGTTATCAAAAGGATTGATGCTATTTTGCAATGGGGGGACGGGGGGGGGACGCACGCTACACAAAACATTTAGCTGTTAAGTTTCATAGAGTTGAACTCTATCGAATTTGAAAGTCATCTAAAGCAGTTCAACAAGTCTTCCAGCTGACCAAGCAGGAGAGTCTATCCAGATGTGCGACTGGCACCAAGTCACAAGTCACCTCATGTACTCGCGCTGTTTTACTCACTCTTTTAGAGAGAACGTGTCAATTTCCTAGGTGTACTTATTCATAATGGAGTCGGTGATGGCTTGACTATGCATAATGCATATTTTATACCTTTTTGAACCCTGAAAGTTTCATGAAGTTGTCGGAATGAGTAGCAATTAAAACTGATGTGAAGTCATTCATTTTAATAATTTATTTTTAATGTCTCTGTAAAGGACTACTGTACTACCATGCTCATCAGTTTTACTCCAGACAGAACCTGGTCGCATGTTCATCAGACTGCTGGTACTCAAAGAACATTCAGCTAATGTTATAACTCAGTGGCTACTAAAGACATAGGTCTCAAGGGTCTCCCCCATACGACATGGGTTTGCATATGCACACGGTACCTCGACATCATTAGATCGGTACACGCCGGGCCATCAAAGCAGCGATATTAGAACACCGTACACATGTTCAAAGACCCGTCTTGACAGGGTCCCATTATATTGAGGTATGGTTTCGCAAGCCTTGCTCCGAAACGCACCCCGCATCACCAACACGCTGCTGCCCACTCCGCACCCCGGGCGAGGTGGGACGCCGTCCGCGTTGCTCTCTCGTCCCTCTCCTCTCTTGTCTCAGGTCGGAGACTAAATCTCCGCCCCGTCGTATCCGTGGCAACCTTGCTTATTCCCCATAGTAACATTAGCACGGCTGTAAAAGTATTTATGGTGGTACAAATGTGGACACTGCAATCGAAGGCAAATATATAAATCCTGCTGGTTGATTTCTCAGGGCCATGTGATAAAGGGATGTGATCAGTACAGGGTGGAAAGTGTTCCCCAGGTGAACCCCTGTGACTTCAGCGCAAGGACACACTTGTATTTGTATTAGAACCACGCAGCCTTGGTCTTTGTAAACGGCGGGTGGTAATCCATCTAAAACGGGGCGTGTATCATTAGCCATCACCCATCTGGGGTCTGAGTCAGCAACGGTACAGGGGCCACGACCGGCTTGAATTGTATTCATGCCTCCGCATTAAAAGCTATCCTCAGTGTTTTTTTTAAACACGGTGGTTCTCTTTGCGTCTGCAAAAAAACACCTATTTGAAGTATCGTGGCCCGGCCCCACTTAAATTGGAAATGAAATTTGAATTGAGATAGTAAGACGGGCATTAAATAAGGTTGTTTGTCTGCGTTTAAACAGGGAGAATGGGGCCTCTCAAGTGTGATGCTTTTTTTAAAATTGACGTCCTCAATCGGTGAGGGCGTATTAATTATAGGCCAAATTGTGTTTGAAACGATGTGTGACCACACATAAAATATCTTGATTGTGTGCAGTATTAGGCTCACATGATAACTGGAGCCAGCATATCTCTCCCCTCCCCTGATGTCGCGAAGATGTGAAACTTTCCAATGATTATTCGGGACCTCTACAGAACTTGGCCCTTCCTTCAACCTTGTGCCGCTTTCGCAACGCACTAGGAAAGCAGCCCTTGTCTCTAATAAGATTTATGGGGAGAAAGAAAGTGTGATGTTTCCTGGGATTCCTGCCTTCAATATTGGCCCGGAAATCAATGTGGTGTGTAAACTTGGCTTTGTGGTGTGCAATCAGTGACGAGGGCAAAAGTAATCACTTAAATTGAAATAATCCAAAAGGTTTCCTCATGGTAGCGAAGTTAATAACAAAGGAGTCCAAAAGAGCGGCGCATGGAGTTCCACCGTAATCCTTAAATCAAGAGTAATTATGACGAGGGTTCCAGAAAATAGTTAGCTAACCTTGAGGAATTACATTACGGGAAAAAACGTCTCATTAGTTCCTTGAGTGGTCTCACCCCTCAGCATGGGTAGCCTAGCCTACCACACCGTAGATCTCTACTTTTGTGGACATTTTGTGTGTGGTGGTGGGGGGGGGGGGGGGGGGTGGGGGGGGGGTGGGGGGGGGGGGGGGGGGGGGGTGGGGGCGGAGGAAAGACCAGAGTTCCTTGCGGCTTAATTCCGCCGCATTTCGTTGCCAGACGACTCTCCCTCAGCACCCATGAACTTTCTCATCAACAATTTGCTCAGTCGTTTACATTAATCCGGTCTCGTCTCGACTCATCCCCACGGCAACTCCTTTGTAGTTCGGGCGGCGGTGGCGTCTCGGCCTTGACAGGCAGTTCGAGTGGCACTCCGTAATTAGCCATGTATATGAACCGGGCGCCAAACGCGGGCCATCTCCGTCTAATGCTTTTTAAGAGGAGACGAGGATCATTTGCTGATACCTGTTGGTTTCGCTGGGTGTGAGAAGGGCTGCATGTGAGCACGCTTCCAACGGGCCGCCGTATAAATCCCAGGTCTTAGCCGTTTTATTATTTAGGAGATGGCTCAGACTGGGGGAGCCGATTGAGCATTAGGCTGGTGGGGGCGGGTGGGGGTGTGCGGAGAGGTTGGGTCTCTGCCGGAGAGCCTCAGAGCCTTAGCTCTTTTTTTGGTGGGAAGCGTGTTGTTCTTCAGCTCAAGGTCTGCCTGTCTGTCATTCCTCCCAGCTCGCCTGGTTCATTCTCTAAATCTCTAATGATCGCGCCCGTTTATGAAAGGTCGAACGGATCCGTTTGGAGGGCCTCGGACTTCTCGTGGTGTTCCGCTGTATACTGCTCCAACGTCTAATTACGATTTGTTCTGCTTTATGACATTGAGAATGAATGCCTTTTCCCCTGGTTGTCAGTTATACCCCTGGAATATCATTACAGGGTTTTTATACAATCTGTGGGAAAAAAAAATCTATACGGTACTATCTACCTTGAAATAACCTGTCTTTTACAACCAGGGTATAAACATGGCTCTCGACACTTAGACTATCAAAGACCAATGCAGGAATCGCCCGCATCCAAGTCATATTGCAGACCGAACCCAATCGATTCCACCTCTTTCCTACGTGAGGTGGGTTCAACCGGATGTCCTCTTTAAGCGCGGTGTCAAACCTGCCCTTCATGTCCTGACCCACTGACGGAACGCACGCGGCTGGCAGGCCCATCTGTGCCCGTTGTGGGGACTTTCTGACAAGCTTAAGGGCAGCCCCCCCACCTCCTACAGTGGGCCGTATGCGAAGGAGAAGGCGGGAGCAAGACAAGGGGTGAGCCTCCACCTCCCTCCCCTCCCTCCGACATCAGACAGCTGACCCCCTGTTACCCCCTGTCCAGAGTGTTTGATAGGGGGCTGTGTGCTCCAGCTCGCCCCTGTGCCACGGCAGGGCTCACTCTGGGCTCCGCGCTGCAGTGGGTCCCAGCGTGATGCGCCATAATGACCTGTCAGAAAGCTTGATGCCAGCGCCTGAACAGGGATAATCCATAGGGGCTGTGGGACCTAATGAATTTTAACAGGAGCCGGCAAGCCCTCAGGGCCACTGATACCGTGTAATCTATCCCCCTCCCTCTCGCATCAAAACAGACAGGGAATATAGAGCCGGCCACTGATAAAAGACCCATCCTCAAACCCAAGATTTGAGAGATTGTTGTTTTTTTAAAGTTTAGTTAAAATGAATGTTCTCGTGGTGGATCCAATACATTTTCAACCGAGAATGATAGTGTGGGGCCTATTAGGTATGCTCTGCTCCCAGGGTAATAAGTTCTGACTGGGCCTCAGTGTTTAGAGTCTTGGCAGATGAGGAAGTCGATCAATCACTATGATGGCTTCATGTGTCAGTCATTGAATGAATTCAAGCCCTCACAATGGCGTCTCATCTCCACTGAGCTTTCACAGGATCTGTCAAACGTGTCAAAACTCTGTCTTCCTGTCTCATGCCCACGTTCCAGTGTTTTCACACACCTGCCAAAATCCCCTCCTATGATGCTATTACAACCCTTCCTTGTCCGTTAATGAACCTGTCCCTGCATAATAGATTTTAGCAAGAACATATGGTGACTATACTCTCCCTTTTGGGGGTGGAGTGTAGAGCGAGAGAGAGAGGGGGGGGGGGGGCTGTAGGGAGAGGGGCTGTGGATCAGTGTCATCCTGCACCGCCGAGTGTCAACGTAAATAAATATAGCCATCTGCCGTGACAGTGCTGTCCGCAACTGTCAGGTGGAAGTCCCCAGTGAGTATTGAGCCATTGTCTGGAGAACTGACATGTCTGGAAGCCGCTCTCATCTGGCGGCCCACCGGCATTGAAAGCGAGCCCAGACTCTTCTGGCTCTCTCGTCCTCGCGGTCTCTCCCCGCCGGTCTCCTGAGGAGGTTTTCCAAGCGGTCCACCGCTCAACGGTGACAGGCACCTGCTCGCGGCCACGCTGGCGCGAGCCCTGCGGATGTTCTCACGATGATGCCTCCGCTAATGGGGTTCAGAGGGCCCACAGCGCACACACACACACATCCTGCCAAAACCATCCACCTGATTGATCGTTACTTCTACAGGTTGTTTTAAATCTTTGCAGAAGTTTCCCGGATTCGACGTACGGTAAAGACGGCACGAACGTCTCTGAGGTCAAATCACGAGCAGGTTGGGGACTGGAGTTGTAGAGCTCATGTGAAGCTGAGCGAGGGCCTTCGTATCAAGGACAAACACAGCACTCAGCTGAACCGATTCAAGGCTTCTTTTTTTAGGGGAGGGGAGAAGGGGGGAGGGCGGCGGCGAACTCGCTGGCTTCCGTCCTTAAAACACCTTAAGCAACACCAACAGGGGAAGACCTTGCATTCCTTCGCTGGGACTAGAGGGACTAGAGGGGTGGGAGCGAGAGGAAGGACGGGAACTGTAGACGAAGATCAAAAACAGTAACCGACTCTCAACCTCCCCCCCCCCCCCCCCCTCCCCACCCTTCCCTCCCGACGAAAAAAGGAAAGTAGAAAGTAGTTTGACATTTGCAGACTTGACGTCTGAGGACTTTGGAGCAAGCGGAGGATGGTGCATCCGCCTGAAAGGAGTCCCCCCCCTCGCCCCGCCTCAACACATTGCACCTGCTCAATTATTTAGCCCTCCTCCATGGGAAGGTCCCGAGCCACAGTGGACCATGGATCACTCCGTGACAACTCTGGCTGTCACTGGAGATGACCAGACACCTCCTTCCTGCCTGAGAGGCGCCTGCGGCCAAATCAGAAAGGAAATGCCATTACAGGACTGCGTACAGCACATGTCATTTGTAGCGATGCATCTGTCCATTCGCTGCTCTGGACTGTGTGTGTGTGTGTGTGTGTGTGGATGAGTACAGCGTGTGTGTGTGTGTATGGGTTTGTGTGAGCATGTTTGTGTGTGGTGTGGATGTGCTTGAGAGAGTTTGTGTGTGTGTGTCACATCAGTAATGCATTAGGCCCACAGTGTTGGATGGTCACTCAGACGCGAGGGAATAAACAGGCTCTTAACACCAATTTTGGGGTGAAGAGACCATTTCCACTGTCTGTCTCACTAAGTACAGTCACACTTAGTTTGCACACACACACACACACACACACACACACGTGTTGGCATGACACTGAAACACATAACTTCTACTCACACTTTATGGGTTAGTCACACATTTGAGGGGCGGACTGTTCCCGTCTGTTCTGAGTGTTTGGCACTTGAGGGAAGTCCTTTCACTTACCATGAAGATGGGGCCATAAAACAGGCAAGGGAAACCACAGGGTGTCTACGCTCTGTGAACAGAGCAGTTTGCCTCAGAATCCAGATTCTGAACATCCAAATGACTAATTACCGACGTGGAAAACGTTCAGTTGAACCAGACGACTTCAATTCTAGATTTACACCGACATGTTATCCCTGTCATCGAGGATGTGGATTTTGTGGCAGCGGTTTGCATTTACACAAATATTGTCCCCTTGTTTTGTGTGTGACTTGAACAAACCTTCTCCTGAAAGATGTGCTGCAACAAGGACATATCTCGGCCACCAGAGGGCAATGTTGAAGCAAATAAGATCCTTCCTGTCTCAGCGGTAACAAGCATGGTGTTAACCATGGTTCTGCTTTCATAATTAGGGGTTAGACGTCCTTATACCGAAGTTAGCTAGAGATGCTGTCCTTTTTCCCAGGCCTGCTGTTTGTTTGGTCAGGGTTATGAGCTTTGGGCGGACGACTGGGGAGTAACTGTGTGTGCGTCTGCGTGTGTGTGTCTGCGTGTGTGCGTCTGCATGTCTGTGCGTGGCTGCGTGTGTGCGCGTCTGCCTGTGTGCGCGTCTGCGTGTGTCTGTGCGTGTGCGTCTGCCTGTGCGTGTGCGTCTGCCTGTGCGTGTGCGTCTGCCTGTGTGTGTGCGCGCTCCTCTTTTTGAGTTTCCGTCATAACACACCCATAGTCTCTATGAAGCCGGACGGCGTTCCCACTGTGAAATCTGTTCTCAATCTCATGAATAGATATGCAAATGCCTCTGGAGTTATTAATCTGAGTGTCACATGGATTATGCAAACGAGGAAGGGAGAAAGGAGAACGAAGGGGAGAGGGTGGCGTGCAAGCGCCTGGACGTCTGAGATCTGATGGCGAGGCGCACGCAGGAGGTACAGCCACCAGGCGGACGTTTGTTCCCCGGCGCCCAACGCCTTCCAGGTAGAATGCCTCTGTTCTCTGTCCTGTTAGGCATCCTGCAGGGAGTGTCTCTTCCCATCAAAATGGCGGGCCACATCCATCATCCTCCTTTAGCTCGCCCCTGTGTCAGAGTCACCGTGGCAGCTAAATCCAAGTCTGTGTTCACACGCTGAGATATGGATATCCAATGTTCGTATGTAAATATGTGCAAATTCCACGCACTGATCCCCCCGCCTCGCCCCCCGAACGCTACCCTTAACCCAAGAGTCTCTCTCCTGCTCTGCGCCAAATTTCATACTGTGAGACGATTTAATCACACTGCCCCATGTGACGAATGCCCCGTGAGCTCCATGAATAATACTCCTCCCACCTCTCATGATCCCTCCAACCCCTCCCCCCCTGCCCTGCTGCCCTGCCCGGGGAAGCGCCTCCGAAGTCCTCCTAAGCCCCAATCCCCTGGCCCATAATGCACCTGTGCAGACCATACAGATTGGAATCAGAATACATGTAGAAACCTCAACTACCTCTGGCCATTCATTCCTTCCTGTCTGCTCCATTATTGGCAGGTCTCTGGCCCCCGATGTGAAGGGCGAACGAATGCATTTCTGCAGATGACTGGAAGGCAAGGAAAGATTGAATTCTCACCGCTGTGTGCGGAAGGGGAGGGGAAAGGGGTGAGCCTCCAGAAATAGGCAGTGATAGATGAGGTACATGGAGCAAGACAGCCAGCCCTGCTCTCAAGCCAGGCTGAATCAGGCAAACTGTCTGCCACCTAAACGCCTCTCTTTCTCTCGCTCCCTGCCTCCTCCTCTTCTTCACCCGCTCATTATCTCCCTCTCTCTGTCTCTCTCGCTCTCTCTCGCTCTCTCTCTCTGCTTGCAACACAATCTATTTGTTACTGCTTACCAGCCACAACACACTTTAGTCATTAAGAGGATTGGGTTTTATATCACTGCTTAATGAGCACACATTCTGGCTAAACATTTTTGCTCCGTTGCTTAAAGGTGAACCAGACGGTCTCCTCTCCCGTTTCTGGCTCCTGCAAATCGATTAAGAGCACATGCTGTAAATCATGATTCTGCTTCAGTTAGGGGCTACTTCCAATCAGAGGACCTTTTCATATATTCCACTCATGTTGGTTATTCATTCATTCATTCATTCATTAGAGGATGCTGGTTATAAGCTGCAACACGGCAGCTCACAAAGTGTTTTTCATTTCAGCTCCCAAAGTGAAAGATGCCGTTCCTTCATTGGACTTGTTCAGATTGTTTCGCCGTGAATTCGGTTGTCGCTCTGTCAGCTCTCTCGTGCTTGTTAGACACCTCTACAAGACACTGCGACACACACTGACAGCTGCTGTGTTACGTGATGCCGTTCGGATTTTCCCACAGGTAACTTTTTGTGGGAATGGTTAAGTTGCCAATCAGCAGCCACAGGGACCCAGGGGAGAACCACCTCCTAGCTCCAATGAGCAAGGCCATAGGCCAGACTGTGACAGGCATCTCCCTGACAACCCTGCTTGACCCGCCGTCAAGCCGCGTCTAGACGCCCGCTGGAAAAGGGGGACGTTGTTGATCTTGGGGGCCAGAGCTCTCGTGTTTATTCCTCCTTTGTTTCATGGTTAGATAAATGCATGTGACCCTTCAAAACAACAGAAGCCACATCTGAGGGCAGACATCACTGGGCTGTGACATTCCGGGGAGCGGAAATGGCTTCTGGCTAAGACGAGCGGATGAACGGCGGAGCCAGAGAGCACCCACCTGAAAGAGGCAGGCGAGCAAATCAGACAAATCAAATCAGCGCAAGCAGGCGAACCCAAAGGTTACGAATGAATACAGAGAAGGATCCCTTTGGATTTGGAGCTTTTATTTGCATTGAAGTTCCCACACTCAGGTCATTTAACAAAGGTTAGATGGAGCGCAATCAGCCAGTCCACCAATCAGCTTGATCATCCAACAGGGTTTCAGGAAGCTCCCAGCTGTGCGTGCTGCCCTGCATGTGGGACCAGAGAGATGGTCACCAACTGTACAGCAATCACCCCAACCTACACACATACCATACCGAGCCTAAACATGCCCCCGCAGACATGCATTGTATCTCTCTGCCTGCTTTGTCCCTCCTAGCCTGCCGTATATAGCTCAAAATAACTGCATATGCTCCATAAAGCAACACAATTTGTCCCTTTGAGGGTGGGGGAGGGGGGAGGGGGGGGAAACGACGTTTGTGTCCGTGCTTTCCCCCTCAATCATGCGGCACACAAACTGTTTACGACTGCGCGGTATAAACCCACACCGGTCCTCCAGAGCACCAAAGAGGACAGGCTCGTCTCCCCGCGCTGTCATCGGGATATGAAGCACTCTTCATCCAGCCCTGGCTCATTTTCACCTAACAGCTAAACCGCGGAGGTAGAATTTACATGGCGCCCAGAGTGGATCCCCTTAAACATACATCTGCTCCGATGACAACCCATCAAGGATTTCATATTTAATCAGGGTAACTGAATGCTTTACAAACAGTCTCAGGGAATTTTAATGAGAGGACCTAATTAGCCAATCGTGAAGTCGTAATCACTTCAGAAACAAATTAAGCTGAGGGTATTTTAGCAGAGTAATGAACTGCTATGGTCTGCCCAGCCACCCTCCTCCACTGAGCTGTCATGTTCAAAGTGGAGCGATGAATCGCTCTCGCTTTGCTCTCAACCTCTGCTCCTGTGCTGTATGGGTAAATATGAAACGCTTAATCTAGACGCGCACCAATGAGCTGGCCTCCAGACTGACTCCAGTGTGCGTGCGCGTGTGTGTGTTTGTGTGTGTGAGAGAGAGAATGAAAGACAGAATGATTGGTGAGAGAGGGAGTGACGGAGAAAAGGGAGGGAGCAAGAGAGAGGGAGAGAGCGTGTCCATAGCCATTCGTGTACATGTCTCTGTCGAGAAATGCGGGGCCCCTTCCCTCCGTTCATCCTTGCTGTGTGTGACCCGCGGTCTCAATATCAGATTATCACTTTCAAATCAGACTTCCGAGGACCTTTTGAATAAGATGTGACTGAGAGTAAAAGGAGGAGGACAAGAAGGAGGAGAAAGAGGAAAGGCAGGGGGGGGGGGGGGGGGGTGTTCACCAGACAAGCTTTCCAGAGAGACGAGGCAACATGAAAAGCCCACCATACTGCTCTTGAGCTTGTTAAACTGGCGAGCAGCACATCTCCACGCTGCTTGGCCGGGCATCATTGACACCTCCCTGAAGTGTTGCAGAGCGAAAAGAAAACAGTGGCGCAGTCGTTCTGTTAGGGAATATTCCGAGAGTTTGACCGAGAAACATGTTAACGCATCCTCCTAACAGCCACACATACTGTCAAAATGCGAAGGAGCTGAAAGATAACTTATTCATTTATGGACCAGGAGGGGAAAGAAAATAGGGGGATTTCACTGTCGCTAACAGACTGTAAGCCATACTACAATGTGCGTTTCTGTTGCCATCCAAAAGGCGATGATCCTTTATGGTGGGCAGTGGGCATTCACACACAGTGTTGATGTGTGTGTGTGTGGGGGGGGGGGGGGGCTCCCTAGGAGGGCTTTACCCAGCATCCTTCACTTCTAAGTACCACACATTCCGAGAAATGCTTTCATTGGCTGCAGCTAGATTGAGCTCTGTAGCTATCACATCCTGTTATTATCCCGTGTGGTGTAGGACCATAGCTAGAAGCTGGAGCTTCTCTAAGGCTTTCACAGGCTTTGATGGCGCTTTGTGAAAACGGATATGATACTGGCCTGCGTGATGAGGACACCCATTGATCATGGAATCACACCCGTAGCCATAGCGATAAAGCGAAAAGGATGTTTGTTTTGGAGGCGTCCAGACCCTTTAGAAATGGTGAGGGAATCAGCACTGGCCACAGCCGAGTCTGCTGTTCCCCTTGTGCAGGGGACACACAGATGGGGATACAGTACACAGACGCACGCAGACACTCTCCAGATCCTTTCATGTTGCTAGGATTTATTTATATCAGCACTCACCACCGACAGCACCATTATAGTGTAGATGATAATCAATCTCAAATCAATTAGGCCTTAATTGCTGAGTCAATGCGAGAGGGTGGTTAAATATTGATAAGTGTCTAAAAGGCCCATCAGGCTGTATTGACAGGTAGGGGAGACAGAGAGCATTGGTGCAACTGAGGGGTGGGGGTGGGAGTAGGGGTTGGGGAGGAGGAGAGTAGGGAGTGATGGAGAGATGGCTTTGGGGCTTGGTTCATATTCTTACCCCGCTGAACACGCTGTTGATCAATGGAGACTCAGCCTCCCTCCCTCTTTTTCTCTCTCTCCCTCCCTCCCTCTCTCTCTCTTTTCCTTTTCTTCCAGGGAGCTCGCCTCCAAACAGAGCCGCGGGTGTGTATCTGTAAGCAGTATTGCACCTGCACACTGCAGCTTCCTGTACGTCCTTCCAATGCAAGAGCACTCACTGTCTTTTCCACGGCAAGTATTTGTTATTGGGGCCACCGCTGTCATCGTCTCCGCAGGGAGAATAAAGGCAGAGCGGCTGAAAGTATAGCTCTGGCTAGAGACATAAATAAATAACACTTGTACTTTTTCCTAAGAAAGGCACCCAGCTCGCACATAGACAACTGTAGTCAAATCCAGCGTCGTACGCCATTGTAGAATCCCATTTTCTGGATCTTACGTCTTAGAAACCCTGACAGACCTTTGTACTTTGAGTATGTGCACTGTATTCCACAATCATGCTGTTTCACCGTGTCACAGCAGATCTCCCACTCGTCAAGATGAGAGATGAGCAAGGACTTAAGGCGATCATTCATTCTCATTATGATGCTAGCTAAACACGCTGCGTTGAGTTTACGGCAGCAGCAAACGACACAGATTTTCTTTGCTGATAGCAGCGAGTTCCTGACACTCTCAATCAGCGTGATTGATTGGCTTTCTGGCCACTCCCCGGCTCTGATTGGCACGTGGAGGAGAAGGGAGGAGAGAAGCTATGTCAGGTCCTGTGACAGTTAGCTGACTATCTTAAATGGGGCCTTTGGCTCTGTAGTCGAGTCATTGTCAGATATTTCTAATTTGTAACCTAAAGCTACACGAGACAAATCCGCATCCATTAAAATGTACCACTTTTCTTGATTTTTTTCCACGGTGTCAAATCCATCAAGGTAATGTGGCTTGCAGCACCCGATTGTCCCTGGCGATAAATCAGTTACATCTTGAATAGGATATTGTGCTCAAAACAGCAAATGGGTTGTCTACATTGCTCAAGGTATTCACGGAAGGCTGTGACTCAATAGTCGATTAGACCTCAAAGCGATCTATCTTTTAGGCCATTTTTGGGAGCGACAGATGACTCTATCTGTGTCTGTCTCCCACAGGTGCAGAATAGTATTAGCCGTTAGGTCACGCTATTAGCCTGAGAGTTATGTAAATCCTACCTTGTAAAATCACAGTCAAAGCGCACTGAGACTGTGGTTTTAGGCCACTATTTTACTGTTCATCTGACGGGATGTAACTAACCCCAGAGCGGAGCCATAGAATGACAAGAGCCAGTTCTCTTTATCCTCATCCACCATTGATTTTACAGTCCTGAAATAATCGTACATTTATGAAACTAAGAGACAAGCACATTGGCTTCAAAAGCATGATGAAACAGACTGACTCGAGGTTCAATTAAACTCGTCTGAAAATAGGCTGTTCTGCGAGGTGCAAAGGCATACATTCTCCAGAACCTTGGCATCATGCTTTTCACGTCCCTTCAGCATTAGAAGTTAACATCCCTAGCTAGTGTTGTGTTTCACAGTGTTGTCTTTTGTGTTAGTATGTGTTAGTTAGGTACAATATTATTCACTATCTATCCATCCTTCCCTCCATCCATCCATCCATCTCTCTCCAGTCTCAATAAACATTATTTTAGAATCATGCAATAAAAAGACTATTTAATCCTAAAAGATGGATGATCTAGGATTTCTTTGATGTTTGTTAATTCAATATGTATGGAACCTGGGGGCACCTCTGGTAAGAGATTGGAGTCTTGATAAAAATAAAACTTTGGGATGCCAGCACAGGGTTGGCATGCCCATGAACACTAATATGTAATAAAAATATTTTCTTTGAACTTCTCAAAGGAACACGAGGGCATGCTGAACTGTTGAACGATATGTTAATATAAGAGAGGGTATATGCAAAGCAACGAAATGTGATGTCTTGGAAAATAGGAACATTTTCAGGAGAACATGTTTTTTTTCTCATGCTGGTCTCAGGATCAGCTGTCTGTTAGTGTGTTTATATAAACACAAATTTAGTTTGCTTATGTTTTCTGTCAGTCTGATATGGCATGTCTGCCATGCATTCCTAAAGTATCGACACTGTAGAGGGGGTCAGGTAGAGAGGAGGTGATGGTGAAGGAACCTACAGCAGATTGACTCCCAGATGTCTGGCCATGGAGGTAAAGCTCTCATTAACCCACCAAGTCCCCCTGGAATCATCATTATATCCTGAAAATACCCACAAGCCCTTGCTCTCATCAACACATTTTTAACATTGCCAAGGATGCCAAGTAAAAGTTGCTAAAATGGGCAACTGTTTTCTCTGATGTTGGCTGTAGTCACTCTTACCGCATAGTTAGACATGTAGCACCAACACTGGTTACGGTACATTGGTTGTAAGTAACCTTTCCCTTGTGTTTTGTCTGTATTTTGATTCAGCTGAGTCCTTTGGATATGCGTGTCCTTACCCTTTCAACATCCATTACAACCATCTTTGGGAAGACCTTCACTTGAAATTATGTTTAAGCACACAATACAGGATAAGGAAAGCCCACTCTTTCGTAGATGTGTCTGAGCAAAGCAAAGCAGGCTTCTCGCAGTAATCCGCTGTACTTGTTCCGAGTTAAAGAGTCCCTGTGCATGATCGCGTAAAACCTCATCAGATGTAAGGCCCGGCGTCATGGCGATTATCGATAATTACTGAGCAGCTCCTGTACGATACCTAATGGCTGAGCTGCTAGACGATACGCCTGTGGCACCCCTGATACCATCTTCATGCTGTAATGAGACTAACAGATAAATCTAGTGATTACCCTGTTCTGTCAGCCAGCTATAGAGGGCCATATAATAGTCTATTATCATTTCCAGAGACAGCAGATACCTAGGGTTAGTGTGATTGGGAGTTAACAGGTTACCTCTTGATGTGGATGAAAGCCAACGACCGCTCCATGCGGTCACCACTCACATACGATGGTGGAGCAAGGGAGGGCAGGGGGAGAGGGAGGGAGGGCAGGGAGAGAGGGAGGGAGGGCAGGGAGAGAGGGAGGGAGGGATGGAGAGTTGGAGGGATCGAGCTGCACTAATGAAACAGCCGCGGCAGGTTTCCTGTAACTGCATTTATTCAGCATCGGAGGCACTGAGTCAGGGCATTGTCAACGCTCCGGCAATGGGGCAATCAGAGCCACGACCCTGCTCTTAATGACAGGTCTGCTAAAGGACGGGATGCACATTGGGTTTGAATCTTGGCAAGCTGATAGGGTCTCAGGCACACCGACGCCCCTTCTCAGCTGGTCTCATCAAGATTCGGTCACAGTTTCCTCTGCTGTGGTCTCAAGGCACCCGATCATGCAGATCAACCGCTCTGAAGTTGAACGCCTTGACATTCGTCCGAACGATAGGAAACCTGACCAAAACGATGCTCGCAGAAATGCTTCACGGAAATGACACGGTCCATCCCATACTGCAAGCAAATTGTTCCTGCAAATGTCATAGAGAGTATGATAGAGTGTAATTCTCACCCCGTGTAATTTGAGCCCTGCTCACAGCACCCCTCAAAACCCGACCAGCCTATTAGGAACTTTTCCATGTAGATATCCAAATATGGAACCTCATTATAAAAGTTGAATAGTCTTACCAGAAGTCACTGACACGCAATATTCCTGAACCTGAGGCGGACAAATGCTAAACACACAGACACCATGATATCTGAAGGAAGAATCCATTTGTTTGTGAAATCTAAGAATGCGACCGAAATTCACATGGACGTTCATTGATATGCTTTTGGTGCAAACCTCTGAGAAAGATGAGAGCAGATCAGGAAATGAGGGGGAATTAATATTCAGGAGTCGAATGTTTAAGGCTGACAATCACTAATGATACATGGCCATCAGGCATGACTTCGCGCTGCAGTGGCACTGAGACAAATCCAGTCAGCTGTGTGCAGAGTAGGGCTATAGGTGACCATATGCTGTGTATGAGGCAGACAGCGCGCTGTCTCCTGGACACGCTCTCATTCTACACGCTCGTGATTTCATCAGAATGAATAATAAGGGGAGGCAAGCGGATACTTGTGAGGTTGAATATTCAGCGGAAATGTTAATGCCTCATTTTATGAAAATTAGGCGAGAAGCCAAGAGCATGCCGGCACACAAACACCTGTTTGCTTTAGTTGTTTTCACCACAAATTGGGAGGAATTTGAATGTCGGGAAAAGGACCGTTTGACTGGCGCCAGGATTGGAGGAGCAGTGATGTCGGATTCTAAAACGCTTCCACGATATAAACCCAGCAAGTCTGCTTTGCCCTTGTCAGATGCCTGAGCTCATGCAGGGTTAGTGTCCCTAAATGTAATCTGATCATGTGCGTATTGGGGACACATCAGACCGGTACTAAGTTAATACACTGGCCTACATTTTGGAACTAATTGTGGAAGAGAAAAGGGATTCTTCCTCCTTGCCAGAGAAGTCAAAATCTGTCACATCAAATATTTAAAAAGCTGTCCCCCCCCTTACCACACACACACACACAGACATGTCATCTATATATAGACTTCGTTTGTTTCAGTCTCTCCAGTCAGGATGGATTGTACAGTTCTTAGGTATATTTTCTGCAAGACGATATGATGAACAGAGACAGTGGCTGATGGCCCTCCTGAAATATGCCTTTTCCTTCTGAATCTCGGTCTCCATTTTGGAATAATGAAGCAAATCTCGATCCGAAACTTTGCTTTAAGTTTACAAGATTCAAAAGATTACAAATGAATCGGTCACTTCCAGAAAAGCAACCGAGGCATTCTTTTGGAGGAGCGAATATTACACGTACTTTTAGGAGATGAAAAAGGATTACACCCGGAGCAACAGTGTGCTGAGGTAATCAACACCTCCATACAAGGAGGAATATACCGCTTCTGTAGATCAGGACAGGTGTCAGGTAAAGTCCCAGCTGAGAAAAAGAGGAATCCTACACAAAGGCTGGTTGTCTTTCCCCAGCCTATACGACGTTTCCCTCGTCGATGCAGCCAGGCTTCACGGACGTGTACGCCTCAGCTCTGTCCGGTTCTCCCAAGTCGCTACCCACCCTCGGTCGACTTTGCGGCGGGAAATTATTGGAACGTTTCTTTTTTTTAGGATCTTTGCTGGAGTGCCTGCGTGTGTCTGGTGGAGAATCAGGGCAGACTGATCAGCACACCTTCAAAGGTCTCCTCCAGCTTTGATGAGTCACGCTCCTCTTCTTTATGGATCAATAAGGCCAAGGCCAAGGCTGGCTCAAAGGGAAGGATGGCCAAACCCCTCACTTGAACTGGTGGTCAATTCCACAAGGATGTCGAGTTCATCCCTGAGACTGGAAACACTCACATGAGCTCCCTTTCAAAAGACACCTAATAAAATGCAGCTCAACGTTTGAAATATTGGACGCTGGAATATCTGGTTGACCTAGATTAAAGTTTGTCGTATGTGTAGTATGTGTTCTAAAGTCCCATGCCAATATTCTAGTGCTGCAAGACGTTTTGTACCCTTATTAGATGGTTACCAAGCAACCTCCTGTCAGCAACCAATTGTGGCAAACGGTCCAGTCATGTGTTAGTTGGAGAAACCTCAGTCAGCCTTCTCCACAGGCCTCCACTACAAGGTAACACCTCTTGTCCAGCTAATTGCGCCTCGCAGTTAAGAGTGATTTCCTCTCACTCAGGTGGAGGCATGGCTGTAACGCTTTAACCAGAGTCCTGCCACCAGACAAGTGAACATTAGGCTTTAATGAATTCTGCGGCTGACCAGCCTCAAAGGTAAGCGGTGCGTTTGCGAGGACATCTTTGCACACACGTCCGGGCTGCTTTAACGAACGCCGGTCGGAGGGAAGATGGGGAAGAGTGGAGGCAGCGTGATTGGAAAACAAAGAAACATGGTGCACATCACGATGTTTCAGTCACCCTCGACAGCCCCTCCCTCCCCCATCCCTGCCTCCATGGTGACATTGATCAGGGGGAATATTTCCTGCCTCCTCAGAAGCGCGGTGGCTGTGTGATAGCGGGGGGCAGTGGGGGAATAGAGAGGTTCTGCACCCTGCGGGGCGCACATCCCCCCCCCCCCCCCCCACCCCCCGCTGAGTCCACTTAACACTGTGTGTGTGTCCCCCCCACTGAAGAGCACAGCAGGAGGTAGCCTCTCTGTGTAGGGAGGCAGACAGGGTTTTGCCTGAGTGTATGCAGACATGCGTAGCCCATGTGACGGTCCAAATCCAACTGAAGCCCCAGAATCCAACTCAGCTACATAACAGCATAACCGGCTTCTCTCTGCACCTTAGGGTCAGGGTTGAGAGGTCAACGCTCCCTAGCAAACCCAGCTCCAGAACAACAGTGTTCAATCTCAGTGGGAGACCAACTAACTAACTGGAAGACTATTTGACTTCACCTCATCTAAACAGCATGTACTGATCCAGAAAGGTCTGGAATTGCTAAGAACACTTATGGTGTGTGTGTGTGTGTGTGTTTGTGTGCACACTCAACGACAACGGAAATCCAAGGATACAAGCCCTATTTGCAGACATCAATAGATGCACACATGGATATAGGATGTGCACACACCCACACCTACGAGTTCATTCATTCTGTCAGAGATAGTGCTATTGATGTGATGGGGCACAATGCAATTTAGAGGCAATTAAAAGGTAATGAATGTGCTGAAATGAAACCTGTGCCTGGAGGACGTTTGCTGCAAGTAGTAGAAAGATTATATATTCCTGTGTGTGTGTGTGTGTGTGTATGTGTGTGTGTGTATGTGTGTGCATTTTGCTGGAGGCCAGAGGAATAGATGACTCAAATAACAAAAGAGGGTTCAGGAGCAATCATGATAAGGGTCAGCAAACAACAGCTCCTCCATAGTAAAAAGGCTTCCTAGGACAGAGCCTCTTCTCTCAGATATATGGCTGTATGCAGATGGGGCCAGGCCTGCCCCAGTCTATTCAGGTCAGTGCCTTCAATAGAGATAGACAAGAGCCATGCACCGGATTATCATCTTTTATACCTTGATTATCACCAAAATATTGAACGGTCCGATTTATTTCCACTCCTCGTTTGCAAATGAGTCAACGGTGAGATCAGCATGAAATTACGCTCAGTTAGGAATTCGGCGTGTGTGCTATCACTGTTAGACAGTTAGTGACCCTTTCATCCTTATCTTGACAGCACACAGCAGACTATTTGACGCACTGTGACAAATTCATTTTTCAACAAATTACCTTCTCGAGCAGAAACGCTTTTTAGACGCCCACCCCCCCCCCCCCCCCCCTCTCCTTCTCCGCTGCCCTCCGAAACAATCAATTAAAGCTTTCAGCAAACAGGAGGAAGTTTGTATCCACTTGATCGGATTTGGAGAGGAAACTGTCACTGTTTCAGTTGACAATTTTGCCCTTTTCAAAAAGGTAATCTTTATTGGATGATTATTTTGGTGATTTAGGCCAAATGTGTTGGACTCTGAGGGGTGGAAAACAGCTTTAGCAAAAACTCAATAGAAAAAAAATGAAATAAGCGGGTATTGTATAGCTTGCAGTGCAGTAATATTATATTTGGAAATAAACAAATTGTAGGCACACCTCGATGTGCGAATGAAAGTTTGTGTCTGAGAAACTGAGGCTGTCCTTGCATAATTCTTTGAATGAACAATGCAGTGTGAAATGGTAGTGAAAAGAACGATTTTATTACATGTCTTTGAATTACCTTTCAATTCGATCAATTTTTCTCAATTTCTTAGAATAAAATCACCCACTTAGAGACTGTACTGCTATTTGAAGTGATGTGGATCGGAATATCTGTAGGTCTTTATTTTCAAACAGATGACTGGTAGAGGAAGTACTGTATATAATCATAAAACAGGCATTATTGAGGCACTTCAATTTTCTTATACACCTTAAATCCCCCTAACCTTATAAACCTCTCCAGGTATTACATTCTAATAGCCTCCCTAGCTCTTTTAATTAGTGAGGAATCCTTGTTGTGGTTGGCAGATGGCAAAATCCTCTTTCTTTTGTTAAAGTCACACTAATTAGAATTCTGCGAGGGTTCTCTGCCTTCCAGAATACCAAATAAGGAGACCCTGCTTAGCAGAGTAATGGAAACCCTGATGCCTTGACAACGGCTGCCTCACCTTGAAACTTTGGAGCTTCGGCAGAGACACCAGTCAATTTCTCCCCGTTGACCTTTGCAGTGGATGTTAGAGAATTCTCCCAGTCGTATGGGATGAAAGAGACACCCATTTTGGATTGACAAGGTCCTCTGCGAGCGACTTCACGTGCCGTCTTGACTTCAGCGGGCAGGTGCGAAGGAATACAAAGTCGTTTCGTATTCTCATTGAAAAGACCTTGCTATTCCAGCGATAGCTTCATGACACGATATGTCTGTCTCTGCATCATCATGTTAGCTGTGCACTAAATACAATCTGCATTCAAAAATATATTGGATTCCGCATATCATGTTCTTGCCTTGGGAAATGAACAATATTTATAAATCACCTTTCCGTTGGTGCCAATCGATTGCAGTTCTATAACTGCTTGTCTTACTGTGCCGCTGGCAAAAGGCTCCGCTGAAGCAAATTGCCAGAATGGTGAGGTTCTTCACCAACTGGGACAAAAGGAGCCAACTTTGGGTCAAATAGAACAGGACATGATTCATTTCTCGACCTTCTGTCCAGCCACAACGTATCTCCAGAAAAACACACTGCAAAATCTGTGAGCCACGGTGGTCAGATGGATGTGCGGCAAGTACAGCAGCTGTCTCATCATCGAAGAGCTGCAATGTGGACATAATTACAAAGAATAATGTACCACTTAATTCAATTTACTTTTTCGAATAGAATTAATAATAGTTGCCCGCTGGAATTTTACACTTTGTTCATTTTCATAAATCTTTTTAATGGAGTTCAGTCCCCTGTTGGTGCTAAATGTCATACCTTGAACTCAGATGCATGGCATGTTTCTCTCAAACCAATTAATCTTTGGGATGAACTCCGCCGCCCCCCCCCTCCCATAACATCCTGCCTATTACAGTCCAGCCCCTGTCCACCCAAAGTGTACTCTATGATAGCCTCATCAAACAAAAATCACAAAGCTGTGCTTCATACATAGTGTTGAAAAACGCAACGGACGCATAATTGAGTCATCCTCAGCAAGATTAGGTTCCCCCCAAGATTATTCCTTGAAGTTTGTTCTCTTGTCCTAACAGCACTAACAGGCTTGTATGCTAAATGACCATTTACTTCCTCTTCTTAGGATTGCTGTGATGCAGCGTTCTTAACCAACACCTTCAACATGCACAGCCAAGGTCATGTAATTACTGTGTTTAGCGGCGGGATCTTTGAAAAGCATCAAAAAGCTCAGGAGAGAAAGGTGAGCCCAGTTTCTGCTTTCCCACCGCATCTTGACGCAGCCTGGAATTCAAATGCGTGTGGATAATGAGAACATTAAGGACGAGGTTTCGTTTTCAAGCACCACTCAGACGTCCGCCAGAGCCCATTTATTTTAAGGTAATTAAGTCACAGGTTGATACGAGAAGGGGGCGTGACCAACACCGTTATAATAAAAAAAAGAAGAAGAAGAAAAAGGCAACATGCTCCTTTAGCCCTCTCTGACCTATTTGGATTTGTTTTTGTCTTTTAGACAAATTAAGCGTTATAATGAGGGGCCATGCAAAGCAAGTCGGCCCCTGCCTGGCCCTGCTTCAGCCACGATAAATCGTCCCGGCCTTCACCGCATCCGTCATATTGATTTTTCTTTAATGGTATGCACAAGAAAGTAATTTCCTTGTCTACCCGTTGTCAGGGGTGACTAATCAGATTTTCGAGAGGCGACTAATTCTATACCTACACGGAAACGCCGGTGCTAATGATACTGGCCTTCTAAGTGACACAGGCATGGCTGGATAGGCAGTTTCAATCTCTATCCCTGTGCGGGGTTAGAATACTAAAATGCAGTCTCTCTCAGTCAGTTTGTGGTGTTCAGAGTTTCATCCCACCACAAACAACCTCAAGTGTATGTAGAGCCACATGTTGGTCTGTCTCATAGGGATTATGTAAAGAAACACATGTAGACATCTCTGATTGATATCCAAATGTAAGGATGTGATATTCAGTCCAATCTGGTATCCACTTGTGTATTTCAGTAAATCCCCACTGGATGCAGTTTGTGAATTGTTTTATGGATTTGCATATGGCAGTTATAAAATATTCAACTCAAGTAGTTTGAAATCAGAATGCCCAATCAATTTCCCAGTTTTAAACTTGAACACAAATCAGAATCAACTGATTAATATTTCACGACCGCCATTCGCAAAAATGCCATTCAAACGAGCTCCCACAACACAATCGATGCTCGCCTCACCTCCATCTAGATCTTTCTCTGCTGTGGAGACAGAAGGGGAGAGATATGGATGGGGGTCAGGCAGTTTAGGGCTTCTGTGGTTTCAGTCTGGGGTTGGTTCCACAATACAAACTCATTGATCAGGGGACTGATACCGCATACCGGCTTTGGTCTGGGCAGCTGTGGCCGAGGCCTTTGGGGTCCTGATCTTCGGAGCCAGCCGGCGACCTTTTAGACCAGCCGCATCCCAGCTATTGATGACCCAACAGATAGAGTTACCACACTACTGGGATTGTACATTTTGTATAACTAGCCTAGTGTGTACAGTGTTACAGTGACCATTCGTTAGAAGTCCTAAGGGATGTATGTAGAGGGTCTTTGTGAAGGAGAGCAGTGCACATGAATCATTCAGATGGGAAGCTTCAAAACTGGAAACAACAACAATGGTCTTTTTTGTCATGTTGTTTTTGCCTCGGAACCAGATCGTTGTGATCCTCGACATTCAACGCAAGCTTGAAACGCAACTTTGTGTTCGTCAGGTAGCATGTCATCGTCGGATGACTCAGGGGTACAAAGACAAATTAAAAAGGGGTGGAAAGATGTCACCAAAGCTACATGCTGATTTAAAATCATGGAAAAGAATGCAACAACAGTGTGTTGACGCGATAGGCTAGAGAGAGAGAGAGTGTTTCATTAACCCTGGCACTCTTTTCACCAATCTACCTTTGTTTGCGTACTCATTTTATTCACGCATTGCAGAATGTTATCTCAATCATAAATATAAAACAGAAGCAATTATCCACTTCAAGAGCAAATTCAAGCCTTTGTGTCAGATCCAACTCAAGTCTTTGATGCAAATGTCTTTAAAGATTTTTTTTTTGCAATAATTGAATTGTAAAACACAAACATTCTTATCAATTCTATTTGTTACAGATGTATTGCAATTTGATTGCAACAACTAACTTGCAAATGTAATCATCAGCTTAAATCAGAAGCAGAAATGAATCGCATTCCACATCTTGATATTGCAGTGTTTTTCAATGTGCTGTGTATTGTAATTTCAACAATTCATTTTGAAAGTAACCAACATTTGTAATTACTTTTTATTATCAAAGGTAACCAAAGAATTCCTCTCCAATTAATATGAAAGAAATGACTTTTGGAAACGTAAAAAAAATAGAAAAAAACCTCAACAATTTGAAATTAAACTTGAAATGAAAGTACAGCACAATATTTGACTTTGGAAGGAAATCGTGAATGACATTATGTGAAAATCCTTCAGTTCCTTCATCTGTGCAGTATGACGTACGAGCAGCTAAACAACAACTCTTGCCCTACAATATGTGACTTTGACAACAAGAATTGTTCAACGAATGGTATATTTTGTCAGTTCCTTGGCTGAGAGGTTTAGCACTGAACATAAGGAGAACTGACAACTTAAGCATTCCTCCAAAAATGGTTGTGTCTTAATAGGTTTTTCGGTTCCTCTTTCCCCCATGCGCCACCCACCTCCATATTCAGGCCAGAAACCATCTCTCTGTTACTCTCTCATCCAACTGTCTTCGCTATCTCTCTCTGTAGCCCTTCCTCTTTCTCTCTCTAAAGCATTCCCTTGAAATACACAAATTCAACACTGCCAACGGCATAAACAATTATCAATCACCTTTAATCCCGTGTTACGCCAAAATAAGAGCCTCTGATGCAGTTTGCGGTTTAATGCTGGCATGTTTATGACTAATACATTTTACTTGGCAAACAGAGTTTAAAATGCAATTCATGGAGGAAATTATATTTGAGTTTCAATCAATTACATGGGCTCTGTCGCTTGGCACAAATAACAATTTGTTATAAAGGCCATTACTGTCTTTCCACATTCGTTCTGTCTAAACAGTAAATCCTGACCTTAATCATTGTTTAGACATGGATGCTCTGGCTCCTCTACTGTCAGCTCGAAGCACATGAAGCGTCAAATACATCCTGGTACACATGCAAACGGCCCAGCTATGATTCATAATATCGTGTTAACATAATAGATCCGTTATGAAAGTCACTGACTCTGACAGTGACATGCAGGTCCAGATAAGAGGCTGGGGTGGGATATCTTTATTCAGGCACTATTATCGATTGGTTCAGCACCTTTAATAGCTCTGAAGCGCTTCCATCTGATTACATGATAAGATCTGATATTGACCCTCTTTCAGTCGGCCATCTTGCGGTACTTGAGGCGTGTCCAACATCTTTTTTCCTCCTTTTTCTTTATGCACAGTCAGACATTGACCCCGTTTTCGCGCGGCGGCGTCGTCGACAACGTTCAAACCGCAGGTTCATCGCCATTCGGTCCACGGGGAAAAACCTCATGCATGATATCGCATGATGTTTGCCCCCCTCAGCCGTCCTCAGGGCATCCAGACAGCAGCCCAGTCTTCCCCTAGTCTGATGCCTGACTTTATTTTCAAGTGATTTGAGAAACACTGCAAACAAAACGATTACACTCTGTGGACCTGTGCGATTCCTACCTGAGGGCATTGGTTTAGCATGCATATTGTTTTGTTTGTGCATACCATATGCACTCATACATAATGCAGGGAGACTTTGCCCAATACCGCAGTGATAAAGACATCCAAACCCAGAATCAAGGCCCACTCATCCTGCTCTCCAATATAAGATTCCTGGAGAGAAACGCATGCTAAATGGGCAGACTTTAATTAGTCAGCTTTGTTTGCAAGCCAAAACAACAGATTGGCTGGTGGTTCTTTCATGTCATAATGTTGCCATAGAAACCATAGGGGAAGGACGGAACGTTTGAGTTGTGGGTAATTCGGCATAACTGCTGAGTTAAATAGAGAGAAAACTTCTTTCAAACAGACTTTTGAAAGTGCGGGAAGTTGCTTTAGGCAGAAGAAACTTCTGGACACTGATTTTTTCAGGTTTTTATTCTTTTTTTGTGATCTTTCATCAGACCCTGCAACATCAATTAGTTTGTTCGTGGCTTTTACACTAGCTTATTCATCAAGTCATTTGATGCGAGCGATTGCGTGTCCGCACTGGTTAACGCATCTTTAATCACGATTTCTCTTGTAATCATAACTTAATTTTAAATCGAGAACAAAAAAACAAACAGGTGCCGTTCTGCTAATGTAAACATCGGTAGCTCAATCACAGCACAGTGCTGGAAAACCTGGGCAAAACTTGTGTGGAAAAGCACCTGATTGGAGTTGTGTTGATAACAGGTGATGCATTGTGGTATTTGGTTTTGTGCAGGAAAAATAATACTGTTAGTAAAGCAGAAATAACTTCCTTCTGATGTGATGTGCAGTCTCACATATTATACAAGTGAAACACGGAAATACAACTTTGTTGGATGCTGAATCCCTTGAGGGTGTGGAGGTGGGGGGACTGAGAGAGAGAGAGAGAGAGAGAGAGAGAGAGAGAGAGAGAGAGAGGAGAGGGATAGCTTAAAAGCAGTTTTGAGTACTGTTCATATTCAGCATCCAATTTGATTGTATAGACCTTTGTACAAGCAATGTGTTTCAATCCAAACAGTCATTGAAGACTAGGGGAAATCTCCTTGGAGGAAATGGAGGAAATCCATCTGGGTCCTTCTGTTAAATGGAAGCAGCCCTCTGTTTCAGCCTGTTCTGTCATTCAAACACAGTGAGATCCCGGGGGTCTCTGTCTCTGAGGAAAGGGTTAAGGACCGCACAGGGAGAGTGGAGACCCTCTACAAGGGAAATATGTGTGTTCGGAAATGTGATTACTCATATTTAAGTGTTCCTCAAACTTTTAAACATACTCAACCCCACCACCTAAAACAAAACCGATTTGACAGTCAATGTGCTTGGATGAATCGCTCCCAACAGACGCTCTTAGTGAAATTAGATGCAGAGTGCCTCGTCCAACCTTAACTTGACCCTGTTTAGGAAAAGAATGTGCTTGTCAATACAGGTTTTCACGGACCTGCTCTCACAGATGTTTCCTCCTTTAAACAAGAAGAAAAGGAGGCATTCGCCGAAGCTCTGGCGGTCCGGCCCAGGTGCGACGTCGACACGTGGCACAACAAAAGCGTTTGCTTTGCTCACCATAATGGGGCCTTATTGATTCCACTGTGTCGCGGATACATTAAGATCATCTTTGAAGCCAAGCCCTTATTTCAGGAGTAGTTAAGGTTATATTGAGGCGTACGCTTCCTGGCAGGTCAGAAAGGAAGTAAACAAACCATTCATAATCGAAAGGTTAAAATGTCTACGCCACTGCCTTAACATGTGCCTTGCCCCAACTGCCAATCAATCATTTAATCTACATCAGAAATGACAAGGTGTGCTCACGTTTTATCCGTACGTAGAAGAAGACAATGAGTTTCCTTAACAACTTTAAATGCTGGGCAGATTCTCATTGAAGTACATGGCATCGTGTGAGTCCAAATTAGCAAGGGAAATGAGCGTGTCTGGTAATGAATGTGGGGCTTGGCTGGGTTCAAGGAGGACCACCTGACACATTGGTTCTGTGTGATCAGAGGGCCCAACACTTCCTTTAATCAACACAGCTCGTTGGAAGGTATTCCAGGGGCATCTGTCTCACCTGCGAGCAACACTTGGTGGCAGACGCTTTGCATATCAGACCTGCCGGATCAATATGTTATTAAAGAACAACCTCTCGAAGGCATGTCAATTAATTCAGCTCTGTCAGCTCTCCCCCGCTCACTGCCAAGAAGCTGGGGGCCTCCTAAGACGAGGCGTGTGGACGACTCACAACCACGGTTTCTCAAGGGTTTCTCGACGACCTTCACTGGGAGATTGTATGGATTACTGTTGAGGAGAAGCCTGATCTGTTCGACAGCTGTGGGGTCAAAGGTAGGATTTCTTCATAGAAACTTTGGTTTGTAGACGCCGGGGTGCCTAAACAAACCTTTTTTTTTTCAGTCGCAGAAGGATTTAATATTTTTAAGAGTCGTGTGACTGGGTGTGATAAACGTCTCCCTCAGTAGCGGAAAGCTTCTTCTTTTTCCAAGATTTTTCAGGGTTGAGGGGTGTCTGTGAACGTTGCTCTTCTGACAAGACTTAGCTAGCATGGACACTTCCAAATGCCCTAGACAGATGCTGTCTGACACCTTGAGTATGACGTGCAGTCAAACAAGTTTGACGTTTGTCTGCTGTCGCGCTCACTTGCAATTCACCGACGCTGCTCTTACTGCTACCCTGTTCCGTGGTACCTGTCATTTCCTGATGTGTTTACACAACATAAAGTACTGACTTTTTCCCACGTTCCACAGGTGGCTTTGTGTTGAGAGTCAAAGATCTGTTTTCAATGTTTTTAGATGTCAACATTTCCTGATGTTCAGACAGGAAATTGGACAGTAGTTAGTAGGGGATCGAGCAGCCATCAGCCTCCTGGTGAATGGGACGCTTTTAAGGCGTTGAGGTCTTCCTTTGCACTGCTAGAATCCACCGACTCCAGCCTCTCGCTCTCACATGAATATGTTGGCATCCGGTTACGTATCTTCCTTAAATGACTCCACGGTTCATACTTCTGATTACAAGGGAGATTTTCTCAATTGAAATGAATCCTTTGTGGAAAAACTGCTCTTTAAACAGGGTAGCTACATTTGTGGATGTCCAGGCAGTGACATACTTCAATTTCTCTGCGGACATCTGGAGCAATCTTTGCCGTAACGACCGATGACTAAGATGGAGAGAATATTGCTTAAATGTGGGAGGGATAGATTTCCTGCCTGCCCTGTCTTGCAAATCGAGAGAGATATGATGGATGAAGTAATACCTTTCCCGGGTCCCCTCATCTTTGGGAGGGGAGAGTGTGTGTGTAGCTTGATTCACTTACAGTCTATGGCTGTGGGGTTATTTCACAGGCTCACCACACTTGGCTGTGATGCTGTTCAATGGTACTACATCATCGCCAAGGATGTTTTCAACAGGGTTATTTGACTCCTCTGCCCTTCTGAGCTCAAGTTTCCAACTGCTTAGATGGTTTCTCTGGCTGGTGTCTCTGCATTTCCATCTGACTGGGGTGGACCGAAGCGCGAGGCTCTCATAAAGCAGAGAAGTTAAGCAATGAATCAATATCAATCTTCAAAGAGAGGACAATATATGAGACAGCCCATCAGACTGTGAAATGACAGATCTCGTGAACAGCCTGCACATCTTTACCTGAGCGAGAGAGAATGAGGGCAGGTTGTACTGTACCCGCCTAGTGAGGAAAGACAGGATTGGGGGTGCTAGCCAGTCAGACCGATAAAAAAAGACACATAGACACATACAAGGGCCAGACACCAGCCAGACAAAAGGGAGTCATTGATTGCTCGGTGACAGAGTTCTGTCTTAACATGATCCACTATAGAGCCACCCCCACCCCCACCCCCCACCCCCAACTACCACCCAAGGACCGTGTCAGTGCTGGCGTGCACCAGTAAACTCCTAGGAGATCGTTAAACGCAAGCCGCTCGTGAGGAAGAATGATATGGTTGCTGGGCAGTGTGTTGAGAGACACAGTCTATTAACTTGCCAAGCCAATGAAAAAGACAACTCTGCAAAACACCAGCTTTCAAAAGGGACCCTTGATGCAGATGCTTGAGCGACATAGAGCCTGCAAGCCTTTGTTAAAGAGACATTGATTGTGAAAAGGAATGCTTGGATGCAAGGACGTTTGTGTGTGTGTCCATTTCATCCTCTCAACCGAAGCGCATGTCCTGCCTTCTTTATGCCATGTCATGGACAACTTCTACGGATGCATTTTGCCAAGAGCATGTTGTTCTCTGGATTTAAACAAACAACTCTTGGAGAATGTCTCAGGGAAAAAAAAAATCCACTTTGCCTGTCAATGTAGCGCATAGTACATCACAAACAACTGTCTCCCTGCCTGTGAAAGCAACCGTCTCACCAAATACTCTGCCTCCAATGCAATCCCGTAGAGGCTGCGATATATAGTCAGCGCACGCATTAGTTGTTGTGGTAAGATATCAGCAGCTCCGCAAGTTCAACATGAATGAAAAAGGTAGGAAAAGAAGTCTTAAATGTGATGTTCCGTGCATTGGGCTCTGCGCAGTGCCAAATGTAAAAGAGCCTTACTCAGCCTGTGAGGTTTTGACACTTTGTTAACAGGTTACATGCCCAGCTCTGCACCTTCACACTACTGTGCTCATCATGGACGCTGCACAAAGTCCTCTGTCCTCACACTGCCAGAGCCAGCACTCTCAGGTCAGTTTAAAGACGTTTGTTAAGGAGGTGATTGAGTCATCGATTCTCCCTTGTTCCCGCCTCCTTTGCTCTCCTCTCCCCTCCTTTCCATCCCTCCTGCTCCCCTCCTCCCTCTCCTTTCCCTCCCTTCTCTCCCCTCCTCCCTCTCCTTTCCCTCCCTCCTCTCCCCTCCTTCCTCTCCTTTCCCTCCTCTCCCCTCCTCCCTCTCCTTTCCCTCTCTCCTCTGCTTTCCCATGCTCCTTTTCCCTTTCTCTGCCTTCCTGCCTGCCTCCTCCCATCTCTAAATTCCCTCCGCCCTTCCCTCTCCTCCCCCCTCCTATTTCCTCTCCCGCCTCCCCTCCCCTCTTTCCCCCCCTCCTCTGCCAGTGTCAGCTGTTAAACTTATTTTAGCTCGAGAGCATCTTAATCATCCGGCTTCCAGGGCCATTCAACATTTTTTTTCTCTCTATCCTCTTCTCCCTCCGTTCCCTTTCTCTTCTTCCACGCCAACACCTCTCCCCTCCTCCTTTCCCGCCGACCCCTCTCTCCTCCTCCTCCACCCCCCATGTCTGGTTGCGGCTGCTCCGAGCACCTCCCAGGCCAGACTACCAGCCCTTTCGGGACGCTGCGTCCTCTTAATATGCAGAGCGCCTCTCCTTCCAATCAGTACTTCTGAAAGGTTGTTACTAACTCTCCCGTAGGACCAGAACAAATCCTGCATGCCTACAAGGCCCTTCGGCCGCCGCGCAGGTGCGTAACCACCCTTAAGCATCTCAGCTTGTTTTCCTCGTGTCTCAACCAAGGTTCAATTGGGATATAATGACTCTGAAATGGAAATACAGACAATTCGTCCTGGCTTTATTGCCACGGTTGGTGGAACTTTACTGTGTTTAACAAGGCCGGCAACTTTCTTTTGTTTACTAGTGCATTACCACCGGGTGATGAAATGGCTATTATTGCAGATTTTGTAATCTCACAAAAAATGTAGCCATAAGGTGTGTAAAACCTTTGACACACTTGTAAATAAAAGATTGTTCAATTATTATCTACCGTGCATCCATACATCAAAAATACGCTTTAGTCTATCAAGTTCCTAGTGTCACACACAGAGCGCCACCGATACACCGTGAACACACAGAGCATCCTCATCAACGCCAGCCTCATCAACAGCAAGAAGCCTAGCGACCGCCGCACACGCCGTAACGAGCAGAGCAGCACCAATAATACCTTGGTTATTTAACAACAGGAAGCGGTGCGACGGCGAGAGGCGTTCCATATGTTGTGCTTAACAGCCAGTGAGATCCTCAGAGTGAGCAGAAACAGCTGACAGCGCTGGTGTTCACCCTCGGCTTTCCCCAGAACAGCAGAGGCAGGCAATAATCTAACTATAATTAAGGGGTATAAACCATGTCACACTGCCATTAGACCAAATAGCTGGCAACCAATCAACTATGACATTAATGGTAGAAATGAACTAGAGCTTTATAAATCAGCTTTGTTGTAATAAGGGAAATCTATTTTAAGATTTCCTTTTTTTGCCTTTGAGATCCCTTCCAAATCCCCCCCTCCACCCTTTCTATTTTGTTTCCTGGGAATAGCCTGCACCTCTCTATTGCTTTGTCATTCTAAATAACTCATGCTCCATTTATGTGAGCAGTATTCCGGGTTTCTACCCAGAGCTCTGTGCTCCATAAACACACATGTGCACACGTACGCACACCTTAGCAGGTGGCTTAGCTGGGCTCTAACACAGCGTGGTGATGAAGATTGATAGGCATAACCCTAGCATTTCTCCAGCTGATACGAGGCACCCCGCTGCTTTTGGTAAATAGTATTTCTAAGATCCAATTCAGGTGATTTCTTTGCTACACACAGGCAGGCATTAGACATTTGTTTAGGGTTCCTGAAGACGTTTCCTGGCCTTGGCGCATTTTAGCTCATTCTTTGGTCAGGTCACCACATGAATACGAGAGCAAGGTGTTGTAATGCACAAACAACACTCCACAACTTTTAAATATTGTATGGTTTACACTTGATGTTGATGTACTGTACTAAGATATGCAGTGTACGTGTATGTGCTTTTACTCCGTGTTTGAAGTCATTTTCCTGTGAAGCCCAATACTGAATGTGCTGCACGGTGGTGTAGAAACCCTGGCTTGGATCTGCTTTCCAACACCGTACCATCGCCAAACGCACTTCGTGGATACCATTGCGTCTCCTTTGTTGATAAAAGGAAAGCTAACTGTGAATCGCGACGGCAGACGATTTAAGGATAACGTTTTATCTGCAATTGTCTTTATTTTAGCATTACCGTTAGACGTTTGCGAATGGAAAAGGCCAGAGGAAAGCTACCGTTTTATTTTGACGCAATATGGACATGATCTCTGAAGAAATGTCCATGCGCATCCATTATATTCTCTAATAGTTTATCTGAAAACAGCAGGTACTCATAAAAGGATGTGCTTTTGGCAGGGTTCTTCTTTTATAATGGGATTGTTGGAAGAAGACATGAATGCTTTACTCAGCATTGTATCATAACATATATCACTGTTAATGGAAGGCATGGACCTCACCCAATGTATTTGAATCCAGCACACGGATATAGGTCCAATATAGGCTAAAGTTAAACACTTGCTATGCCTAACATTTTCAAGAGTGGAAAATTGCTGGTGATAATGGTTTCCTACTGTGTCTTTGATTTGGTTTGAATGAATGCATGAATTGTTGACCAAAAAGGTTGTTTTTATGTTGGATGTTTTTGAGTACATGTATTCACTGAGAAACTGGCCTTTTATTTCAGAACTGAGACATTTCCCCATGAATCCCAGCTAGTCTGTAAACATACTTAGGCTGTATTGATTTTGACAGAACCAAAGACTGGGTTGTAGAAAAGGCCAGGGTGAGGTAACAACCAAAAGGTTTCAAAGTAAAGGACAGGATTACTCAAAGGATATCATTCATTTAAGGTTGTCTAGACACATCAGACCATCTCTCATTGCATTTATGTTAAGATCATTGGTAAATAGGATTTAATTGAATTTCTTATATAATATGATGCAACTTAACCTTTAATGACAGACTGCTCCTGCATCATGTGAGACCGAAAGGGATTTCCTGATAATAGAATTGGTTTTGATATCATTTCTACATGATGGCATCGCATTTATTTTTTTCCCCCTGAGATCTGATCGAATGTTTGCTTCTCTTGCTTGTCCCGCTTGTCCAAATGTACCTGTGTGCTTCCTGCAAGTGATCCAGAGATATAAAGAGATAGTGGGAGAGATAGTGAGTGAGAGACATAGAGAGATAGTGAGAGAGTGGGGGAGAAAAAGATGGACACCCACAGCCTTTTAGTTTATCGGAGCGACCGATCGGATTTACTAACCAACATCAAATCCTAACATTATTTCAGCAGCAGGCATTTCTTGATTGAGTATCGACGCTTTGCAATTCTCCTGGCCACTGATTGACTTCTTGTTAGACAACGTCTGCTGAAGGATTCACTGAGCTGATTCCGAGTAAATGTCTTAGTGCTTCAGCTAATGTTCCGCAAGGTCAAATATCTGTCTTTGCTTTTCTCTTTGCTTTTCTCTCCTCCTGGCCAGTATAACCATGGCAGTAATGTAAGATGAAACATTCCACACATTGAGTTT
The DNA here is from genome assembly GCA_036571765.1 of Plecoglossus altivelis. Taxonomy (NCBI): domain Eukaryota; kingdom Metazoa; phylum Chordata; class Actinopteri; order Osmeriformes; family Plecoglossidae; genus Plecoglossus; species Plecoglossus altivelis. Next base: position 3,531,653 of record BROE01000024.1, on the reverse strand, counting down.
CTGAACAACCTGCACGGTTTGTTAGGTTTTCACTTTGTTGTTGTTCTTGAGTATTTTTGTAATTTCTTGTTTCCTTCTTTATGTTTTGACCTTCCAGCTCCTGGAGTTGGGAGTAACTCCTAGACGAGGGACTTCCTGAACAGAGGTTTGGCTCTGTGCAACAGAATCAAAGGATTACGAAGACAACATTTGGAGGTGTGACTTCATCACTGGATGGTCCAAGGGCACCCATACTCCAGATGTACCAGAGCAGTGTGTGTGTGTGTGTGTGGGGGGGGGGGGCAAGGCCTCCTATAGTTAAGAATTCAATCCTGCGAGGAGACCAAGTTTTTCGCTTTGACACTGAGCAGCGCTGCGCCCGTCCGACAGCCGTGAAGAACAGGAGGAGAGTGAGTGGAGAATGGTGTGTTTTGAAAGTGAGCAAGCCGCCCCTCTTCCTCTCCTCGTCTCCCAGACGCCACCTGGAAGCTTTCTGTTTGCCCTACTGCCTGGAAACCAGGCCTGAGAGCAGTTCAGAGAGATGGCCAGGGGCGCGGGACTCTCGCAGAGCTAGCACAACAAGCCTGCCGGCTTCGAGGGAGACTCCCTCCATGGTTCAAAGCCTCAAGAAATGTGAGGCACGTGTCTTCATCTTCACCTACTCTCTCCATGCTATAAAACCTTTTCAGGTCATACGCTTAATATCTGAGTATATATATGTATATATATATATATACATATATATACATATATATATATATATATATGTATATATATATATATATATATATATACATATATGTGTACAGTATATATATATGTCTGTGTGTGTGTGTGCGTGTGTGAGTGAGTACAGACAAAAAGACAGACTTAAATAAAAGGAAATATGAGGAAAAAAACATTTCCATTTTGGTTACTTGAATTATGATTGAACTACATGGCACTACATTTAGGGAAAACATTGTGGGTACAAAGGAGTTGCCATATAATGAAATGTTGTTAGTGTAACAGGTTTTTATCATAGTGTAAGAGGACCAAGTTTGGAGGGGTTTGGTCAGAGGTGAGTGGATGTTGAAATGAAGCAGATGGAGGTGTCGAAGCCTAAATGTAAAAGGTTGCCAACATTTTCCATTGAACTTTATGTTGAACATTCTACTAACTGCAAATGTGTTTTGAATATGGAAAAACAATGGCAGCCTAGATTGTAACATACAAATTTGCATACTTTAAGCTGTTTGTGTTTCTTTATTTCTGTCTGTATCCATGACTCACTTTAACCATGTTTCAATCTTTGAACAGTTAAAAACAAAAACAAAGCCTGATTGCATTAGTCTCTCTGCTGGCTAGCCGTTTTCTGCACCATCCTGCACTCTGATGGATGGTGGAGATCTATGTTATGACAGCAAATAACAACAAAACAAACTCAAACGGAGACAGGCTAATGCTACAAAGTCGCAGCGAAATCGGTTTCCATGACAATACTGTTTAGTTTTGAACTGACCTGTACAGGCACACTGTCCTCCCCCATCCAAGTCACCACACCGAGTCAATTTGTCATATTGGAGATGTCATTTGTGAGGATTACAAAATTAAACCATTCCTTTTGTTCTGCGCACTCTGACCCCCAAAAGGAAAAGCAAAAAAACATATATTTGAACGTTTTCCTTAGAAATGCAATTAAAAAAGAACTTGAGCAAACTGGGCAATGCGCTTGGCTTAGCAATGTAACAGTAACAGCATTAGAGCTGGCATTGTGTTTAATCACAGTCCAGGGCAATACTCAGCACCATTCATCTCCACACTCAAACTCCACTCTCCCAGCTTGCTCATCTGTCAGCCAGTGGGCTGGCGCTTGGCCGCAGACCTCTCCAAGCGGTCTTCCTCACAACACAAACCACTGCGACAGTATCCTGCCAACCGCAATGTTCATCAATTCTTATTAAAAGAAGCATTTTCACAAACTTTTACGATGTGAAATGGAGATTTTAAAGGCTGTTCAATTATGAACTACAAATCCCATGAAATGGGATGGTGAAAGTTGTGTATTTAAGCACCACAAAATGTGCATGGAGCCGTGTGGCTCTATTGAGCTGCTGTCAACAACACCCAGCCAAACCTTTGTATGTTTGAGCCGTAATTGTGAATATGTACGCTTGCTTTGTGCATTTCATAATCACACAGTGACATTCAGCGACATTAAAGGAGGTGTGCGATATGCAAGCACAGAGCACTGAGACAGACATGTAATGAAAAACGAAGACAGGCGTCTGCATCTTATAAACAGCATGGTGCAATGCCGGTTGTGTGGTAAGAACATGGATGAGGGCTTGCATGAAATCCCATGGAGGGATTATAGGAACTAAGATACTATAATAAGACATTGCCATGATGAGAGCTGGAATTTTCAGAAGGTGAGTTTTAGCCTGTCATTAACAGATGTGTTGTATCTAAGGCATCAACGACAGACATGACTCATTGTAAGCATTTGTTAATAACAGGTTGTGCATTAGAGCTCAGTACCTGTAGGTTTTGAGCAGGTGTTCCAGCAAACAAAGCATAGGAAACAGCAGGCTAGCATAGGGGCCAGATTGAGAGGGAGTGTGATGTTGCGTAGAACACTGAACAGGTTTATATTACAGGACAATTTCACTGCGTCTCTGTTGGAGCGTTGGTTTATCGTATTTTAGGACACTTTTCCTACACAGTAAACAACAAGTTCCCCACGATGGGCTGTCTAAAACCTAACCCAGGGTCCGAGAAAGATATTTAGGTTGAAGGTCAGCTTGAACATTGACTTCCAGAGCCTATTATCCACCTGAAAGTGCGTTACCGTGGTTTGCCCTCTCCTAAGGCTTGAAAAAAAAGTAGTTTAAATTCGTAGAATACGACAGATTCTTCTCCAACTGGCCATGAAATATTGATGGAAAGCCTTCAGGTCTGAATAAGAGTCTAGAAAATTTCGGATGCTAGTCTGAGAATGTACAACTCTCTCTTCGTTCTTCCTCGTTGGTGTGAGTGTGGGCCTGGTCGAACCTGTCAAACGTTTTCCTCCTGGGGAGGAATCCTTCAGGCTGACCCTGGTAACAAAACATCTGATAGAGCTGCAAAGCTGTAGAAGTAGTCGGGTATTATTTGTCAAGATAATATTTCACATCGCTCTGGGTAAAAAGCGTCTGCTGAATTAATCGATTATTTATTTTCTTTTGGTTTTGTCGCGAGGTTTTTATCATCATTTTCCAGCTCATTCCCCTCGTGCTCATGACTTCTGTTTGGGTGAGCACTGACACACACCAACACAATCCTTCTCACCATGCGAGTAGAACTCAAGCATGTTTACAAAGACAATCCCCCATGGTTTGACGGCAGGGAATTTTCAGTGTTGATGGAGCTATTGATCCCACACACATTAAAATGATGTCCGCAGCAGTATATGCCAATGGCAGAGAGGTACATTAATCAGGAAATCAATTGCCGTGTCGATAGACTGCTGAGCCCTGACAATAGATTGCAGTCTGGAGACTGGAGTGGGTTTAGTGTACCGGAAAGCTTTCTCCCACCACTGAAAGTCCATGCCCCCTCTATCCACCCACACAGACCCCCGCCCTCACTACCTGCCCCCCCACGCTGCCCCCCACCTACCAACCCACACAGACCCACCGCCGCCCCCCAACTCTAGTCAACCACACCGATCCCCTATCCTCCCTTGAGCCCTGTCAGAGTTACGCAACCTCCAGGTATTACTCCGTCATTTAGTAAATCCTTTGAAGGCTTTGCTAAAATGAAGGGGGCCCTCCACACCTCCCCTTCCCCCCTCGCTTTGTCTGTGGTTCCCACAGGGTGCTGCTGCTGTGTGAGGAGGTGAGCGGGGAGGTGAGAGGATATGAGGAAGTACAGCCCCAGATCCCCCCCCCCACATATGGTCATCTACAGACAGGTAACTTCATGAGTGATGGGCACTGCTGAAGAACGCCCAGGAGGAGAGGACCTCAACCCCCCCCACACGCTTTAAGGAAACAGCAGGGTTCTAACACCCACATAACACATCTAGTAGATGATTTTCCAAACTTCGGTTTAAGGAAGGCATACGGTGCAACTAGGCCCTCACGTAGTGTATAACTAAGAGCCCTGTGCACCATAAAGTACATAATGACACCGTTAACCACTTTATAGATCTGGAAGGGGAAATCAACAATCCTTGAAAGGCTTTTCTAGTAACTTACAAGAGAAGCACATTTGCACTGCAAGGTAAGCTCTATTTTAGGTTTGGCGTGTAGCGAAAAAGCCATGGATTTTGGCAATAATCAGAATTTACTTTGTTTGCATTTTGTCCGGAAGATGATTTAACGTCTCGCTTCAAGAATCGAGCAGACACTGCCCAACATGATGCAATATACCAATAGAAGCTTTGAGGTTCGGAGCAAAGTTCTCTCTAGTATTGAAGATAAATCATAAAACATGACTTATTAATCAAACATCTTACAATGTCAAACAAGCTGAGTTGACGTTTATTTTTTTGCTGTAAGACTCTTACATGGCCTGAGTAAATAACAATTGAAGGGCACTCGCTCATGTGCTGACAAGGTACATAAGGTTGTATTAAACATTTGGATTTTGATATGCGTATTCTTCGCATGACCTTGTTTGGACAAACGATTTAGAGCTTCTAGAAACTGCAACTGAAAATGGACTTTGTTTGAACTTTGGCAATCGCATACTTTTATTTCACTGCAAAGAATTGAGAACAGCGTTACTGCTCTTATGCTAACAATGGCATGCCATCACATCAGCTGTACTGACAAAGCCTCTTTCTTCCAGTCAAGTGGGCTCTGGTCAGTCTCTAATCCAAGACTCAAATGAACCAAAGGCTGGCTTGAACCGGTCAAGCTTCCCCTGTAATTGACGTAAGCAGAATCTGTCGAAACAGAAACTCCAAGACATGCACCATGTTGTCCAAAATATCTTTCAACAACAAAAGCTGTCAATATGAGTGTGGCCCTGACATCAAGGTGTAATGGAGGTATGATATAAATTGGGAGGCGTTTGCTGTGGGGGACTTGCTTTCTCGAAACCAGTCCTTGCTGTCATGCATTACACGAATCTGGAAGTAGACCTGCAGCGTGTAAGAAACAGAATTTGACAGGCAATCTGGCTTTTTTACTTTGCGAATTTACCTTTCAGCATGCAGGCCCAACTTTTCCTTTTCACGGAACCCCTATTTTTCGATAAGTGAATTGAATTGCAAAGACCTAGACACAATCTGGCTTTAGACATAACCACTGCACCCTTCACCCCACCAGGACTGAGCCTTGTAATGAATGGCTGGCCAGAAAGCCATGATTGGCAGAGAGTGACACCTGCTGCAGTTCTCTCAAATTAGAAATGCCAAAGGAGGTGGGAAGCTGTCAGAGGAAAGGTGTTGGACACGTTCCTGGACTGCTTCTCAAGGAGGCTGCATGTTCTTGGGCTGCTTCCCAGGGAGGCTGCATGTTCCTGGGCCGCTACTCAGGGAGGCTGGGTGGTGGACGGTACTGCTCGGAGAACCTTCGGGGATGCTGACTGAGAGGGGCTCTGAGTGCGCTGTTTCTCCTCACGCTCTTGCTTTCTTGTTGTCTCTCTTGCTTGCTTTCTTACCTTTTGGTCTTTCTCTTTCTATCTAACCCTCTCTTCCATGATCTCTTTTCTTCTTTCTCTCTCATGCATTGTCTTTCCTTCACACACACACACACACACACACTCACACAAACTAAAATACACATAAACACAAACAGTACTTACAGTAGTGCAGAGTGCACCTTACACCAAATATAGAATATCGTGATGAACTTCACAAAATTAAATCCTCAGAAAGTTCACTGATTGCTCAAAATTACTTGAGGTTGTTATTTGGAAAAACACCTGGGGTTCACAGCTGCTAGATTGTCAGAAGAATCTTGGTTATTTATGCTAATGTATCGCATTTTCAAAAGGTTTTTACAACGTGTGATGCCATTGAGATTGTCAGTCACTGTTCATGAAATTACAGTTCTTGCCAGTAACATTTAGATCCACAGGAAAAATATGTGATTGACAGTATCAAGTATTTTGGGACTTCTTTCCATCTTTGAACGTAACTTTGAGCAACACGGCACTAATGACTTTCAAAACAGGAATGTACAAGTGAAAGCTTCAGAAAATGTCCAATCGATCAACTCAAACTTGAAGGAGCCCTGGTAATGATCCGTCCAAGATTAAAAGCAACGCCGATGTCTCCCTAACTCTGTCAATAAGAAATGGATTTCACATGCTGGTCTCCCGAACTGGAGACAATGATCTGTCAGAACTCAGACCCCTGCTGTAGCATCACACGTCTCCTTCACACTCATTTCAGCTGGCCAGTTCCAGGTCTGACTCAGGCCACAGAGTTCTTCACTTCATGGGAAAGAAACTGAACGGTATCTTTCACAATGAGACAAGTTCGTCTTATTTAGTTCCAACTTTCCAAAGGTTTTTGCTTAGATGCATAAAAAAACAGTTGACATTTAAATTAGAGCGTCTTCAAGGACGATGAACGACATGGGATTTCCCATTGATAATGTCACAGCCGAGTCTAACGACGGACTTATAAAAACAAATATACTCGTAGAGCGCGCTAAAGGAACAGAAAACAACGGGAAATAGAATTAACGGAAGAGAATGATGTACGCCGAAACATACTTAAACAGTTGATGATGACTTAAGACAATGCCAATCGCTATAGTCCTTTTAATCAAGCACTTTGTTTATTTCATATTCACTCAGACATAGTTTCCCCAACACCATTCAGCCTTTTTGTCCCTGCATACTGCTCAGACCCAGAATTGTCAGGGGGGCTTAGAAGAGCACCAGATTGATGGCTTTTATATACTACCTCTAATGGAGTGCGAGATCAGTGTTCAATGAAAGTGACTTATTACAATCAAGTACAGAGCTTTTGAGCAGGATTGCAGTACCTTCCGAACCAGTGAACGCTGTTGTTTTATATCCTGGACTAGGCGGAAGCTATGCCGCCTGGTGTCGCTGTTGAGTGCAGGGATAGAAGGATGGATGCTGGGCAAGTTGAGGTATGGTGAAGGCAAATGTTTACACTGTTGGAAAATAAACTGATTGGTAGCCAGGTAAGTAGCGTTAGCCTTAGCATCCGCTACGATAGTTGACAGTGACACCACTGCGGAGATGTGGATGAAAGCATGTTTGGAGCGTAATGAAAAGGGATTTGATGCCATTCTTAGACAGCATTTATTTAGGGTTTGTCAGATGACTCAGAATATAGAGATACTAGAATAGAATAAAGAGTACTGGACACACTGGGATTATAGCACGGTTGGTATTACTCCCTGTTTATTTAGGCTAAGGGAATACGATTAATTTGACTCACATTTTTCTCCAATGACGTGGTAGTTACCGACTGTTGATCCATTTGCGAGGGTCTGACATATCATCAGTCAGTTGGTAACCAATTTTTCATGACAATTGAGTTTTTCTTTTAATCGTGTCATGCAGTCCTCCACCCCCCCCCCCAAAAAAATAAAATAAAATAAACTGACATACTATTTTTGATTTATGATTTTAAATAAGGCTCTCTGTTGCGCTCGCACTTCCCCTTTTTCTCTTTCTCTCCCATACTCTCCCATACTTCCCATACATACAGGCAGTGCTACCCAAGGTACCCAAGGTAGCACTGTCTGAGGGAAGCGGACTAAAGAGCTCAGGGGAACTAAAGGGTTCAAACTGTCCAGTACTAAAGGTTTTGTAAAGGATTACCACATTGTTTTCAAGGCATTCATTGCACACCATAATTCACTGCTTGTTTGAGAAAAAAATACACTGAATATGGAAAATACTTCCATAACAGGTCTTATCCAATCCATTAAGAGTTTAAGAAAATCTTCCACTTAATTTGCCTCTGGCAATAAAAAGAAGTAGATGTGAATAATTTGAGAGATTACAAATCAAGAAATTACTCCAGCACTGAATTAAATGTAAAAAAATCCCTTCTTGACCTCCAGGCTGTGTGATTGATTGGTTTGCTTTGTCACCAGGACTGAACTCATCACAGAGTAAACCCAAGGTACATTCTAGTAATTGCCTGAAATCCGTAGCCATCACAGTAAGATGCGTGTGCGTTTGACTTAAGTATTTGAGCAGTACTTATTTTGTTTGTTTTCCCCATTCAAATGATGTACAGTGTCTCTGTCTTTGTAAGTGTCTGTCATTCTCCTAAACTCCAACATTGCCGTGCAAACCATTAAAGTGTCATTCCAAGAGATTTTACACACAGATATAATATTCATTAATATATTACATTTAGACAATTTAAAACTGGGGTGAATTGTGATTAATTTAATTTAGCTAAAGAGTAAACAGTGACAACTGGTATAGATACATGAATATGCATGATTAAGAATCAGGGAGAAACAAAGCATATTAATATGATATATGTCTGTGCTAATGTTTTCACTGCTCTGAAATTTCAGCATGCCCATGTGTCTGTATCACAACTACTCTTGTCAATATTCTCAAATGTACATGATTACTTTCATGTCTGCTGTAAGCGTGATGGAAATGGGTTTATTGATGAGCAAAGCCTGCTATCGACTTTTCCAGTAAAGTAACAAAAAAACAGCATTTATTTGTTACAAGGATATGCCTGTATCGGATACCCAACAGTGCCTATTATGTTCAACCGGTATGAACAAGCAGTTCTCCCATTACAGATCAAAACATAAGTTTGTATGTGCAATACACACTAGCACTGCGAACAGTAATGTTGACTATATGCTACTGTAACATATCAATCATTGTGTTGTTTACTGCTAACGGTAGTGTTAGCTGTGTGCTAGTATAACTGATGCATCATTGTGCTGTTTACTGCTAACAGTAGTGTTAGCTGTGTGCTAGTATAACTGATGCATCATAGTGCTGTTTACTGCTAACAGTAGTGTTACCTGTGTGCTAGTGTAACTGATGCATCATAATGCTGTTTAGTGCTAACAGTAGTGTTAGCTGTGTGCTAGTGTAACTGATGCATCATTGTACTGTTTACTGCTAACAGTAGTGTTAGCTGTGTGCTAGTATAACTGATGCATCATTGTACTGTTTACTGTTAACAGTAGTGTTAGCTGTGTGCTAGTATAACTGATGCATCATAGTGCTGTTTACTGCTAACAGTAGTGTTAGCTGTGTGCTAGTATAACTGATGCATCATAGTGCTGTTTACTGCTAACAGTAGTGTTAGCCGTGTGCTAGTGTAACTGATGCATCATTGTGCTGTGTGTCATTATCCTGTTCTATCTCCTTACTGGCACTCAATCCTGGGACCGCTGACTCACAAGCCCACCTACAAGCCAGCTGTTTTGATGAAAGCCAGCCTTTCATAGGTGTGGCTGGACTTTATACCTACTGAGAGAGTTTTAATTTTTTACTTTGGTTACACTAGTTACTTAGAAATTCAACACTGTTTTGATCCATTAAGGTCAGATAAAATTCGCCTCATTCCGTTAATATCAAGCCACCTTATTAATACCAAAAGCAGAATTCATGTATTCACGCAGGACCATATTTTCCCTGGAACACACTGGCCCCTTTATAATGTGTGTAGTCAAGTCAACCCATCATGACAGGTAGGCAGGCTGACACCGTCAATGTTGAATAAAACAGGCCACCTGTCTGGGCGAACTTGGCTGTGTTTAGTGTCTAGTCCAGAGAACTAGCTGGACAGACACCCCAGAGAGGTTGTAAAGAGGCAACTGGAACAGGCCATTTCATATGCAGTGTATGCAAAGAGAAGGCTGACTCCCCATATGTACACCAAGCTGGAGTCATTATGGAAATACAGTTTGTCTGGGGCTGGCCACACTTTATGTAGCGACGGGGGAATTTGCGTTTTACATTCTCTGCTCCTCTCAGTGAAGAAGCTTCCAGAGACTCTCTGTGTGTCGCAGTGCTCCCCCCCCCCCACCCCCTCTTCAAATGGTTTGATTGTGTGTCAGTACACGAGCGCGTGTGTTTGTGTGCTCACTCATGGCCATGTTTACGATGTAAGCGCTTGGCGGCCGGGGCAGTGGACTTCAGAGTGTGCGTGCGTACTTTTATGGTTGTTTGGCTGCACTATTACAAAACTACATCTGTTTGAAGATGTGGTCTGATATATAAGTTGTGGCAGAGAGAGAGTGCAGCATAAGTTTTGATCGGGGCCTTATTGGCCCCCTGGTTTTTGCTCAGTGGTCTAGTACTGCTCTGTCTCCAACCTGCTGACCCAGCCACATTACAAACACATTCTTTTTTTACCCCTGAACACTATCTCTCACCTCCACCCCTCTCTCTCTCCTTCCCCTACATCCCTTTGAGTGATTTGCGAGGCCCTGCTGTCCTTTAAGAATTTGTTGCGTCTGCGACTGGGTATGTTTATTCCCCTGCCCCTATCTACCTCCAGCCTAATGCTGCTGACTGGGAGACAAGTGCTGACACACACTGACTGGGGGGACAGGGGGGACGTGAAGTTGAGGAAGATGTCCTGGGTTTGTCAGCGGGGACGTGGAGACCGTGACGGTAGAAGTCGATGTCTGAAGCTGCGGTGGCGACCTAAACAAGAGCCAATCAAGAGCCAAGCAAAAGCTCAGTCAAATAAGTAATCAAGGGCCAAATATGTTCCCATGGCAACCTATATAACCTAATATATATATATATATATATATATTATATCCTTCAAAAAGATTACAATCTTGAGCACAAAGTGTGTTTGTATATTGTGAGCAGGACCAGTCCTATTGTTCTCCCTGTATTCTTTTCTGCATATCACACGTATGAGCTGCTGTACACTTCTATGCACAAATCACATTGCCCCTGCAATGCTGGGTGAGGATAATTGCAGACAAGGGTTCTGATAAGCCCCTGAAATGGAACCCTGTCAATCACGTCTGCCCGCCTGACATCCCCCTTCTTCTGTGTTTGCTTCAGTTGAATGAAAAAATCCAGCGACCGAAGACATTTTGCTCCACTGTGATTCCGACTGTGGGAAGATTGTTTGGTTTTGATTTCATTACCAGGAGAGTCCTGGTAAATTTACCGTAGGAAAGCAATTACTCCTCTGCTGCCCTGAGCTTTATGCAAGGGGAACAAACCTTCCGTTCTTCCCTTTCAAACCAACACAGCCAGTCAGTTGCCTGGTCTCTGGGTAGCTGTTAAGTGTGGGACAGAGGTTTGGAGGTTGAGCAGGCAGAAAAGGTCTAACACATTCCTTCCCGATCGATGGCTTCAACTGGTAATCATCCATTGAGCAATTCTTCTTTAGTGCTTTGGGTGTCATTTGGTTACATCACATGATCTAGTTCCTGGTTTGCACAATGAAAATGGGACAAATGTTTCATGCTGATTTTAAGTTCATCAGTTTCGTAACTTTCCTCAGTGACTAGACACTGTATTAATCTTCACCACGATTGTAAAATATGATCAGGGGTCAGAACATTATTTAAGTGGAGCTGGATATTTCAGCAGGAAAGATTTCTGATTAATGAAGAGTGAAATCTAGTTTGTGTGAAGATTACAAGGATCATGCCTGAGGCTTTACGGTTCATCCACTTTCTACTGTTTTTTAATACAATTTTTCATCATTCAGTCAGTCAGTCAAGAAGAATTATGTGTGTCGTTCGTAAATCTTTGTGATAATCTTGTAGTGTCCCATATGTGGAGAGATTCAGAGGTGGATAAGAGAATTAAAGGTGGTGCGCTCTGAAACGGGGTTGAAGGACAAACGAGTGGGTGAGAGGAATGACGCCTGCTGGTAAAGTCCGTCATGTACAGAATGGTTGCTTGCTAAACGGAGACTTAAGCATCCATCAAGTCAGTAGGTAGTTGGGGATGGTCATCTCCGTTCTCTTGTCTGGTCCGTGGAGCGTAGACTGAAGATCGCCCTCCGCTGCTGGTTCTTGTGAGAACTCCCGTGTCTAATCTGGGCTGTGTTCGTAAACAAGGTGGTGCGCGGGGCTCTTTGAGGAAAAGCAATCAGTGCTTTGAGTGTTCCCATCAAAGGAAGCCAGGGACCCTACATCTGACTTTCCACAGCCAACACTGGCTGCTAATTGAACAATGCTCATGTCTGATTGAGAACATTTAAAGGGAGACATACACAGAGAGAGATAGAGAGATAGAGAGAGAGAGAGAGAGAGAGAGAGAGAGAGAGAGAGAGACTGTGGATCAAAATGTCAAGAGGCACCAGAAACCGCACAGCACATGTGAGTAAAAACTACAGAAGCAAATCAGTTAAAATAGTCTCTGAATATAAAGCAGACAGTGGCTTTCATTGACGGCCATGTTTTTTTTGTTCATCTCTTAAGTGTTGTCAGTGAGTTGAAATGGGCTTCCCAGTGATGGTCTATGCCCAGACATGTGCATGATATGGCAGGCGGCATCTAGCCTGTTGCTCTGTCCTTCAGGAGAGGGAAAACAGCTCTGGCTGACTGGTGGGGAAAAAAAACGTCGAGTCTTCTAGTCACATCAGCACCGAACGGCACTTCTAATCACTTGGACGCCACCTGATTTAAAGCAAAGGTCTTTAAATTTAAATATCCTATTAGAATTCAATAGATAGGGGGGGAGAGAGAGATAGAGAGAGAGAGAGAGAGAGAGAGAGAAAGAGAGAGAGAGAGAGAGAGAGAGAGATGAGCGGTCCAACGAAAGCAATGGATTTGCCGGTAGAGAATGCTAAGCTGATTAAACTATGCGCGGGCGCTTCACCTCCGATAAGAACATGGCAGCCTTCACTTGTCCTGGTTGTATCTGTGGCGTCTCAATGCCGACTAAAGCACTTCTGCGGCTGCCAGTAGCCTATCTGAACTCCACCTCTGAGAGAACAACTTCTCTTGACTTCTCACGATGGATTTGGAACAAAACCAGGAGAGAAATTATCCAAAGGATTGATCATGGCATTTTTCCACTGAGCCAAATCAAAAATACCCAGCTTTCGTTGTAAAAGAATTCCTGATACGTGGGACGGAACAAACATGTTCTGTTTTCTTCTCTGCTTTGACCCCCTCTGACGCGGCACAATAGCCGAGCTACTGGACGCCTCCCACCCTCAGCCCCCCCCTCCCTCCCCCCATCACCTGCCCTCAATGGGGCTTTTTTAAAAGTGGGTCTGTGAGGTTTTAAAAGTCTGTCTGACCCTAGAGGAACGTGTGGTCTATTGAACCAGCCGCCCTCCATATAGGTCAGACAGAAGACCGAAGTAAAGGAAAAGAGGAGAGGAATTGTAGCTGAACAAAGTCTGAATGGAGCCCGCTGGTTGGAAAGTGCCTCGGGAGATTGTGAGAGGCTGTTCATGCAGCGTTCCTGCCCACAGGGGATGGAGGCTGCAAACAACCCACATGCACAACACAAATAACCCTGTCCTCAAGGTCAAGCAGGAAACGGCGCGCACTCCAAATGGTGTACCATACCCGTCGCGCACAGTGCCACGGAAGACCCTCCCCGCCTCAAAGAAAGACTATACATTAAGGAGAAATCACACAAACACTTGTGGGGTTGAGGGGGATATTTGAAACAAGCAACGGCGCTCTTTTAATGAGTCCGAATGCTTCGCCTTAAATGGAGATTCGCTGTTTTTAGGCCAATACCAGAGAATGTTGCTTAATTTATGAGCGACAAGAGTCTCCATGGAAACTGCTTTGGACTGCTGTCAGAGAGGGTTTCCTTCGTTAGTTCCTCAAGACTCACCTGCACACACACACACACATGCGCACACACACACACACCCACACAAAAGACCCACAAAAACAGTCCCACACACATAAAAACAGACAAACATGCACACACCGTCCACACACAAGACAGCCGCGCTCCACACACACACACACACACACATACAGAACAGTCTGTTCCCTGCATGCAGACACACTGACCATAACATCCGAACCAGACAGGTCCAAACACACACTCACAAGTACACCCTTCAAGAGGTACAGCGTAGTAACAATATCCCTGGCAGTAATCTGTCTCCCAAAATCTCACTGAATCCTCAAAGTGAGCTGTCTAGACCCTTGACATCAGTTACTGTTTGTCCTGTTCTGTGGCAGTTTGGGGCTGGCAGGCTCGTGTCAGCGACACACCCTGGGCGCTTCCAGGAGCAACTCAGAGGAACCGCTAAGTCCCTTTTCTCTCTCCAGGAACTCGACTGAGCCTCTATCATCACTCCTCTATTCCAATATACTCTCTCTTACTCTCTATCTATCTCTCCCTCTCTCTTCCTCTCTCTATCTCTCACTCTTCTATTTCAATATACTCTCTCTTACTCTCTATCTATCTCTCCCTCTCTCTGCCTCTCTCTATCTCTCACTCTTCTATTCCAATATACTCTCTCTTACTCTCTATCTATCTCTCCCTCTCTGTATCTCTCACTCTGTCTGCCTCTCTCTCTCTCTCTCTCTCTCACTCTCTCTCTTACTGAGTCCCTCGCAGCGACCACAGCAAATTCAATCCAATAAGGTGTGCATTAGAAATTCAAATGCGCTGTCGAATAATCAGCACTGACGCGGAGGTCAGATTCTGACTAGCGATAAGGAAGTAGTGTAATAAACAGGGGGAAGTGATTAAGATGACATTTTCATCTTTTTTATGGTTTATGGTTCTGTAAAGCGATATTTCATTTTCTTTTTGGACACTTTGGCATTCTGAGAAATCCTAGGATCAAATTTGACTGAGATAATCACATTGATGAACCTCATGGTGTAAGAAACTGCAGAATTTTAAATAGTCTTTCAGGTTTTGTTATTTAATAACTGTAGATGGCTTTCTTTGATAATTGTTTTCATTTTTTGCACGATGAGGCATGAAAAAAGATTAGCATGCAGAATTGCTATTACAAACACGCACTTTCATTTACCCTCACCCACCCTCCTTCATTCCTAACCTTTCCATTTTATTTCCCTGAAACCAATTTGACTCAAATATATTCTAAACTCCGGAGCTTTTGTTGTTGTTGGGTTTTTTTCAGGGCAAAGCGCCTTCCCAACACGCTGCAAGCATAAAGCTCACTTTTAGCCTCATCTAATGAAACAGGAGCCCAATATTCAGTGTGTGTGAAGAGGAGGCGGGTGCAGGAGCAGGGCCCTGGGGGCCAGGAGAGGGGGGCCCCGGGGGGCCAGTCTGTGCCAGGTTGCTGGCCTCAGCTGGAGCCCTCTCCCCCAGCCTGTCTCATTGATAGCGAAGGGGGGCATCACAGAAAACAGTCCTGCTAACACAGTTTGACCCTGGGTTAGTGGGGAGGAGGGGAGGTCCAGTAACAAAGTAATGAGGCATGAGAGCTTTCTCACTACTCTTGCTACACATGGGCTGTATTTATCTTTGGCCTTTGAAGACTGTCGTTATAATGTATGCATTTATATTCTCTCTTTCTCGCTCTCTCTCAACAGGAAGTGTAGCAATGAAGCAACATAGTGAACTCGTACTCTCTCTTTCTTTCTCTCTCTTTCTCTCCTTCTCTTCCTCTCAATCTTTCTCTAGGTCTCTCTCTATCTCTCTCTCTCTCTCTCTCTCTCTCTATATATATATATATATATATATATATATAATTGTAAAAAAGTTGTACTTTGTATATATATATATATCTAGATATAGATATATCTCTATATAGATAGATCTATCTATATAGATAGATAGATCTATATATATAAAGAGAGAGAGAGAGAGAGAGAGAGAGAGAGAGAGAGAGAGAGAGAGAGAGAGAGAGAGAGTGTATGAGCCTGGTATGTTTTTTGATGCTGCACCTCCTGTTGGTTATGATTGGTTCGTTTTTGAGTGTGGAGATGTTCCAAAACTAATGGAAGATGTACTGTACATTCCTCCAGTATCCTCTGAAGTTGGCGAAAACAACTTCCACCCTTAAAGAAAACGGTGCCAAGCAGAGCAGTTTTGCTACAGTAGACGTTGTTTTTGTTGTTCAATGGGAGTTTCAGTTCCAAAAAGATTGAAGTGATGGAGGGTATCAAGTGAGAAACCTTTGTGTTTGCCAGGATGTGTGGATACGTGAGCGTGCCTGCCAACGTGTTTTGCGATGTGGCGTGCGATGCACATTCGCATGAGTGACGTACCTTCTCAGAATGTTCAATTACCGCGTGTGCCACGCCTTCCGTTGTTGGGACCCGAGACCAATCCGTATAATGTGTTCTACCCCTAAGAGGTCCAAAATGAAAAAGTCCTTCAGAGAGATGCGAGCGATATTGAATCACTCCGTCTCTGTGTTCTAATTGTGTGTCAGGAAATGGGGGAGAGGGAGATGAGAATCCGGAGGGGAGCAGCGAGGATGATAAGAGGAAGACAGAACGATGCCTCCGCTCTTCTGACAGAGGAATGAAATGAGACACAGGAATCCTCACTCAAGAGCAAGATGATGTAAAAATAAATAAAAAACGCACCAAGAAAGTTGAATGAATTCCTCAATGGCGGTGTACTGATTACATCCTTCACGTGGCAGGAAAGTTGAACGTGAAACCTATTTGAGGAGGCTCAGGGCTCAGTCATACAGGAGGGGGATGTCATTCCTGTGGTATAATGGGATAATACAATCGGAAGGCAGGATTGACTTCATTACTGAAAGTGTCACCATTAGAAGTGTTCATTTACCCGTCACTCTGGCTTTGACGCTCTCTGCAGGTTAGAAGGAAAGGTGTTACATTTTGTAGTTCACATGGTTGCAGCTTGAAATCAAACTCCCTCTGTTAAGCGCGTCACAGATTCAAACGTACGATCGAGTGATTTTGGGGGCTGACGACCGTCGAACATAACACAGGAGGTGTTTGAACTGAGAGGGAAGAGAGGGAATTGTTTTAGAAGGGGAGCATCAGAAAACCGGGCCCCATTCCTTTTTATCGGAAAGTTGAGTGGCAGTGTTCACTTTGATATCAGGATCTGGGATGCATGTTTGATCCATTTGGCTGCGAGCGGAGCCCTGGTGAGCAGAGCAGGCGGAGGGCGCGGAAGCCACTTCTAGAGGTCGAAACTCACAACGAAACCGACGAAACACCCTAAATCCTATCAACAAATGGTTGCTGTACCGTCCGACGATCTCAGGAGAGAAAAAAAAGGAATCCTCTTAACTTAGGACTCAATGCTAATGTCACAATGCACCGGCTGAACTCCCACACCGGGTCACGCTGACAGGCTGCAAACATTTCAGGGTCCGAGCGCAGGGGCCTGTGGGCGTGACCAACATGTGAGCCTCTCGGCGTGCTGTTTCACCTCATGATGCTTTAGGGGAGAAGGAGACCGATGAGGATGCAAGATGGAAGATGATTTAACAGTTCACCAGCGGTTAGGACCACCTGTCTGGGCCCTGGGTTGGATATTGGCCATTAATCAAGTCGTAACAACCTTAAGCCCCCGGAAAATTCTAACCCTTCTATAAACACAGACAGTAATTGAATTTGCGGGCACCACAAGTTTGGGGGCCACAAAGTCCGCTTGTTGAAATTTAATCATCTTGAATGTCAGATAATAAGGCTTTTACTGTAATTCCTCAAAACCAAAGAAACAGCTTTGTGGCATGGCTTTGGCTTAGGGGAAGATTTAGCTGTAAATCTCTGAATACATTAAAACAATGTTGCAGCAATCTCAGAAATGAAAATGTTACTGCAGGGTATCCTCTCAGTTCTCGGGATGCTGAGAGATTAATTTAGGAGGGCGGAAAGATTTTATATCTGACCACTGGGCCTACCCACCGGAACCTAGAAACTCCACTGAAGGGCGTAAGATAATTCTTTTTTTTTAAATCATGTCTTTTATTTGATAGAAAGCTCCCGTGCATATGATACGCATCTACAAATATGTTTATTTTCCTCCAAACCTTGGCTTTTTGCTTTTTCTTGAACGATGAATCGGCAAACGGTTGGTATGTCGAGGCACGGGCTCTCGGCGGAGCCCAGCTTCGCGTGCGGAAAGCAGAAGGGAAACTCTCCTCAGCCTCTAACACAAGCCCCAGAGCAGAGCGGAGCTCAGTTCACTTCGATAACCAGGAGAGCAGATGAATTCATGTGTTAACCACAGCCCAAGCCCTGGTCCCTTGACCATGCCAGTCAAGTGTTTGTTTATCGCCATGCAATATTTAACAGTTAAGTGAAGACCTAACCCCCTTGTGTATTTAAAGTATCCACAAAGGGACCAGGCTGTGAAAGTTAATTGTGTATGACTAAACACACAGTGCTATTCATAGACATGTGATAATGGAATCCCATCTTGATATTTCAATCTACCCTTTTTTCACACACAAAGCCAAAGTAACGGCAAGACGTGTGACAGGAAAATGAAACCACAAGCAAACAAATGATCTTCCTGCTGTCTTTTGAAACCTCGTTTCATAGCAACAGGTTAGTAGAAGTTGTAGAAGTTGTGGCGGTTTCAACCTCTCTTTTTCTGCTCTCCCTGTCTCCCCTCTCTTCTTCTCTCCGACTTCGTTTGACAGTACGTCCGTCATTTCCTATCCTATTATTCTGTATCTGGCATCAGGATATGATTGCATACTCTGGGGGGTAATATGTAAAAAAGGGTCAACGTAGACTCCATTCTTCAACATGTTGTTTACGCCTGCTGCTGTAAATTACATTCTCGTGTGAAGACTCCAGTAGAGAGGGAAGAGAGGGAGAGAGGACACAGAGGAAGAGAGATAAAGGAGACAGAGAAGGAGAGGAGAGAGAGATAACGGAGCGAGAGATAGAGAGAAAACAAAACCTTGGAGCTGGCAGATTGGGTTTTACTTCCATCAGCCATTGCCCTTTTGTTTGTATTTCATTCGTCAGAGAGGGAGTTGCTGTGTGAGAGCCGGCCTCGCCCACCTCTAATGAGAGCGACTGCCTCCAGACCTTTCTGTCCCCAGCCCCGAAGAGACAGAACAAGAAGTGATTATATTTGCCGGAGGATTTCATCCTTTCATTCCTTTGTAAACTCATTTTGAAACCAGCTGCTCATGCATCACGCCCTACTCACTAACAGTCAAAGTAGATTACCTTGACTGCAGTTAAAGCGAGGGTCTCAAACTTAGTTTGAGGGCTTTGCCTGCAGCAGCTAACTTTAAGACCGATGGGGAAGCCATGGGGGAGAAAGCGAGGATGTCCTGCAGTTTAATAAAAAAACACATACTGAATACCAGAGGAATTAGCGTATGCACATGATACTAATGAGCCAAATGAGGGGTTATGCAACATCTTCCATGATCACGCTAGAAACAATCAACGCGACGAGCGCAAAACCCCAAACGATTCCGCTCGCTTGTTCGATTCCATCGGATGACTTTGGACTGGAGGAAATGTTCTGTCCTTTAATACGACAAACACGTCCACGCAGTGGATCCAGATTTACTCGCAGCGCACCCGTTTTGACCGGACAATTATTTCTGCTGAACGGCTCCCTGGGTGGTCATTAGGAACCATGGAGGGTGTCTACTGCATGGCGATGGGGTTCTGGTGTTGGGGTTGGGAGGGTTTGGCACGTGCAAAGGCACCCTTATCCCCATGACCAAGCCACCCAGAGAGCTTCTTTCAGACGGCAGAAGGGGATGTTGAATAACCAAACCCAGTGGTACGGAGTGGTGTTGTGTAACGCCATGGATCACACCATCCCGGCGGGCAGGAGTGCTGGTGCGAAAGGCCCAACCGATGTGATAGCTTAAGTGGTAACGGGGTATCAAGACCCAGCCACTAGGAGAGCTGAAGCCACTGTGAGTTGGTACGCCACTTACCAGGTATTTGTGATGCTCTCTCTTTCTCTCTCTCTTTGCTCTCTATTCCACCTTCTCTTTGCTTCCTCCCAATTTTCAAATCAGTGGGCAACCTACTGGCATAAAAGAACACATGCTCATATGGCCAAAGCAACGGTGGAATTACCAAAACATTTTACAATCATAATTAATGACAGATGAGTGTAAAAACATTGTCTTTCTGTCCCCCTTCCTCTACCCTCTGCGTCCACCCTCTGCCTCCCTCCCTCTCTCCCTCGACCCTCTACCTCCACCCCTCCATCCTCGGCCTCCACCTCTCCACCCTCTGCCTCCACCTCTCCACCCTCTGCCTCCACCCATCCATCCTCTGCCTCCACCTCTCCACCCTCTGCCTCCACCCCTCCATCCTCGGCCTCCACCTCTCCAACCTCTGCCTCTACCTTTCCATCCTCTGTCCTCTCCCTCCCTCACTCCCTCTGCCTTCACCCCTCCATCTATCCCTCCCTCATTCCACCCTCTGCCTCCACCCCTCCATCCTCTGCCTCCACCCTCTCCCTCCCTCCCTCCCTCTGCCTTCACCCCTCCATCCTCTGCCTCCACCCTCTCCCTCCCTCCCTCACTCCCTCTGCCTTCACCCCTCCATCCATCCCTTCCTCACTCCACCCTCTGCCTCCACCATCTTCCTCCGTCCCTCCCTCTACATGACTGTCTGTTTACAGTGTGCTAGTTGCCACCAGCCAGGACACCAGATGTCCCCGTGTGTTCTCCTGGGCCATGCAATGTTAATGGTTTGAAAATGCACGCAAGCCTCTTTCCTGAGAGACCAGCCATGGCGTGAACATGCCAAAATTGACATCAACATTTGTATTTACGATGGGCTGATGGTATTTCTGTGGGGATGAGGAACATGCATGATGGGATTATGTTGTTTATGATGGGGAAGACCAGAGATTTAATCCTGGAGTGTCTGAAAGGGGATTGAAACGTGGCGTAGATTCAGTCAACCCTCATTACTAACATAGTCAAAAAAAACAACTGTGATCTGGAAGGCCAGTTTGGTTTTCATGGTAGTGCTGCACTCAAATCTGACCTAGAGAAGTTACACAAAGGTTTTGCTGAAAAGTTGTCAAGTGGAAACTTTGACATGTTCATGGTCAGAGAAGACTCATTACGAATACGATTCTTTCTCATTGCGCATTTAGAACTTGTAGTCATGATCCGACGTTTGTGTTGAGCGTGGCTGAATAATGAATGAAAATAAATCAAATGGTTTAGACTGCTGTGAAGGCTTCTCTGAGTAACCATGTTACCGTATGCATTAGAGCATCAAAACCTTACCGTACAGCGAGAGAGAGAGAGGATGGGGAGCAAAGTGGGTTAAACGAAGACAAGTCACGAGAGAGGGAGAAAAAGACAGCGAGGTGAAAGAGAGACGTCAAAGAGAGAGCTTCGCAGCTATCGATGCCTTATTGACGATCAAGAGGAAGAGTGTGTGGGTGTGCGGGTCCCAGCAGAGGGGCATTCAGGCGGGGGACGCAGGGCCGGCAGGAGGAGCGGGCCGCGAGCACAGAACACCTCCCTGGACCCTTCAATCCCTCACAAGATGGCGAGCCCAGAGGCGTTTTCCCTCCTTGTCAGTCGTACGCACCCCTCTGAACCAGCGCAGCTGACTGAGGAAGAGCGGGAAGGGGAGAGGAGGAGGGAGGGAGGGTGGAGGAGAGGAGAGGAGGGAGCGAAGAGGGGAGAGAGGGAGGAGCGAAGGGAGCGAGTGAAGAGGGGAGAGAGGGAGGGAGGAGAGGAGAGGAGAGGAGAGGAGAGGGGGGAGCAAAGAGGGGAGATGGAGGAGGTAGGGAGGGGGAAATTGAGAGTGGTTGCAGGGAAAAAAGAGATGAGGATTTGAAAGACAAAAGGTGAGAAAGGATGGAGGGATGTATGGATGGAGTGATGAGGGTTTGGGTTACCCTAATACAAATAGAACCAAAAACTAAAAAGCAGAAAAGAATTGGAACCTAAGTCATATTAGGTATAATTATACCTTCTGGTTTTTCTTTCATTAAAATACCTTGGTAAAAGGATTAGAATGTATCATTAATTTGAGAGACGTTTGATGGTTACACCCCCATTTAATACATCTTCCATCCTTTCAAATAGATTCAGCTGAACACAAGGTGTCTGAATCATTTCATAAATAGTTACATTTGAAGTCAAGATAATTCACATTATATAAGTCAGTGCGACAGGTTATGTGACTTATGGGTAATGGGTACAGTAACAGATGGTTTGGGCGTCGTAATAGCGAACAGGAAGTAGACTGTGTAACGCTTGGTAGGGCACAAGGCCCCTTGTGAAAGGCAACGGGGAGTCATTTAAGTGACGGACGCCTATCTGATCTGCGTGCTGTATTCTGCATGCATGGCTGGCCTCTGTTAAACAAAGCCAGACTCGCTAACCTCCAGGGACCAAGCAGGTACTGCCACCCTCTCAAACACGCACACACGTACGCACATACACACACACACACACACACAGAAAGACAAACACACACACACTCGCCTTATCCTCCTTGAGCTGTATTTTAAACAAGCACGGCTGTTTCCACGGGAACTTTGCCCGTGTTTCAAGGTCACCACTGTTGAGTAGGGAAGAGGGGGAGACTAGCAGGGGGATGGACGTGATAGGCACAGTGGAGTCTCACTTCCTGACTTCCTGACTGGCTGCAAAAGAGAGAGGGAGAGGGCGAGAGAGAGAGAGAGAGACAGAGAGAGAGAGAGAGAGAGAGAGAGAGAGAGAGAGAAAGAGAGAGAGGGGGAAGGAAAAAAAAGTGGACACAGTGTTGCCATAAATAAGAGATGATAAATTCATGAAAGATTCAGGCGTCTCTATATTGAGATTTTAGGTTGTGACTCCGTGTCACTTGTGATGTGGCGAGGCATCGTTGATGGCCTCAAGTCGCTGACATCCAGACAGACTTCCCTTCTGCGCTGTAAGCACGTCGGAAGAGCCTGCCAGGGCCGGTCGTTGACTGCCCCCCCCCTCTCCTTGAGCTGTATTTTAAACAAGCACGGCTGTTTCCACGGGAACTTTGCCCGTGTTTCAAGGTCACCACTGTTGAGTAGGGAAGAGGGGGAGACTAGCAGGGGGATGGACGTGATAGGCACAGTGGAGTCTCACTTCCTAACTTCCTGCTGGGGCTGCAAAACCGGAGAGGGGCAGAGCAAGAGACGAGAGGAGAGAGAGAGAGAGGAGACAGAGAGAGACGGAGACGATTGAGAGAGATGAGAAGTATTGAAGAGAGAGAGAGAGAGAATAGAGAGAGAGGGGGGAAGGGAAAAAAAAAAGTGGACACAGTGTTGCCATAAATAAGAGATGATAAATTCATGAAAGATTCAGGCGTCTCTATATTGAGATTTTAGGTTGTGACTCCGTGTCACTTGTGATGTGGCGAGGCATCGTTGATGGCCTCAAGTCGCTGACATCCAGACAGACTTCCCTTCTGCGCTGTAAGCACGTCGGAAGAGCCTGCCAGGGAGTGGCCGGGTCGCTTTGACTGCCCCCCCCCCGCCCGCCCCCCCCCCCCCCCCCACCGCTCCACTCACACAATATCGAGGGACCCGCCTAGCGAGGGGCGAGGCTAGGAGTCAGGGCAGCCAATCCTCTAGTGGCACTCATCACGGGAAAAATCTGGGCACTTGAATCCGACCTGGTTCATCAATTGTATAGATTCTATACAGAACTAGTGTGGTAAAATATCCTTGGTCAATGCACATGGTAAGGCTAAATGACAGTGACACATCTTGAAGTGAACACTGAACTCGAATCAGTACAGTGAACCCAGTAAAACTGTCACCAACAACTCCAAAACGTTTTCTTGGGGGGTGGTTGTGTGTTTGTTTTTTTAGACCCTCAGTAGCTGGAGAACCATGCATACCACAACAGACTTTTCAATTCTCTTCTATTAATTAATCAAGATAATATAAATATGGAGTGAAGAGAATTATGCAAACAAAGCTCTGAGCAAAAAGATGGGTTCTATTTACAGTGGATAATTGGTATGGGTTGTCTAGACGCAAGCCTATCTGACACAGCTTAACAGAGAACGCCAGCTCTGATACCATCGCTTGGAATAATCTGGAATAATCTAATTATATTATTTATAATAATAATGAAAAGCAGCGGGAGGATGCACCTGAGGCCAAATCTGCTGATTCGCTGAACAAAGAATGAAAGAAAGAACAGCCGCAGACCAAAGCAGTCAGTCTGAGAAGATGGCCGTGAGCTTGGAGATTGAGCACGATCGCATAATATATATATATATATTAAAAAAAAAAATATATATATATATATATATTAGACAGGTGTGCACGGCGAATGGACAGCGTGCGCGAACGCACTTGCACGTGCGCACGTGCGTGCACAGTTGACTCACATGCCCTGCCTCTGTCTTCGTGCCATCCAGGCCTGCTAAATTCTCGTCTCCCCCCTCACAGTCTGTCCCTCAGGATACTGGTACGTTTCCAACATTGTTTTTCCGGCCCGTCGTCCCTCAAAGGTGAGAAGTGAGTCGGTTTCGTGCAGCTTGAAGGATGGCCCTCTCTCCCCCACGGACTTCTCATTCCCTGGCCAAGCCGTCAGGTGACCGTATGAGCGACCAGCGCCGGCGACCTCTCTCTGACCTCCAGAAATCCCACTGGGAAGGTCCGGAATACGACACGGAGTCTGGTGAGGGGTTACGGAGAACGCTCATCCAATCACGAGGCAGAGACAAACAAACAGTGAAGAGCCAGTCCAGAGGTGCTTCTCTCTGGGATGTTTTGAGCGTTCAGAGTGTGGGGTCGGGGGCCGGGCAGCTGTCCAGAAGTCTGACGCTTCTGGTTTCTGATGAGATGGCAGAAATGTTCAGAAGGGGTCTCTGTGCTCTTTGAGAAGGCTTGATAGAGTTGAAATGTGCGAATTGAATAACGTCCACCCACTGCATGCTGCAATTCATTTGCATGATCTGTTTTTTCAAATTGCTTTCAAATTGCTATTACAGTGACAGCATTTTTTTTTCATCTGTAGGCAAATTCGTAATGATTGTAATCTTTTGGTTTATAGTGGATGGATGCATTTACCATACTAGTTATCCACACACCAGGAACACTTTTTAAACATCCTATCGACAGGTGACACAAAAGCATCTTGGTCTGTCTCCTCTGAAGGTAGATGACTCTTTATCAAGAACTCAAAAACCATTATTCACTCCCCCCCAGTCCCACTCTCTCAGTCAGTCAGTCAGTCACCCACCCACCCACCCACGCACTCCCTCACTCACTCACCCATCCACCCAGGCAATCCCTCACTCACTCTCTCATCCACCCACCCACCCACGCACCCACCCACCCACGAATCCCTAAGACTTGTTGAGCCATGCGACATCAGCAGCACCGCCACACACCTATAGACAAACAGCACAGGTTGATTTGATTTGCCTTTAGGAGCCACTGCAATATGCAACCCACTTGACTGTGACAGAGGGAGGGAATAGAGGGAGCCTCTGGAGGGTTGGAGGAACAGGGCCGGGACAGAGGGATGGGAAGGAAGGATGAGTCGGAGGGAAAGATGCTTTTAATGACTTGAGAGATCCAGTGTGTGTTTACCATAATCCTGCGCCCCAGGAAACGTAAACTTCTAATCACCTCCAACTCCTCCTACTGCAGATAAAGATCCCATGGTGGAGCTCACGGAGAAGCTCACCAAGCCTTCCAGCTGCAGGCTGCATTCTAACTGCTAGTCGCCTGAGTTGGGGTCCTCTGTAGTTTGTGGATTTTGAACGTTCAATAAAGGCCGGTGTTGTAGATCAGTCTGATAGACATCAGACGGAAACGAAGTGCAGTGGCACTTTACAACAACCGACAAAAGAGACATAAGTGTCTGGGTTTTTTATGTCTTTATATATGAACAGTTTGATGCAGTGGTGGAGATTTAGATAAGGGGGCTGCTCGCTGCTAAAGACGATTGCTAGTCAAAAGATTACGCTATGAAATATAGAGTAATTGCTCGCTTGATTTTGAGCGTCTTGAGGCGTCTCGAATGAAACGCTGCACTTGAACAGGATATGCTCTGATCCCAACCTGGCCTTGATTAGCTGCCCTCGATTTCAAGTGAGTCACGCTGCCTGAATGATTGTTTGCCTACTTGCAATCAAGTCGCTTCTAAATGGGTGAATTGCGTGGATGACAGTTCAGCTGAAAGCCAGGTCTGACTCGACAAGAAGGGTTTTTTTTCCAACTGCCAATGCGTTCACAAGCGGGTTCGGTGTACCGCTCGCTTACACCTACACCACAATTACTCACTTACATGCTCAATTACCACCAGTTGACTCTGTGTAATTACCTGAACTCCATAATTGCTACATCACACACGCGCATCAATTACTCCATTTACATAATGATACTCTTGAGTGCTCATGCCGTAGTGTCCAAGTGATAAGTAGCTTACCCTGTCAGCTGGTACTCGCTGCCGGAGCAGAGGCTGTTAGAACAGGCCGTGCATCCTACCTCCACTCTCATCCTGGACGTGAGGTCGGCCTCAATAACATATGCTGTCCAAATTAAATATCCAAGACATGAATGATGGGGTTATATTTAGGAATTGTAAAGAACGAAGGGAACGTGTCACTTCCTGGGGAGAGAGAGAGGAGGGGAAATGCTACTCCTCCATATTGGCAGATCAAGAGAAATAATCCCTTCTTTATTTCTAATCCCCTTCCTTATCATAAGATTATGAAAATCCAGATTCCCCTCCTCTCTCAGATATTAAATTGCACCCAGAATGCTACCCTGGGCTTAAAGAAATCAATGGCCAGCCCTCCAGTCCAGTGCTGGTGGCTCAAGTGCTCTTTGTTTTGAATTCCTTTCAGTCATTTGCGATTCCCCTTGTGCTGCCGTGCCGTGAATAACGCCGGAGAGGGAACCTGCGCTTTGGCATTCAAAGGGCGACGATCTGCACAAACAGAGGCAAATTGGAAAAAAAAACACACAAAAAAGACGCTTTGAGACGAACTTTTCATTCATCCACAAAGATGGTGGCCCGGCTGCTGTGAGGGGCCCCTCTGAAACCAGCATCAGACCGAAGCCGCGTGCGTCTGATGTGTCTGTGCGTGCGCGTGCGGGCCTCCGGGCTGGCGCGCCTGCGTCTCCCTCAGCGCGAACGCGGGCCAGACTGCGAGAGAAGGATATTTCATCATCCTGTTTCATAATGAAATCTTTTCATGTTTTCGCAAACTCCACATGACGATTGGAATGCGCGTAGGAGTCGGCCCACCAGGAGGCTGTGGGAGTGGGAAAGTCACGGGCGTTATTGAAGCCTTCACTTGGCTAATAGACCACCGCGAGGTAGACATTGGCACCAGCGACTTTTCATAATTGACGAAGCTGCGGCGGAAAAGCATTCATCTTAGCTGGAGAAGGGTTAGACGGATGCATTAGACGCAGACCTACATCACCTTGTTGTTTTGGAAGTTGATTAAAGGTTTGATGCTGAATGGAGAACAAGGGCACAGGAAGGGAAACACCTGTGATAGGTGACGCAGGGCTGCCCGGTGAAAACACCGGGTCGTTAGTGGGTTATTAGTCTCTCTAAATGTCACGCAGTCACCGGGGACGGAGGTGACCCCACCAGACCCCTCCTCCAGACACAAGCAGGCTCTTATTGGGTGTCACAGTCCGCTTTGACCTCTTCTAAAGTCACACAGGAGATCATTATTAACCTTCTGCTGCATGTGGCAGGCACCAGGAGTCTGTGTTTGAGTGTGTCGGGGGTGGGGGTGAGGGGGGGTTGTGTGTGTTTGTCTGTGTGAGTGTGTGTGAGCGTACGAACACGTGGGCGTGTACATGTGTCTCTGTGGGTGGTAATGTGTGTAGGCATATGAGTGTGTACACACGGACGTGTGAGTGTGTTTGAGTCGATGTGTGTGTGTGTGAGTGTTGTGTGGGGGGGGGGGGGGGGTAACAGATGTGTGTGTGGCCAACAGAGAGCCAGTCACCAGTGCCCCTATCCATCAGGGCTGTACGAACACCGTTGTTTTCTTCCCCCTCGTCCTCTTTTCTGCCTCCTCGTATTCTCTCCTTGGGCCCTCACCCTCCGCTTTTAATCTCGTCAGCTTCAACAGGTCGGGAGGGGAGCGGGAAGGGGGAGGGGGAAGGGGGCGGGAGGGGGGCGTGGCAAAGCTGTCCAAGGTGTGTGATGAGGTCTGTCGATATCTCTCATCAAACAGACGCTGATCAAAGCCAAGCCTGCGCCCATGCAGAGAGCAGGATTAGGCTGCGTCGTGCCCAACCTCCTGCCTCCGCCGGAGAAAGAGATTAAATCCGGAGCCAAATCAAATTCAAGGGGAATGACAAGGCCTCCTCTTCCTCTCCTCCTGGTCACAAACCGGTCCTTCTCTTCTGCATCAGCCTGATGCGTGCTGCAGTTCACGTGACTGTTGATACGGTGCTTCTTATAAAAGAAATGACAGTTATTTCAATCAACAGCGGTGCTTTCTAAACTATTCACAGTTCCCAATTGTCAGACGAACATGGTAGTTACTGGGGGGAGTTGATGTGCGAGTCGTGAGTGCCTTCACGTCGCGAGTGCTTGCTGTCTCCAAGGTGACAGTATTGTGTTGTTTACAGACAAAAGGGGTTCTTGAGCTGATGTCACGTACATGTATGACTAAGGGAGTCAAGCTGTAGTCCACAGACAACAGGAAAGTCATTGCTCCCAATTTTTATACCATGGAAATGATCCTTCTAAACATACATATTCATTTTTCTACTTCCACTTTGATTGCATCACAAATAAATATTTTCACAACAGTTTATCCTACGAACACGGTCCTCACAGAGGCCCTGCCCACCACCACACAGAAGGCAGATCAAGGCTCCC
Source organism: Plecoglossus altivelis (assembly GCA_036571765.1). Taxonomy (NCBI): domain Eukaryota; kingdom Metazoa; phylum Chordata; class Actinopteri; order Osmeriformes; family Plecoglossidae; genus Plecoglossus; species Plecoglossus altivelis. Next base: position 3,503,050 of record BROE01000024.1, on the reverse strand, counting down.
TTGGGACCAATCAAAAGCGTGTGTTACAGAACCAATCTACTGGAGGAATTAGTGGGGCTTTGATCAGAGGATATATTACTGCTTGCTCTGCCAACAGGGAGAGAGATTAGATTTGTCAATGCTGGGGTCTCCCAATCTTTTTTATACACTTGTATTGTCCAGTCCTTTTTAATTAAGGTACTCAATTCATGGTGAACACACTCTATATTTTACATTAGTTACATTTCGGTCATTACATTTAGTTACATGTGTAGCGATGCATGTCCATGTATGATTGACTATTAATGTGTACATCCAAGTCGTTTGTAGAGCCTTCCAGAAGTTATTAACAAGAGACATTAGAAATCACTGCACTATTCACATGCTTGTTATCTCATCTTTATTTCGCTCATACATACTGTATGTAACACACAAAAAAACGTATTGAGTTGTGTTGTCTTGAGTTGTCTTGAGTGGGCCTTGTCTTGTTTGGTTTCGTCATTTAGCTTAAGTCGTTTAAACAAGTGCAATGGATGGACCGTTCAAGAGCGCCTGCTGCAAATCATTTATGAGGTCATAAACAAGCCAGATGCGAAACGTACAGTCTGGAACATGACCTCACTCCTTCCTCGTCTGTCAGACGGCGTTCCCGCGCATTGCTCAACTTATCAGAGATGTGTGCCTTCCTTTTGGATTGTGATTATTAAAGGGGAGGCTGAACGGAACCTCCGACAGGTCAGCTACAGTGATGACCACATACCCCAGAGAGTCAGACGTTAAGACATAGATTGTATCCTTGTATGTTGTTGTTATGGTGTCCTTGCTAGCATATCTGTTCTTTATTATGATATGTGGTTTTTGGGAGGCAGGGGTGTTGGTCGAGGGTGGGTGTAGGTTTAGGGAGGAGGGTTGGTTGGTGGTCCTGGGGAGGAAGGGGGTGGGGGGTGGTGGGTTAAGAGGGTGGGTGGGGTCCTCGGGGAGGGATAGGGGGGTGATTGGGGTCCTGTGGAGGAGAGGGGGTGGGGTTTCTGGAAGTGGTGGGTTGGTGGGGTCCGGTGAGATGTGTGGGGGTGGGGGGTTGTCTGGAATGGGGCGTGGGAGTTCCATGGAGGAAGGGTGGGGTCCTGTGTTGAGGATTGTAGGTTGGGTTTGGTGGTTCCGTGAGGGAGGGTAGTGGTGTTTGTTGGTTCCGGAGGGAGGGAGTGGGGGGTCCGGGGAGGGAGGGGGTGGGCGGTCCGGGGAGGGAGGGCGTGGGGCGTCTGGGGAGCGGGTGAGGGATCCATGGAGGAAGGGGATGGGGGTCCTTGGATGAAGGGGGTGGGGGGTCTGAGGAGGAAGGGGGTGGGGGGTGTGAGGAGGGAGGGGAGGGAGGGGTCCGGGGAGGGAGGAGGTGATCTTGTGAACGTTTACAGGTGATCAGTTTCTCTAACTTTGGCTTCAGTCTGGTTGATCTGATCTGGTTGGGTTGTTATCTGAAGAAACAGGATTTGAACCTGACACCTCTTCATCTGCTGTCAAACCCTCTAGCCACTGAGCTGCAGCCATCACCTTTAGCATTTTAGTAGCATTCACACCTGTGCCAAATGGAGCACCGCTAGAATCTAGTCGGAAAACGTTCCCACTCATCGCCCGCAGGAGAGAGTAATATTCTGCGTCTGTGTTTTGGAAAGGTCAGTCCTTTACAGTAAGAGCTGCCTGTTTTGCCACAGCACAGACATGAAAAGGTCAGCTTGATGCTGCAGTCCTGCCATTGTCCAGGAGCTGTGGAGGCCAGTGACCAGCACACTCTGCCAATCTAACATTGGTGGGGAGAGAAACATTTCCGAAAGGACTGTGGGGATTTCGACCGCGCTGATGGGGGGTGTGGGTGTAAACAAAAAACTTTGAAATAACACAGAAACACAATAGAAACTGTACGCAGAATGCTACACGGTACATGTATTTTCCTCCAAAAAACGCCTCAAAGTTGAATGTCTTTATTTTGTTTATAAACATGTTTTTGTCAAATATTCAGTCGAAATCCCTATTTTCAGGTATAGTTGGTGTACTTTCACCCTTTTATAGATTTGATTCTCTCCGCTCATCTGTCTATTTCAGCTTGGTGATATTGTGATGATATGGTTATATGGTACAGTATGTATGGTGACATGATGATGTATAATATTATTATCTCCATCCACCACTGTTTATTCCATGAAAATATGGCAGATCTGTGTGAAACAGACCAGAAATGATGAAATGACGACCCACTGACATCCTCCACAACTGCGCTGAAAGTTATTCAGTATTTCTTGTAGAAATGGTCTGGGGAGGATGAACGGACTCTTGCACCATCAAAAGTTTCATGCGGTAAGGTCTGAATGAGCGGATGTAAAAATAAATAAATGGATTCATTCAAATAAATCAATGACAAGGAAGTGCAACACATTTCATTCCACATTTCATAGAATCACCTCCATACCCACAGTTTCACTATGCTTCTAACATAAAGAAAACGGTCAGAAATGCGTCTTCACCAGGGCTCAGGGCAAGCATCTATTCATCAATCCTACGGTCACTTCATACATCTACAGGCCAACTGTACAGTTGCCCATACACATACAGTAGCTTTTCTATGAACACTTTCCTCTGAGATAGAAAAAATGTACGTTTTTTCCTGTCAGTCGCCAATTCCGTTCCGGTCCAAGTTCAAGTCTTTTTCAACAACCCAGTAAACACTCTCTCTCTGTCTCTCGCACGCACACATACTCTCTCATACACACACACACACACACACACATACATACACACTCTCTCACACACGCACACACGCTGTCGCTCCCAGAGCCCACTCAGGCGGTCGTGCGGTTCCGTGGCTGTAAACCAGTAGGAGATCATCAGCGTGGGCGAGGGCTTGAGCACTGTGTCACTGACAGGCAGTTGTCAAAGTAGCCCCAGCTAGCGGTGATGTACAATCTCAACGCTGGAAACCGAATCGTAAAAAAAAAAAAAATTCGGCTTCCTTCCTCTTGGCAGTATGTCAAGCTGGGCGGAGGTAGACTTGGCTCTGGTCTGGGATTACTTCGAGAGACGGAGACCCTAGTAAACATGTCACCTTCGCTGCAGTCTTCATAAGGGCTTCGCCAGTTGTTCGTAGATGTTGGCATGTGCCGCGTTGTTCGAGCTCTTTGCGAGGCAGCGTTGCGGCCGCTGGTAACATGAGACCGGATGAGCCTGACACCAGAGCGAACACGATCGTTCCGTTTGAACCCGAAGTAATCCACACGAGCTCTGGCCCGGACCGAAATTTGCAATTCGTGCTTGTGAAGTGAATTTTTAATAAGCCGACAGAAGTTTCTAAATGCACGATGCTGGGTAGAGAACAGGGAGAGCTGCGAGTGTGGGCGGGGGAACGAGGGCAGCATCCAAGTTGCCGTGTCTCTGTCCAGAGCAGTGTTACAGCAGCGTGATAGCACCGTGACAGAACGCAGTCTGTCACTAATTGAATAAACCACTCTCTTCCTGGACTTTAATTGCATCAACAACTTCCAGAGAGTTCTATATGTCCGTTATAACGGCCGAGCATCCTGGCTGTACCTGTCAAAGGGTGTTAGCGCAATGGCTCCATGGCACTGAGCAGACGGAAGGAGAAAGCAAGGCCAAACTTGATAAGGGACGCAAAAACAAAGTCCTTGACTGCGTGAACCGAAGAGTCGTTGTCCGATCAGATGGCAGGGCTCTCTGCCTCCTGTGAAGACGACCACAATCGCATCCCAGCCTCCAGCAGAGAGTTACTCTGAAAAGGCTTTCAAAGCTGCTTTTCAAGGCGTTTGCAAAGGCGGTTTCAAAGGCTGTTGAAATTTAAAAAAAAAAGGTTGAAGCACACTGAAAGCATGTTGGTGTCAGAGAGGTGCGGTGAGCCAGGCGTCCCAGCCACGTGCCAGACAGGACGTTCCCAAATCTGGGATGTAGAAAATGATCTTGTGCCGAAAACAGAGTGCGTGCAGGAGACACGTTAGATGGCGTCACCTCTCAGGGTGATGACAGCCTGAACTTTAACGCCGGTGAAAATTTCGCGATTTCCCCCCGTACGTGACATATTACCCGCTAAGCGAATAGATTCATTTGAATTCATTCAAATCGGCGTTTCGGAAAGGAACGACGCCGTGTACGAAATTTACCGACGAAGAGACTGTTCCTGCTCCTGCTGCAGAGTTCTGGGAGCCTCTGTACCCTGTACCTGAGGAGGCAAATCAACACAAACAAATAGAAATATCCCACGTCTGGAGCGGTGGCAGTTAGGTCGCTATGTGACCGGTGAGAAGCTGCGGCTTCTGGGGGCGTTCGCAGCCCGGAGATGATGGGTGTCAAGGAGGTGTTAGCGAGGGGATTGATTTGTTGTGAAACAGACTTATTACCAGATAGTATACCCATGAAATCCAGATCATTTCAGTGGTCCAAAGATTAAAACTATAGGGAAGTGTTAATCTGCTTTGAACAGTCGCAGGGATGAAAGTATGATGACACTGATTGAATCAGTCTGATTTGGTTGAATTGTACTGGACTGTTATGAGATGCATGCGTGTGTTGTGTGGCTGGGGGCTGTACTTAATGCTCTCATGTTGCCTGACAGAATCCTGCATTGTTCACTAGTATATGTGTGCATGTGGTGTATGAGACACACACTCAATTACACACACACCCTACACACATATACATGAATGTGTTCAGTGCTACGCATAAACTACTGTGGGAATTGTAGACTGTAGGATCTCTGATTCTATGGGGAATATATTCATGATGTGTGGCAATAACGTCTTCCGGCAGCTATATGGAAATGTAGCTGTTGGAGTTTTGTGAAGTTCGTATTGAGCTGAGAGTTTAGACAAACAGTTGGAGGTTGGTCGAGGGACCCAGGGGATTTGAATTCAAACATAAATCCCATTGAACGCTGGTCTTTCATTGAGCTTTTGTAGACCAACAGATGTTCCCCAAGGTGGGTTTAGGTTCCCTCTGTATAGCTTCTCATGTTATGTCAAACAAATGGAACCCTGTTTATTTGCCTCAGTGTAACAAAGTGACGACTCTCATTATCAGTGGTGAATAACTGAGGTCGTTTGCTGCTGGGCATTTGATTTTCCTACCTCTTCTGAAGGTCGGTGGATAACTCCCCGCTGAACTTTGAAAAGTTTTTCCTACAAGATGCCAAAACAGAAAGACGACAGCTTTTCACCAATCTATTTGTTGATCTTTTTGTGTTCGGCCCAGTGAATCAAATCAGAATGCAAACCCTTAAGCTCTTTGATTCCGCCGACAAAACGTGGCAGTGTCCTGGTGTGTAAGCTGTCTATCAGATGATGGTGTCGGGCGGAAGGGGGGGGGAATCGGAGCCCCCCAGAGAAGGTGACTAGAGAAGGTGGCCGTGCTGCATTGTCACCTGATGACCTGCCACGCCTTGGCAGCCCCGCATCGCCCCCACAGCTCCCGCCTCCCTCCACCTTCTCAAGGGAAATCTCCCAAGAGCAGCTGTCCTTATCAATGTCCCCCCCCTCCCCACACACACACACACCTCCCGTCCGTCCCTCGCACTCCCCCCCCCCCCCCCCCCCCCCCCCCCCCCCCCCTCCCCCCCACCCTCACTCTCCGTGACAGCGCCGCTGAGGAACTGTAATCTGCATGGACTTTAACTAAATTAAACCGCGGTTTGGGTCCACTGGGGGGGAGATGCATCGCTGGCCAGATTTCCTGCCGGCTGTGATTCGCCGTCAGGGGCGAGGACGTTAATGTGGCCGCGCATCTGGAAGACGTTATGCTGCGGCAGGGCAGCCGGTCTCCTCTGGGTGCATTCAGACCTCAGCCGGAGCAGAGGGGGGAGGCAGAGGGGGGAGGCAGGGGGGAGGGGGGGCGGGGCACAGGACAGGACAACACGCTCACGCCATCATGCTTGGATCTCCCCGGATCGTCTTCCAATGCGTTCTGTGCTCGCTGACATCCTACTTGACACGTGCAGGTTCGGAAGTGGCGTTGCTGATTGTGTTGGGTGGATTTGCGCTTGCTTTGTATCGCGTTCCTCAAATAAAGTGCCAGTTAAAATATCCTCTGTACCTGAAGAAATATATTGCCCAGTCATCGCACGCTAAGGTGCAAAAAACAATTAATGCAGCCGTCTGCAGAAGTGAGAGAACGTGATTTTCTTTTTTTCTTTTTAAACTCTCAATAGCCTACGGGGATCTCTATTATTAGAGATGAGCCTGCTCTATTCCTTGTCCTCCCTCTCTCTTTCTCTTTCACCCTCCCTCTTGTTCTCTCTCTCTCTGAACATCTGCCACTGCCAGGCAGGGTAAAGACAGCCTTCATGACAGGGCTGGGCTGGACAGAAGGTCTGGGCAGCCTGGAGAGTGTGGAGAGGGGAGGGGGGTCACCTGCACGCGCTCCAGCATCACCTCTGGATGTTGGGGATGATTCTGATTCATGAGGGAAACATGTCGTTCCAATAGCAGGAACACATTTCTGGTGTTTGTTTTCCTTGCATCTGATGGTGACGTTTTATAAGGGGCAGGTCTGTGTGTTTACCGGACAAACTTTCAGCGTCTGTTTCGGGGAAAGAGGTAGGTTCTCAGGTATAGAGGCCACACAATCACTCGAACGTCCACACACACATGCACGCAGACACACACACACACACACACACACTTCTGTGTGTCCCAGATGGTCACCCAGAGTGACAATGTCATAAAGCCTTGAGAGATAGCATCGCATATCAAAATTCCCATTATCAGTGTTTGTCCTAGCTGGTCTAGTGTCCCATTTATGAAGATGTGTATAAATAAACTCTAATGGTATTTGTGCCGTTTGGCGTTGTCTCTATAGGAGCCTTCCTGTCTGGACACAGAGGGCCCAGGGCTCTCCAGACCTTAACTAAGACACACCAGAGGGTTTTTTTTTTCAAGCTTTCGTCCGGACCCAAGGTGGATGCTAAAGTGCACTTTGTTTGATCACACGTACAACTGGGAAACATAATCTTAACTTGCTGTATCACACACACACACACACAAAATGTTATTGATTCTCCCTTCTCCTGTTAATATGAGCCAGGTGCATTTATTGTAATACGATGCGCACCGAATAGTTTCTGAGGAGAGACGTGCGTAGGTGGTCTGTGTGGATGAGGGCTTGTCTGTGGATGAGGGCTTGTCTGTGGAGCGGGCGAGAGGAGGGCAGGGACAACCCTGCCCGGGCCAAGACTCTTTCACTAGACCTTCGAAACGAGAGCAGATCCTGACTAGAAAACGCTCCGCTCAGACCCAACGTTACCTTCACCTATAAAATATACATTGTTCATTTTTCCCGAACCTCTGGTCTCCAAACGCTGAAGCTACGGGAACGGTTCCTGAGGTCCTTCCGGTAATAACCGTCGAAGGGGCTTTTTCAGCAGTGTGAGCTGTTTTTCAGGTCTGTGACGCCGCGCGCTGCAGCTAGGTGTGCTTTTCTGAGTGAACCACAAACACCCTCTTACTCAGGTCAAGTGTGATGTTTTGATGGGACATGTTCAGACACATCGCATGACCCTCACCACTGTCACCCAAGCACTGAGTGCTTGGGTTTATGTGGGCTGCAGTAAAGACACTTGTCATATACTGTATGTGTGTGTGTGAGTGTGTGCACGCGCGCGCGTGTGTGTGCGCGTGTGTGGGTGCAGGTGTGCGTGTGTGTGTGTGTGTGTGTGCGCTCTCCCACTTACAGACCATCCACCATTGGCTACCATTGCCTTCTGCTTGTCAGATTGATTGACTGAAGTTCAATATGAAATGAACTGCAACATCTTACCACAGAATGTCAATAAATCATAGCAACAGTTCTCCACTGGCCTGTTCCTGTTCCCTCCCTCCTGCCTCGCTCACACATACACACACCAAAGCTCACACTGTCACGCATAGACATAAACACACACCTTCAGCTTTTGATGACATCTGCAATGTTGTTGTGGAGGTTTTGTGGGTCAGGGTGCTCCATAGACTCTCAAAGTGTTGAAGTTGTTCAGAACATGACCTCTTAACTCTGGGCTCTGTGGAAGTCTTCCACTGGATGAGCTGTACTTCGAACAGTGGCAGTTCAAGATGCACTAAGTACAAAATGAAAGCTTACTGCCTCCTGCATAGCGTACAGTCGTACCTGTTTCTTGTTTTTGGCAGCATAAAGTGGTCAGAAGAATAATTGAATGTCAGTTTAACGCTCTCTGTCTGCAATTCATTTGATATAATGTCGAAATGAAAAGGCTGTCAGAAAAGGCCGTAAGAAAATCACCATATAGCCTTCAACATACCACATCCAGTGTGACACTAACTAATTCTTACTGCATCCATCAACCGCCACACATTCATTCAACCGTGAACAAAAACACCCCTATCTTGACGCTGGGAATCCTGGCCTTTGACAGGTCCTCCTGACCGATGATTGAGTCCTCCTATCACGTCAGGTCTTAAAGCGACCATCAGTGGAGTCTGTATCCTCACGCCCCAGAGGACACCCTCTGCTCTCCAAGACTCCCCACGGAGAACCCTGTCCTCCCACTTCTGGTCCCTCCGCCTTCCCTGCCCCACCCGCCCTCCCACCTCTGGTCCCTCCGCCTTCCCTGCCCCACCCGCCCTCCCAACCCGCCTGCCCTCCCACCCCGCCCGCCTGCCCTCCAACCCCGCCACCCTCTAGTCCCCCCCCCCAGCCAGCCTGGCACTCTAATGCCTGTCTGCCTCCTCCACGCCCACTCACTCACACACATACACACATCCACTAAAACAGGCACTTTCCCACGCACACAGATTCACGTGCACAGAAATGTAAAGAGGCGCACTGACATATGTCCACTCACACACGTGCGTATGGACTTTAGCACACACTCACACATTAGACCCTCACATATGCACGAACATACACAAGCACACACAGCAGACTCACACGCAAACACTTTGCAAGGCTGGAGTTGCTCCCATGATGCCGTCTGTATGTCATCCAGTCAGAGCTCTCTCTCTGTAGCAGCTGAGAGGAATATAAACCGCTCTGCATTGTGGGACGGAGATGTTTACAGACTGTTAATATGAGGTCACTTCCTGGTGAAGGACCATGCTAACCACGATATCATTTTGCAGGATGGACTAATATGTTAACACGCACAACTATTCATGGGGACCTTAGGCACATCAACAACAGCCTATCTTGTCCGCTCAGCATTAGATTAAAACCTGAAATGGATATTCAGTTAAACTGGCGATGCAAAAATTCATGGCGTCTAGAATGAACTCCTTGGTGGAAATCTCTTCAAATGTGCACCGATGAGATTTCTGCCTTAATGGTCTGGTCAATGGACTATGGGATGATTAGAGTCGCGACATACTCCTTAGCCGAACAGGGCCAGGGAACACTCGCCATGGCTGAAGATGACTCAATCAGACTGTGACGCTCTGCTCACTTAGAGGCGCTGTGTTGCCCCAGCACTCTGCATGTAATCAGCCCCTGTGAATGGTGAAATATGCTCCCTCTGAAGGTAATGTGCCCCATCTCGGTCCAGATGAGGACAAATTTATCACCAGCCTTGGGTATTTACAACTGTTGAAGGCACGATGATGCGACGCCGGTGTTATTTAACCGGGGACCGGCACACACGCTCGTCGATAACGTCTGACTTCGAATGCGGCACTAGGTGAAAGCGGGTCACACTGAAAATAGAAGCGGAAAAACACGAAAAAGTGACAGCATTGCGTGGGCAAGACATGTTTTTCGTCCTATTTGCCATGCCAACGGATGAGAAACGATGTTGCACTTCGCGCGTTCGAAAATGCGTGCGGACACGCAGGTTACCGCTCACGCGTTCGATCGGGTGACCGTTGCAGGCGAGTCATGCTTGTTTGGTCAATGTCATTAACGTCCCAGGGTTCAGACGAAGCAGAAGGGTAATCCATTCATTTGTTTTGTTTGTTTCTTATTGTTAAGCCCTCGCTAAAGTCAAGTGGTGTGATATTACCTCAAATAATAATGATTAGAATACAACACTAATTAGGGAACCGCTTTTGATGAACTCAATTAGTCGAGTTCACTGTTGTGAGACTGCGACTTATCAATGGGTTTCAAATGTTAGGGAATGGAAATCAGCATGAATTCAATAAAAGTGTTGCTCTTACTCAATTATGCAAGGGGTTGATTGCATGCAAGCTTACTGCCTATGAGGCATGAATATCAACCTCATCCAGGTGTTGATCACTGTTATTGTGTTCAGATGTGTTGATGCTGTAGGTGGAGCAAAACAAACTGTACGATACACTGGTTGTTTTATGAGGAAAGATATGTAGTGGTGTAACACGCAGTCGTATAACAGATAGTCCAAGTGAAGGTGACGTCAGCCTCTTCTACGCATCGTCAATCAATCGTGTCCTGTAGTTCAGCCGTACAAACTGGCCATGAGGCGTGATCTTTCTTCCTCTCTTTAATGTACTCTTCTTTTTTCTTTGTCACGCACACATGCATGCGCTCTCTCTCTCTCTCTCTCTCTCTCTCTCTCTCTCTCTCTCTCTCTCTCTCACACACACACGCACCCACGCAGTCTTAACTCTCACCCAAATACATCCTGACAGCTGTGGTGTTAAAACATTCAGGTGAATCAGGTAGGATAACTAAAATAAGATCTTGATTAATGTGCTACACTGCATGTGCTAACTATGTACCGTGAACAACCCGGATAGCACGTCAGTTGATTCCAAGCTGCAGACCAGAAGTTGCGCAGGCAGTCAAGGGCAGTGAGAGAAGCGGAATGGTTATTTGAACAATTCGACAGCGAGCGTGAACACATTGTCTGGTTATGAAAAGCCCTTCACAGACACACTCTTATCTAGGCCCTGTCATCATCGCAGCTTGCATTTCCACATAACGTAACTCGTTACATATTACTTTGAGACTAGTTCTCTTACTGTAAAAAGACGTTTTAAGTTTGTGACCCATAGTTTTAAAAACATTCAATGATTGGAGAAATCTTTGAGACGTAATAGCGTGTTCGTATGAGTTTGATTCAGGTAACGACTTCAACGTAATGTCCATGCCGCAGTGAAAGCATTTGGAAGGGATTATCTTTTATTACACATCGTAGTGTTATACTTTGAAGTAAGCACGCGTTTTAGCACCATGAAATCTGGTTACGTTTAATACCAAAGCTTTTGCTGCGGAGGATGAAACTATTTCAAATCCTTCTCTGTACCATGGAGGGTAATGTGTAATACCTCGGGCAGTTTACCCCCATGTACATCTTCCATATCCATCCCTCCGCAGTGACTCAACACAACCCTGAAATGGAACTGGATCGAGAGCTAGATCTTTAGTTTAACAGAGCAGTAAAGTCATAACTTCGATGTACAACACCGCGTTCCAACTGCGTCAACAGACAGTAGATTTGTTTTTCGACTGTGAGTCGGACATCTTTTCGTTATAACTGAGCATTCAGCCTGTAAAAGTATTTTTATTTGTACAAAGTCTGTGTGGGGGGGCGGGGGGGGGGGGTGCCAGATTTGTCCTTTTCATAAAGTGGGAGGGGGGGGACTGGTTGAATGTGAAATGAGATCTAGTGCCCTGAATACAGATGTACTGCGTGGGCAGTATCAACAGCAGTTAGGGTGTGTAGCTGTACGGCACATGGCGCAGTGGTGCTGTCGCCGATTGCATGTGAAACATTGGCACGCTAACACACGGCAGTGAGCATAACGAGGCAGGGAAGGTTCTAGACTAACACCGAGAGAGGCCGCTTCAAACCAACATGGTCCACCGCTCGAACCCAACAAGCTGCCTCCGGAACGGAAAACAAAAATCAATGTCCAGAACCTCCAGTCGAATCTCCCAGAGATGGAACCGGCGTTGTTGACTCTCGCAGCCTCGCGCACGCCACTTCTCCCACACGCCCGGTGCCGCCCGGCGCAGTATGTCAATACGATTTCCTTCCACCTCTCCTGCCTTGCCGACTTCTATGTTGAAAGTGGCTTATAAATTCTGATTGCATGTTGTACCTTTCCCAGTCACTGCCTCCCACTCACCTACACACTTTTCTTCCACTTCTACCTTCAACAGCCCCCTTTCCCTCCCTCCCTCCCTCCCTCCCTCCCTCCCTCCCTCCCCCCCTCCCCCCCCCTCCCACCAGCAGAAGCAACCTTCTTCTTGCTTCTCCTCTGTCCTCCATCACTTCAGTGCTTTTGTGATCATAGTGACAGCCTTTACAATATGTCGCAGTGGATCTGCTTCACCTTGAATATTTCACTAAAATGCCAATGGAGGCTGGAGTCTAACCCAGGGGACTGTCCAACTGATGAAAGCTCTCTCTCTCTCTCTATTTCTCTCTCTCTCTCCCCCCCTCTCTCTCTTTCTTTCTGTCTGTCCGTCTTTCTCATTTGTCGTCGTTGTTTTCTCTCTTTTTTCTCTCTCTTTCCAAGCCAGGACACAGCTGCCACTCTTAGGCTCTAAAGACAGCAGTGATCTCCACACGAGCTCCACAACACAGCCCTCACCCGATGGAGGTCAATTTCCACAGGCTTCCCATCAGAGAAGGGGCTGGAATCTGGTGACTATTGCTGAGAACAGTGGATGTGAACAGTACGAGTCTTGTCATGACACACGTCGCACAGACTCCAGGCCGAGACAAGAGACGTTTGAAACGTTGTCGTGACGAGGTCTTTGTGATGGGCTACGCGCCTTATCACGTCCATGTATGGAAACGATGATGTCGTGTAAAGTCAACAAATGAATGCCAGTACTGTACGGACTCATTCCTGAGGATTCTTCAGTCGAAGATGCCACAGCACCGTGTTGAAAACGGTGACAGAAATGTAACGTTAGCAAACAGCCTGGTGATCTGGTTAGTACCTGTGTTTCTGGGTTAATAACCGTGAGGACATTTTAACGACAGGTCAAGTGATGTTTGACGGGCAATGTGAGGGGTTTTTAACGCTCACGGCCATTACAGGCCCAATTTGGGCAGATATTTCCACAGTTTAGCTCTATCCGAAGGTTTACAAGATTATTTGGATAGCATTAAATGTCTAAGACAAGGGATTTATGGGTTCTAAAGACAAGCGCAGCCAGCTTAGTCTTGCTCCAGTTGTCATTTTTTCCTTTTCCAAACATGCCTCGGTGCAAACGCATTCCTTCTTATTCTTATCAAACAGTTTGTTGGTACAGTCACTACAAACTGCGTTTTCTGGATTATGAGCTCAAGCCTCATGGAAATTCCATATTAGTTTTCCCCCCAGAAATCTCCTCTTTTATTTTGGGAATGTTTAGCATTGTGTGTCAACACTACAGTGTCAACAGCACTTCCTTTTACAGAGCTGACAGAGGTGAATGTCATCCCTCCCTGTTTCAGACGTTCCATAGGAGTTTCCTCTACGCTACAGGCCTGACTGTGGGGTTCTGAAGTGTGCGTGTAAGACCAAGCGGGTCACCAAGCCTAGCATGGGAGGAGGTGAAGGGGAAGGGAGATGCTCTGCAGGGGGTGGAGGGAGACAGATGGTGCCCAGAGCATGGGGCCAGGGGGGTGGAGGTGTCTGCGAGGTGGACCGGCCTGTCAGAGCGACAGTCTTGGCCAGCCTAGGCAGGCCCTGAGGTAACTCCATCTTCTCCCCATCTTCTCTCCATCTCCTACTCATCTCCACTTAACCTCCCCTCCCCTCCATCTCCTCTTCATTTCCTATCCATCTCTTCTTCATCTACTCTCTATCTCCTTCCCACCTCCCTTCAACTCCTCTCCTTCTCTGTCCCCTCTCCATCTCCTCTGCCTCAGTTGGAGACAAAGCTGGAGGAGTCCTGTCACCTCTGCTGCTGTAAGGAGACACCCTCGCCACCTCGGTGGCTCGTTCAGACATGTGTTTGATCAATGTGTCGGCTCTGTATGGACTAGGACTGCTGCCTCAAGGCGTCACTATGCTGGCTGGTGTAAACGACTCCCCACACTCCTCTTTTGGAGAGACTGAAAGAGACTCAGTCTCCACCGATTGACTCACTGGATTCCCGGAACTCCAGTTTTTCCCTTTATTCAAAGTTCCTCTCCGGTGTTTCAAATGCCACCCGTGGGACTCAAGCGATTCGTTTACCAAGTCCCACCACGCCCCCCCCCCCCCCCCTTCCCAGCCTTGATTCTCTCTGTTGTTGATGAAACCTTCCACAACAACACCAGCATCTGCCACCTCGCCGAGCAAATTCTCCCATGATCAAGCGTGGCGGCGCTCACATCACAACAACCTGAAGTATCAGCACAACATGGCTCCGTCCCGTCAATCCCACCTGCCTCCCCAGTCACCATATACTGAGTTTTTATTTCCTTTTTTTGGTGCATATTCATCAGTGGCCTAATCTCTTTGGCGTGGAGTCTGGGGACCGGGAGAGATAACCTGGAGAGTTGCTCTGAGCTGATGTGGATCTGGGTCGCAGTATGGGGGAGGTGTTAGGCTGTGGGGCGAGTGCTAGGGCTCAGCTGGGTGTGTGCATACATGATTCATTTGACTTTCACACCCGGGGAGAAAGAAGATGATGACCTTCCTCCCTCTACGCATCATTCTCTCACAGGAGGCACGTGAGCGGATTCAAGTGCAGCCGAGGAAGCGGCGTGACTCCGCCCCAAAGGAATGGGTGGTTTTGGTGGTCTGCGTTACGGTGCGGGTGAGGTCAGTTGTCCTTTTTTGGTTGTCAGGACTCGGAACAGCCACAGGTTGCAAACGGGAGCCTGGATATTAAAGTGGCTGTTCGTAAACGTGACTGCAGCTGTGTTCTGTCAGCATCGCTTGTCGTATTCAAGGTTATTTTTTGCTGTTTGCGTATTGTTACACGATGATGTGACAGACAGCTCCAGATATCGCCTGAGGTTTTGGTGTGGGAAGTGATTTAGACCAAATTGAAAGATGAAAAGCTCAATAATATCTCTGCAAGATGACACATGTATTCTCCCCAAACTATCTTGCAATTCCAAGAACCAGTTTTGAAATTTGTGTGGACAAATGGAGTCTCCTACAATCTGTTATCAATGGTTAAGAAATCGATTCTTCTGGTTGCTCCTATTGCCCTTCCCTGAACTTGAACTCAAGCCGAAATCAATTGCAGTCTTGACCGTGAAGAGATTTTAACCTCTAGTCAAAACAGAGATATTTGCAATACATATTGTCGGATTCAAAGATTGCGGTTGAAACTTTGTGCTCGAGTTCAAAATGTCACGAGTGGAATGGAAGCCTGGCATTGATTTGTGTTTCCAATCTCAACCATCCCAGACACGGAACACCCACAGGACGAAGGAAAAAAGAAGCAAACAGCTTAGCTTTGAATATGTTTCCTGTCAAACAGGTGATTACCATGATGCTTCAGGATTGTACAGAGCACCATGTAAATCAAGCCAACATAGTAACCTTGAGAGAGAGCCTTGTGACTGGTGATCTGACACTCAACCGAGACTGTCATCGTTAGTCGTCTGCTGCAAGGATTGATACTCAATTTCAGGACTGCGTGCGTGTGTGTCAGTATCAGGACCATGTGAGAGTGTGTATCTGTATCAGCACTGTGTGTATGTGTGTGTGTCAGTATCAGCACTGTGTGTATGCGTGTGTGTCAGTATCAGGACTGTGTGCGCGTGTGTGTGTGTCAATATCAGGACTGCAGGCGTGTGTGTGTCATTATCAGGACTGACTGTGTTTGTGTGAGTATGTTTGTGCATTTAGGTATCAGGAATGTGTGTGAGTGCGTGCATGTGTATGCATCAGGACTGCGTGTGTTGGTATTAGTATGCCCAATGACTTTTTCTCTGGTGAAGCATCCACACTTGTGCATATGTTATGAATGGATGAACACACACAAGACCAACGGTCGCTAGCACCACCCAGGACTAGCCCTAATCTCCCTCACCAGATTAGCGCTCTGTAATGTGATGCTAAGTCATGCTCCAATAGCCTGGGTGGAATCTGTCTTGTCTCTTTTCCTCATTCTTACATGGATCCAATTATTTGGATGTTTATTTTCATTTGCGATTCATACCAGAGACCTTGACTTCTGACAGACACGTACCTATTCAACCTACTTGAGTCTCCAAAGAGTGAGAATGCAACAGCGCTATCATGTGAACAGTGCTGTCATGTGAACAGTGCTGCCATGTGAACAGTACAGTCATGTGAACAGTACTGTCATGTGAACAGTGCTGTCATGTAAACAGTACAGTCATGTGAACAGTACTGTCATGTGAACAGTACAGTCATGTGAACAGTGCTGTCATATGAACAGTACTGTCATGTGAACAGTACTGTCATGTGAACAGTGCTGTCATGTAAACAGTACAGTCATGTGAACAGTGCTGTCATGTGAATAGTACAGTCATGTGAACAGTGCTATCATGTGGACAGTGCTGTCACATGAACAGTGCTGTCATGTGAACAGTACAGTCATGTGAACAGCGCTGTCATATGAACAGTACTGTCATGTGAACAGTGCTGTCATGTGAACAGTACTGTCATGTGAACAGTACAGTCATGTGAACAGTGCTGTCATGTGAATAGTACAGTCATGTGAACAGTGCTATCATGTGAACAGTGCTGTCATATGAACAGTACTGTCATGTGAACAGTACAGTCATGTGAACAGTACTGTCATGCGAACAGTACTGTCATGTGAACAGTACTGTCATGTGAACAGTACATATCAGGGATCTTCACCTCGGGCTTCCTTCTGTAACATTTTGTCACTGATTACGAAAACAAGTGAATCAAAATGCACGTGAATGTTTGTAATCAGACCTCTTACCGGTTATGTCTCGTTTGCACCCGAAAAAGCAACATGATTAGTGTCTCTCTGAAGTCAATAAGCAGTATAACCAGTTAGAAGGGGGACTGTTAACATCATTACCACAAGATTTACAAGTTCTTTTTCCTCACAGGAGTCATGTTTCTTTCTAACTGTCTCTGTCTCTTCCTGTCTTTCTTTTTATCTCCATGTCTGTCTCTCTCTCTTTCATTCTCTCTATGTCTCTCTGTCTATCCTTCCCTGCAGGAGGAGCAGTCAGTGAACGGTTCATCCAGTCAGGTGAGTGTTGCCCAGGGCATCAGGACCTGTGGGGCAGACCATGTAGCAGGAGCTCCTCAGAATTCATCACCCACAATCCTTTGCAAACGGGACTACAGGCCACTCATAGTGACACGAGCTCCTTACCGTAACCCCGTCCCTGACCGTGCCTTAATAAGCCGCAGGCGGCCACTCAGAAAGCAGCGAAAACGAACTCTGCCCTTCTGAAACTCCGACTCTGTTCCTCGTAATACGAGGCAGCTCTCCCCTGTCACCTGCCTATGCACTGGCTGCCCAAGTCGTGAAAGTAAGGCTGCTGTGGACCGCCTCACAGAGAAAGGAATATCACAGGGATACTGGGAGTGTGCAGATTCCTGGTAGTGCAGTCTGAAGTGGGTTTGTGGTTATCAAAGCGCCGGCTGTGGGGCAGGGTGACATCAACGCAGAGCGGGACGATGCGTCTCCTCCGTTCGTTTTCAAATGTCATATCTGTGTTCACAGGCCTATCTCGCCGTGCCTGTGGATTCTGACGCTATCAGGGCTGTTTGCCTTTGATTGAACTCACCTCAAGAACGCGTCTTCACGGCTGTATCAGCGCCGTGTCACATTCGTAAGCGGCGCGTCTGAAACTTCGAAAGATAGGCTTCGAATACAAAACGAAGCGCGGTGAGATCGCGCGCCATCGTCTGAGCTACGCTGACACGTCAGAAACATCTTTGTTCTCCATGGCCAGACAGTCACATGACAGATAACAGACATGGCATGAGGAGAAATGGAAAACAGCCCCCTACCCCCAACTGTCCACGCCTCCTACCTTGTCTCCAACCCCTCCTCACCTCTCCCTCTTCTCCCCCACCCGCTCTCCGCTTCTCCACATCCCACCATGACAGACTCTCAGTCTATTAAAAGAGGAGCTCAAATTCTACAGGGAAATTACCTGCTCAGATTCTCTTTATGACTGGGACATTTTAATATCCTCCCCTAAGCAAGGGAACGCTGGAATGTCAACGAGTTTATCAACAACAACCGAACAGACCTTTGTTGCTTATTTACATATTGTATACCCCCCTGCACCACCCCCATCCCACTCCCACTCATCTCCACAATGCCTCCCACATCAAAACATCAACGTCGCCGCACGGATCCATGACAAATCCACACGCACATACATGTAGCATGATCCACACACGTTCATGGAAATACATAGTGTGACCCAGACATATGCACAGACTCAGACACGTACACACACACACGGTGTGACCCCCCCACTCCCACACACACACACGCACACGCACACACACACACACACATACACACAGTGTGACCCACTGATCCAGAAGGCTGGGGCAGGGCTGTGGCAGTTGTCACCAGTGCACCTCACACATGCAGAACACCAGAAGAGTCGACTCGACAGCCCTCTAAAATTGATTTACTGCCCCAGACCAGAGACTCTTTATTCCTGTCCTGATAAACTGTTGTTGCCGTGGCGCCCACCTTGCCTGGGCCCAAATGCCTCCTGTTTTAAAGATAATGCCTATCAGCTTTTTAAGCATTAACAGAGTTCCCTGTTAGAGAAGTCTACAGCGGTGTCCTCAATTACAGCCCTATCTCCCTAGGTCTCTGCTCTGCAGTAAAATGTAATATAGCTACCTGTCAACCGCTGGCACTATCAGGCCTGACTAACGTAGCACAGACAGCTCCCAGAAAGAAGAGAGGAATTATTTACTGATGCAGGTGTGGTCTTTTTTTTCCTAGCTAGGTATTTTAGGTAATAAAACCTACCATTGCTAGTGTGCTGCGTGATCCAATTATCACCTCGAGGGACAACCACAATCTGGTCAGGAGGTGTGTGTGTGTGTCGGGGCAGGGCGGTGTGGGGGGGTAGGAGGGGGAGAGGTACGCAATGACCTTTTGTTCTGTCCCAATCCAAATGCGCAGCTCCAAAAGCAGTCAGAAGGGACCTGTTGGGTTTGATGCTCCTCCTCTCACTCTCGTTTGGATTTGGTCTCTCTTTACTTTACTTAGCTTCTATCTCCCCTGGTCCTTTCTCATGGCTCTGTGTGACTTTAATCCCCCCCTCTCTCTCTATTCCCCTCTCTCTTCCCCCCCCTCTCTCTCCCCTACTCTCTCTCTGTCCCTCTCTCTCTCTCTGTCCCACTCTCTCTGTCCCTCTCTCTCTGTGTCCCTCTGTCGCTGTCCCACACTCTCTCTTGTTCTTTTTCTCTCTCTAGCAGGCTGTCAGCACCTGCATCCTTGTAGAAGTTGGACTGTAACTGACAGAAACCCAGAATGCAGTGTGAAAGCCGTCCGTGGTACAGACAGACCAACAATCTACTGCCATCCTTCATTTTCTAAGCAGTAAAAGTTCAAAGCAAAAGAACATTGACAAAAAAAAACAAAAAAACAATCCTTGAGCATTTTGAACGTTAACAGCTGCCAAGGCAGTGGCATGTTTGTTAACCAAACGGAGATTACGGCGTCACCGTGCACACAATCGTGGCGCACAATCAAACTGTCCGCCGTCTTAATAATGAACCCAGCCATGGGCAATATTACCACCGTTGTTGTGCTATGAACAACAAAATACGAAGTCATTAGACTGTTAACCGAGTCATCCTTCACAATTATATTGACAACAACAATTGATAGAATGGATGTCGGTAGCTGACAAAGGAAATCCGCAGACTTCTCCTCCCTCACCTTTAGTTCCCTTCAGCTTTCTGGCTCATCCAAGTCAGTAAACCAGGCCTCTGGCTTCACCAAGGCTCTGCACTGGATCAAACAACTGGGAAAAAAACAGCAGCTCAAACAGACATCCAGGAACTGCTAACTTCAGCTTCTCTCTCTAATCTCCAGGACCAATCTCGCCCCTACACTGACCATGTTCTTACACACGTATTTCTGTCTTCCTTTCTTTCTTTCTTTCTTTCTTTCTTTCTTTCTTTCCTGTAATACCGTTCTCTTGTGGGCTACAACACCAACTGTGAAAGACAAACATATGCTAAATACGATGCGTGTTGACGACTTGTCCCCTTCAAGCAGAAGGAATTTTTTTTTAAGTTAACAAACCAGGGGTGAAATTCAGTCCAGCTGTTTCCTCTCCTCCTCCTTGCGCTGGTCACCCAAGGATCTCTTTCCAGCTCACTTCCCATTTCATCTAAGCTCACAGGAACACAAAGCAGGCACCTCCTCCTGCTCTGCTCCCATAGCTGAGCAAAAGGGACAGGAAATCATTACCGTCAAAACTTCTCAGGCAAAGGTCGCTCAGATCGAGAAAATTAAACGAGTCACCTTGAAGGGAGGCAGGGAAGGGGTGGCAGAGTTGGGAGGCGTGGACATGAGTGGAAACACCTCAACAAAGACCTCCTGTTAAATGATTGAAAGGTGTGTGTGTATGTGTGTGTGTGTGCGTGTGTGTGTGTGTGGGCGGGGGTGTGCGAGTGTTGTCTTTTATTTATTTGCAATTAAACAAGATAATGGAGTCCTTCCCACTTCATTAAGGGGGAGGAGATGATAAAGCTGCAATTAATGACTGAAATCAGACCTGGTTAACGTGAACGAGGTGGACTTGTAAGTACGGCTGCTTTCCGCCCAGTCACCCAGCGGTGGGGGGAGGGGTTGAGAAATCCCAGATGGAAAAATCCAAATCAACTGATTCAAGGAAAACGTCGATGAGAAGGTCAGCTCAACAGCTATAACGATTGGGAGCGCAGCCGTTCAGAAAACCAAGATGAGCTTGCTCGCGCGCCGTGTGCGAGCGCCCACGCCGCTTGTAAACAAAGACTGAGAAGAGGGTGATGGGCGTTCAAGGACTGCGATCAAGTTTTGAATCGCAGACTTATTGAGCGCATCACCTCTGCTTCCTCTGCCCCCTCCCCGCCCTCCCCCCTCTGCTATCAAACCTGTCTGTCTGTCTTCTCTCCTCAGACCCTCACAGGAGGGCTCCATCTCTGCCCACCAGTACGACAACTAATGAGGCCCCTGCCTCAGAGCCCTGTAATCATCATTCCTCAGGTTCTTGTCTGGGTCTTTATCCAGCACGTGAAGAAAGGTTTTAAAGGTCACCTGCAGCAAATGTATAGCTATTGTAGGACACAGAGGAACAGACGCTCGGAACGTCTTCATTAGATGATGAAACCACTGGCTTCTGGAGAGAGCTCATTAACAAATGTCAAACTAGTCTCCCATTGTATTCCTGTAAGCAGGGAGCGCATTAGGAGTAGTTACACACCAATATCAAGCCATGCTAATTAGACACAGTATAAGGATGTATCTGAGAATCTGATATACGCTTTATAGCTACCGTATCAGCCTTCTTCATTATTTTCCTCTTTTTCAATTGTTCTCAATAGGAAAATGAGATGGACGGGGAATGAGGCAGAGGTGGATAAAAGAGTTAAGCTCCGATGAATCTGCAGTTTTAGAACCAAGCTTTACTCGTGTTCTGATTAGTTTGTCTGTTGTAAGATGGCGCATTGCTGTGGAATACATAAAGGTTTCAAATGCGGGTTACTCTACTGATGTCCCATGAAAGCTCGTCTTCTCATAGGAATACACGTTTAGTTAGGAATAATTAACTCCCGTCAATCTCTGCGCAATTAAATCCTACTGGAGTTTATCGATCGGAGAACATGTCTGATTCTACACATCGTACATGCCCAGGAGTAAGATGTCTTCAACTACGGAGTGGGTTGAAAAAAGTGCACTCATTATGCAAATCCACAAGCATTAGTCATAGGTAAACTCAGCCATGGAGTTGTGAATACACAGGATGTTCTATTTTAGCCTTGGATTGTTTAAAGGAACCAGGAAGGTTGTCCCACAGGACAAACCATCAGTACACTTCATTTCCATCTAATGTGTGGGCATGAAAGTGTCTGTCTTTAGCTCCACTCCTCATCTGAATTCAGCGCAGACGTGATAGGAAATCCTCTGGGACCGTAACAGGGCCCTTCACCAACACCCTACCCACCAGTTCAACAACTTCAGGTCCGCAGACTCAGCGTCTGTAGAGGGAAACAGACGGCTCACTGTTTTCTGACACGCTGTGTTATGCCCCCGCACCTCTCAAAGGTCACCGGGATCCTCGTCCATCCACTGGTAGGGATTCATTACACCACCAGTGATTCATTAGCCACTAATAAGCTCGGAGTGTCTTAACGCGGTGTTCTTGCCGAGTTGCAGTTTAGTTTGAAGGCGTTCGGATCCTGCATTCGGAGCAGCCAAAAATGGACTCTTGACTTCAGTGTTAGCGGACAGGAAAAAAACAGTGAGGTTCATTGTGAGCGTTAATGGCCCGTACATCACATACTATCTTCTGACGCCAGGGTGGACAAGCAGGGTCTGTTACCCTAGGGACCGATCCCAAGAGCCGTTAAAAAAGAGTTGATCCAGCTTAATGTCCCTTTATTAAGGCGCAGGGCTACTGGAGGAAGCGAAACGCGCCAGACCAGGGCGATTATTTACATCTTATTAGCCTGAGGCGGCGAGGTATTACTTAGTGCCACGCTGAGAAAGCTGCCATCTTGTCCGTGCGCCCGTTCCTCATAGCTGGGTTCTGTCACATAAACTGTGCTTCCCCCCTGCTTGGACACGTTCCCTCAGACAGAGAGCCAGACTCCTCACCCAGCCTCTGGGGGCGGGGAGGGAACGACCAGGTTTAACTGACTGCCCTGTGCGACGGCCCGAAGCTGCCGTTTAAAGAGGAAGCGTCCTCATCCTGCCCCGCGTCTCTGCGCCAATTAGATGGCAGGAGCCAGCTGGTGGTGCGGCGGGTCACTTCCTGTAGTTGATGCCGTTGTCGACGGCCGTACGGCGAGGATTTGAGGCGGATTTGAAGGATGACGTGCTGTTCTCGTACCCTCAAAGAGAGCGGAGCAAGCACAAATCCAGGTTCTACCCAGGGACGTCTGTTCTGTTTTAGCAAGCACTGCATGTACTGTCCGTGCGGTGCAGCTGCTTGTAAAAGCGTTAGGCGGTTAAAAGGCAACCCCAAACTCCGGATGAGTCGGCCAGCAGACACGCAGGGATGAGACATTGTTGCAGAGGCATCAAACGAGCGTTCTGTCCCCCCCCCCCCCCCCCCCCCCCCCCCCCCCCCCACCACCACCACCGCCACCACCCCACACACAAGTCTCTCCTCTCCTGTGATGTCTCCTCTAGGTTCGAGAGCTGAGGTGTCTGGACGTGAAGGCCTCGCTTCACTCCGCCAGCGGCCGCTGGCTAAAGCAGCCCCTGGCACTATGTCCGCAGCCCTCACAGCAGGGTGACGCAGGGTCAGTCCGTCCCCCTGTCCCCCGTCCCCCCGTCCCCCGTCCCCCGTCCCCCAGGAGGCAGTTTTACTTTGTGTTTTCTCCTGGAGGATGCTGTACACGCGACGTTTCAGAACAAAGCGAAACCCAGGACCTGACAGCCAAAACACACTTTCATTTGAAATTAACAAAACACTGCACGTCGGACCCACAGCGGAATACAGGTCCGTCTGTGCTAACGTAATTCACAACTTGGTATAATGGCAATATATCTAAAATGATGTGTGTGTGTGTGTCTGTGTGCATTTGTGCTTGTGTGACCGTCTTGCATTATTCACAGCGCAGTGAAAAAAAGAGTGCAGGTGGGCAAGTTAATATTTAAGAGGACTTAAGGAGCCATCAACATCATGTCTTGCATACGTAAAGATAAAGTTGCTCTCGTCGAGGGAAATCCTGCAAACTGTCCACAGACAAATTTGTTTCAATTCCCCTATTTGAAAACCTGGAGTTGTTTTGATATGAACACGCCATCAACACGATGCGAGATGTCAAAGTAATCATGGGCGTAATTGCCCGTGAGCGTAAAGGGAACTCCCATCTGGTGAAACAGAGGAGTACAACGCGGTAATCAAGTGGTTATCGTATCAGGCACATACCTGGGAGACGCACAACACAAGCAGATATTACATGTGTTAAGGAAGCAGACTGTTGTTGAAGGGTTGGGGATGTTTTTGAGTGATTCTGAATAAACAGCTTGGAGACATGTGGATCCCAGGAGCAACATCAGCTTGTATCTCTAACAGGCACTTCACTTCACTTCAGTCCTGAGAAAACAGCAAAATACCCATCAGCCCCATCAAATCACAAGTTTGGGTTGATGCTAACGACAGCGGGAAAACTGCAAACCGACTGCGAAACAGCTGCAAAAGACCTGCAATGTAACTGCAATATAACTGCAAACCAACTGCAAAACAGCTGCAAAATAACTGCAATGTGACTGCAATATAACTGCAAACCAACTGCAAAACAGTTGCAAAATAACTGCAATATAACTGCAATATAACTGCAAAACAACTGCAAAAAAACTGCAAGACAACTAAAAAAAGCACTGCACAGCAATGACTATCGGCACATTGACCGGTCAGAGAGAGGAATTTGGGGGTTTGCCGGATGGTGCGACAGATTAGATGTATAGGAAGGTACTTGGTTGAGAACATGTAGATTCATGTGCTCAAGTGCTGAGCCACGAGCTGGCGAGAGCTAGCCACTCAGCTTGACTGGATCAGTCCAATTTGTTTTCATGATGATAGGATTTCAAGTTTTCCTCCAGGCATTAATGCATCAGAGTAGCTCTCGACGGTGACACGAGCATTGTGGTCGTGAACCGTGCCTTTAACTAGACACTTTAATGCAACCTGCCGAGCAACTAAACAAATCTTTTCTTCGAATCCATCCCATGAGCTAGATTTCCATTTCATTCAATATTCATTTATTTTCCTTTACTCATCCGTTTAAAGTCCACAATTTCTTAATCTTATTTCAAGCAGAGAGGGTTGCGGAAGAATCAATGTGTGCAATTAGACACACAGACCCCAGCAATTAGCTGCTGTCCTAATGTGACTCCATAGATTTTACTAAAAGGATGGGAGAAAGCAATACTGTATGGTTGGATGTCCTGTTCTCGGTGGATGGACTCTGACAGTTCCGTAGCAGGAAGTCTGCAGCACCACCGTTACCACGGCAGCACGTCATTCCAGGAACCGTCTTCTGTCAAACCTCACCAGCGGTGCAGTCTGATAGGCTGGAGCGGGCATCCTGTCGCATGCAGTTTGCCCTCCACGCCCATGAGGCCGCCCGCATCACGCGGACGAAAGCACGGAGAGCTGCAGCCGAGCGTCAGAGGCGAGAGGACTCTCTTAGCGAAGCTCCAAACATATGCCGTCTTCTTCCGTGACTGGGGCTTGACAAGACACATCACATTTGTCCTAGGGTGGCGTGAAAGTGTAGTTCAAGTGTGACTTTTTTTTCTCGTTCTTTTTTTTTCCGCTGTTGCCCCTGTATGTTCTCAGGATGAACGCGGGGGCCTTTTTGCCTGTCTGTGCGAATGTGATCCACGGATCGTTCGTTTGCGCTGGGCTTTTGGTTCTCCCGGTCGTGAGATATTTTGCACATGTATTTGCACAAAGGAGGTAATGGTGGGGGGATTTCCATTCGAAGTCCTTCGGGAAACGACACGGCACCTACGGGCCTGTCCGTCAGGGTCTGTCGTGTCGATGAACCCCCCTGTGGCGCTGGACCCCCATCACCCAAGACGAGCAGGCACGGTGATGATGAACTGTCTCCTTAGTCAGCATCTTCTAGATTGTGGATTTCATATTTCCTTTCGCTCACCCTTTCATGCAAACAAGCGCAGACACCCCTTTCGGCATTGATTCTTCTTTCTTCCTCTCTCTCTCTCTCTCTCTCTCTCTCTCTCTCTCTGTCTGTCTGTCTGTATGTCTGTCTGTCTGTCTGTCTGTCTATCTGTCTGTCTGTCTGTCTCTCTCTCTCTCTCTCTCTCTCTCTCTCTCTCTCTCTCGGTCCTTAATCATAACCCCTCCAATGTTCTTTATCTCTGCACCTGGATACTGCTCCATGACTTATGTGTATGAGGCCAGTGGTCATCGCTGCTGTTTGGTTTTAGAGAGAGCCTTCCTGAGTGAGTCAAAGATAATATGATGTGCACCGATGATGCACCAACTAGCATATCGTTTTCTTGGACCTGGCAAGCAGCATACCGCCTCAGAAACGACACACACGCCTGAAACCTCCAAGCACTTCTCCGTGAGCACAACCACGCAGGGTCTCGTCTGCGCCAGAGACCATGTCCTGGCAGCCTTGTCAACGCACTGCTGCAAAGTCTCTTTCTCTCCACAAAACCATTGATTTTCTCTTTTTCACAGCCTCAAGGTCAGATCTGAAGAGGATGTCTGCAG
Source organism: Plecoglossus altivelis (assembly GCA_036571765.1). Lineage (NCBI taxonomy): Eukaryota > Metazoa > Chordata > Actinopteri > Osmeriformes > Plecoglossidae > Plecoglossus > Plecoglossus altivelis. The sequence continues at coordinate 3,476,811 of BROE01000024.1, read as the reverse complement.
GAGCTCATCTCGTCAGTCGGACCGAATCTGCTTCCTTCTTGACTGAGGATGGAGAGCACACACGAGCGCACAAACACACAAACACACAAACTCACAAACACACGAGCACAGAAATACAGAAACACACGAGAGCACAAACACACCAGCACACAAATACACAAACACACAAACACATGAGCGCACAACACACAAACACACGAGAGCACAAACACACCAGCACACAAATACACAAACACACAAACACATGAGCGCACAACACACAAACACACGAGCGCACAGACACACCAGCACACAAATACACAAACACACGAGCACACAAACACACGAGCGCACAACACACAAACACACGAGCGCACAACACACAAACACACGAGCGCACAGACACACCAGCACACAAACACACAAATACACCAGCACACAAACACACGAGCGCACAACACACGAGCGCACAACACACAAACACACCAGCACACAAACACACAAACACACAAGCACACAAACACACGAGCGCACAAATACACAAACACACCAGCACACAAACACACCAAAACACCATCACACAAACACACCAGCACACAAACACATGAGCGCACAGACACACAAGGGCACAAACACAAGGGCAAAAACAGACCAGCACACGAGCGCACAAACACACGAGGGCACAAACACACCAGCACACAAACACATGAGCGCACAGACACACAAGGGCACAAACACAAGGGCACAAACAGACCAGCACACGAGCGCACAAACACACGAGGGCACAAACACACCAGCACACAAACACACAAACACATCTGCTTTGAAATCAGAAAAGGAGACAAAGGCACAGAGGTTGCAAGGAGCTTTATAAACAAATACACATTTTGGTTTAGGTAATACGGTTAAGTATTCTATAAATATTAATCTTGACTGATCTCAGCAGTGAATTGCGTTTCTGTATTTCGCCACACCGGCAAACAACAACATACTGTTCCCTCAGGCCTATTAGAATTTCCCCTCACAATGCACATGGAGGCAGCTTTTTTGATACTCATTGAAAATCCATCTAGATTCCAAAAAGTTGTACGGTAAATTTTCCTTTAGGCTCTCTGAGACAAATCATCGCGCAGCTTCCCTCAGGCTATCGCCTGCTTGGGTGAATGTCAGCGCGTTTAATGTGTTAGCGTCGGTACACAAGTAATGGGCCTAATCATGGCTGGTGACAGCCTTCCCAAATTAATTCTTTCCTCATGAATGACTTAGAACTGGTCCAAGATCCACAGGCGGAACTGCAGACAAGCAAACAAAGAAGGTGTTGCAACGGCAGTCGGAGGACAAAGTCGATTAATTCCCTCAAACAACACAAGATGCTTTATTTAAATCTAAATAAGCTGCGGAGGCTCCGGTTACATTTCAATCGCGGAAAAAAAGAAACGTGCATCGAGTCTTAGATGGAGGGATTGAAGCATGTGAAAATGTTAAGAAACGCAAATAGTCTTAGCAATACACTCAGCCCGGGAATATGTGGGTCATTTTCTGACCCAAACGGACTGACTGATCTGAGCCTACCAAGCCATGCTCGGGGAGGCAGTGTTACTGTGACCAGTGGGGGGTTGGGTGGCTACGCAGGAGGTGAACCATGTTTACCCCCACACCCATGATAGGGGAGGGCTTCTGACCTGCAAGTGACATCACACCACGGTGCTGGAACCTTCTCTGCGAACTGCAAACGAGCAAGCATTTATGGCAAAGAGCTAGCGTGGCTTTCTGGTGTCTTTGAAAGCCCTGGTCATACAGGGAGTGTAGGTTTACCTTCATGTATCCAATATTGTCGACACTAAAACTTGATATTCAGGCCTGTTTTACAACATGATCATTGTTCCCATGTCATGACCTGTAAGAGCTAGCAAAAAAGACCACAAAATGTAGACTGCAACTCAAACTGATTGTGACATATACAGTACATGAACCTGTATGTGAGAATGAGCATTAAAGTGCGACCGGAGCGAAATCCTGATAAGGAAGAAAGAAAAGAAAGATGAAAAGCATTGAAAAAACTCCCATCACTGTAGGGCTTTTAATTACAGTGCATCACACGCATGGACAATTAGCGAGGCCCTCGAAGGCCATTTTGACGTAAACGGCAGCATCTACTTTGTGTTCAAGTGCAACATCATCACATCGTTAGCCCCTGACCGCAAACACCGCAGCGTATGGGAAGCACTTTAGACCCAGCGGGACCCTTTGCTCCATGACACCATGTGACTCGCAAACCGCCGGTGGAAGCGGACACGGCGCTCTCGCTGGTTAGGCGCGTTGGTGCCCAGCCAGCATTGGCACGCACCTCTCGTCAAGTATTTCATTTCATAGACGCACGTGATGAACATGGCCCCGTCGTGGATTGCATTACATGCGTCTAGGAATCCAGGAGAGAACGCGGGCCTGCCCGTGTCGGGCACACGAGCACCAAGGAAAAAAGGGGAAGGCGATCAGATAACCACCATCATCAATACCACATTCATTCCATTTTTACAAATTGTACCGTGGAATATTATTATGCAGTCAGCACATATCTCCACTGGTACCTTCCTGGCTGTCATATTTGCAGGTTGTACTTAGTAATTTAATCTAATTGCAGGATAATGTAACTGATACTAGGCATGGGGGAGGGGGAGAGAGGGGGGTAGGTCTTCGGGGAAAGGGATGTAATTATTGAATTGATTACTGGGGCCTTGTTAGGCGGGCCCAGATCCTGTCACAGAACTGGCCTGTAAAAAGTACAGTGAAGGATGTAGGGGGAAGGTGGATGGGTGGATGTGGACTTGTTTTGAGGGTAGTCACGCTGATAATCTGGCTCTCGCTCGAAAGGATGCAGCTCCAACCTGCCCCCCCCCCCCCCCCCCCCTCGGTCCGGTTGCTTTTCATCAGATGCTGCCTCACGTTGCAAATGCAGACATGCTTTCACCTTGTTTGTCGGCGACCGAACCCGAGAAAGGTGTCCCCGTGTGTTTGTTGGCTCGACATTTCCATCAGCTCTAGACGGACAAATTATGTTGGCTATGGATATGTAGGCAAAGACCGAAGTAATAATCAATGTTTGTTTAAGAGGGGGAAAAAAAAATATTGGAACACATCACTGTGCGCTAATGCAGCCTATTCTCTGGGAGTAAAATATCAAAGTACTCCTCTATCGATCACTGGACGCAATCAATACTCAGCCATAGCATCTGAGCATTTGTTGCTCAGCAGGCTTATTTCTCTGCAATGGAAGATCACGACATACAGACTGATTGCTAGGCCACAGGGTTGGGGTTTGAAGTGTGTGTGTGTGTGTATGCAAGCGTGCCTGTGTGGACTGCCCATGTCTGTGTGTGTGTGTTTTCAGGGCTGATGCTGATCCGAAGGCAGGTGACAAGTTCCCAGCATCTGACAGGAGCGAGGTGGTACCCAGGGGGCCCAGAGGACTGACAGCCGCTGCCCAGCTAGAAGAAAAACAGCCTGTTTTCCAGCACAAAGAAGGGATCACGCTCACCTGGCTCCCTCCTTCTCTTACCCTCTCTGCCCCGCTCTCAGAGTGCCATTAAAAACCCTCTCTGCGTCGCGTCTCCTTCTCTCTCTTTCTCCCTCTCTTTGTCCCCCTTACTGTAAGCACATGCACTTTTAACGTGTCTTGTTGCACATGCGGTGCTCTCAGGGACAGAGAGTGTGAAAGACATGAGACAGGGGGAGACAGAGAGAGGGATTGCTGAATCGAACACATTGAAACTCACATTTCTGTTCTCTAGATCCGTTTCATGTGGCAACACACAATGGACATTGTTGTTTTCATCTCCCTCTCTAACGTCAACTTAACAGACACAAGCATCGGGACACGTGACCATATTTCAGTATTACATACATCTGTTTCTTGGTCAACGTACCATTCCAAAAAAACAAAAGCTTAGAATTTTGAGCCCCCCTCCCCCCATGTTGCTATGACAGCTGTTCCTCTTCTGGAAAGGCTGTCCACGAGATTGAGGAGGGTGTCTGGGGGAATTTGCGCCCGTTCAGTCACAAGAGCATTAGGGAGTTTGGGCACTGCTCTTGGGTGATTAGACCTGGCTTGCAGATGGCGTTAGAATCGATCCCAAATGTGTTCAATGGTGTTTATATCAGGGATTTGTGCAAGCCAGTCAAGATTTCTCACACCTAACGCAACAAAAGCTTTCTGCGTAGAGTGAAAATAGGAGGGGTTCAGGTTTGGGGGTTGGCTATCAATTTCCCCAAGACTCCCCGTATAATCTTAAGGGATTTGCCTTCCCCTTGTCACACTCCTCCTTGACCAGGAAGTGTCTCCTGTCCTTGTCCAGCTCTTCCTTCAGGACGGCTCCCAGACAAGCCAAACGTGTTCCAGGCTCAAGACACACAGACTCCATCCATCATCTCCTCCTCACAGTCGATCATATCCCCACAATCAAAAGCTGGCTGTGGTTTAGATGTGCAAACAGAGACGGGCCCAGGTTTAATTAAAGGAGATGAGGTGCTCGCACCTGTGCAAACACACCATTTTTAATCCTCCAATAACTTCAGCTGGCGAAACTGCATTAAAAAGGGATGAAGTTATGCGACGTGTCGGTTATAGGATGATGTGTTTTTGACGTAAACAGCTTTTATTTGCCGGTACAACAGCTATGGAGGTTGTATTGGCATTGCTTTGACTGTGTAAATCATACTGCTATTTCACTGACTTCATATCACTAGTTTCTGGTAGCATTTTTTTAAGTACTGGCTCGGTCCAGACAGTAGTCTTGGTTGAAGACATGTCTGAGGGAGGGCAGTGGAATGCATCACAGACAGAACCGCTGAGGAGAAACAACTGCATAACTCCTGGGGCAGGAGGAAGGAAAGAAGGAAATGACCTCACGTCAGCGCGGGGGCTTCCTGCCCGGGCGACGCTGATGCACTGTCAGTTTGTTAAGGTTAAAGGCAAATCATGCCATCCATCACACCGTGAGATGTGGTGTGGCCGTGATTGGGCTTGGCATGGCTCCAGAGGATACCTGCAGCTGACGGGGGAGGAAGGGAGGGGAAGAGAGATGGGGAGAGAGGAGGAAGGGAGGTTGGGAGAGAGGAGGAAGGGAGGTGGGGAGAGAGGAGGGAGCGAGGTGGAAAGGAGGGAGAGAGGGAGAGAGGGAGAGAGGGAGGAGGGAGGGGGGAGTGAGGTGGTGGACAGACAGCTGGAACAGCTGCTGGCTCTGTCTGCCAGACACCTACCGCCACGGCCCGTCCCAAACCATTACAGAGTACAGGAACGATCCAAATCACAGACGCCTGCCTGTCCTATCACATCTATCCCCATCAACATTCCCCTGGCTCCACAAACTCTGTTTCACCGGTTCAAAACACAGTCGCAATACACGCAGTGGGCTGCTTAAAATCAATGCCATCATAGCTTTCCATTTCCTCTACTTGAGATACCACAACCACGCGCCGTTGCATGTTCAAAAGCTGCTTTACAAACTATCTTCGTGGGACGTGTCTGATTTCAGTTAAAAACTCTGGGGCAAAGCTGATTTCATGACAAATTTCTTTTGCTGTTGCTACACCACTTACTGACACAACTGCCCATCATTCTCTCACAGAAAGTACACCAACATATCATCAGCAAATCCAGAATCTATAATCTGACATCATTTCCTGCCACTCTGATGGAGTGGATTTAAGTGGATAGACGCACACCTGTGAAAGTAAGATGGAAGATTGCTTTGAAACCTGAAGAGCTGCAATTAATGCGGGGTACAGAGTCACGGGATGAACACACACACACAGGAAAACACACACTCACTGGAATACACACACACGCACACACAGGAACACACACACAGGAATACACACACACACACTGGAATACACACATGTGCACACACAAGAACACACGCACACAAGAACACACACACGCTGGAATACACACATGTGCACACACAAGAACACACACACACAAGAACACGCACACACTAGAATACACACACGCGCACACACAAGAACACACGCTGAGTGTTTGTATCCTTCATCCACACACACATAAATGCTATATTCCCCACTTACGCTACTGTGTTCTGACCTCTGAAGATACAATTTTGTAAATGCTGGGAAAACCCGAGAAGTCATCTTTTCCTCCCTCTTTTTATCCATCTGTAATGGAATGCAGCGCCTGCTACCTGCTCTAGGATTGGCCGGGGATCTTTGAAGGGAGCAGGAAGACAGACAGAGGATTCTCTCAAAGAGGAGATTAAGTATGCGGGTTGTGTTTTGGTATAGAATGTCTGAGCTCTGAAGTATTCTGGGAGGTGTATTATTGTTTTCAAAAGGATCGACTCATCTTCATATTCAATTGAACTATGTTGAAAGTGAGACGTTTACTACCCTTGTCTTTCCTGGTGCTTTACACAAATATTGTTTCAGGAACACAGCGGGATTTTAAACTAATTATAGATATATTTATATATATACCTTTTATTTTATTAAGTTTTAATTCCCACTTTTCGCATATGAAGACAGGATGACGTCATTTGACGCTTGTGATTGAGTGATTGTGGGAACTGTAGTTTTTTACATACAAAATTTCACCACAGTTTCAGGAACTCCGCAGCTGTTTAAACTTCATATACCATCATGCAGTAGTCGACAAAATGAGGAAGTGAAATACAACGTGACATACGAAGAAAATCTGTGTATGAGAACAAGGAAAATGTCCAACCAAATAAAGAAAAGGAAATTGGACAAAAATGTACAGGATAATCTGTACTTTGACAGTTATTCAGATGTCACGATTCACGAGGAAATGATCGCAGATCATGCACGTACTAACACGTACAGGACAGGAATATTTGAAAACAGCAGCTCGATTCAAGGCAAAGTTGTGTTGGATGTCGGAGCAGGTACCGGTGTCCTAAGTATATTTTGTGCACAAGCTGGGGCCAAGAGAGTTTACGCGGTTGAAGCTAGTTCAATCGCTGATCAAGCTGTGAAAATCATTATACACAATCAGATGGAAGACAGAATCGAAGTCATTAAAGGTACTCTGGAGACAATCGATTTGCCCGAGCAGGTGGACGTGATAGTGAGCGAGTGGATGGGCTACGCGCTGCTGCACGAATCTATGCTTAACTCTGTTCTGTTTGCCCGCGACAAATGGCTGAAACCCGGCGGTCTCATTTTACCTTCAAAGGCAGAACTATACATCGCTCCTATCAATGACTTGGTCGTGGAAGACCGCTTGAATTTCTGGTGCACTGTGAAGGAACAGTATGGCGTTGACATGTCCTGCATGTCTGAATTCGCAAGGAAATGCGTAATGAACAATGACATCACCGTGAACTTGGTGACAGTCGAGGACGTGTTGTCCCATCCCTCTAAGTTTGCGGAGCTAGACCTGTATTCCGTGACCGTGGAGCAACTGAAGTCGGTGAGGGGGCCGTTCAAGTGCGAATGTTTCGGCTCTTCTGCCGTGAACGCACTTTGCGTGTGGTTCACGGTAACCTTTCCGTGTGGGGACAAGCCTCTGGTCCTTTCCACGTCTCCGTTCAAACAGGAGACCCACTGGAAACAGGCAGTACTGTACCTGGATGAACCGGTGGATGTGATGCAGGACACTGTGGTTGTTGGGGAGGTCAACATGTATCCCTCTGAAGACAGCTCCAGACATATATGCATCGACGTGAACTACACTATAGGGCTGGACAAAAAACACTCCAAAACCTTCTCCATTCCAGATGGATACTCACAACCCCAACAGCTGCCTGTTACCACCTAACTTTGGAAGAAGAAGAAAAATGGGAGACTCACCTGTGTGTCTGGTGACATTCATGCATAGGTCATTGGCCTTGAAACATATATTACAGAGAGATCAAATTTAATGTTGGCTGGGTTTGAAACCTGAAGCCATGTGTTAATAAAACAACATTACATTGAGGATGAATAAATGCCTAAAACCTTCATTTGTTTTACTCTTGTTTGAAGTTAAGAGTTACAAAGAGCAACACAATAAATGTGTAGCAATATTCGTTGCTAAGATTCCAGCCCTTATCTTTGGAAATACGAACATGTCCGCTTCAGTCAACAATGACATGGCTGAAAACAGTCCCTTCCTATTCCATCATACTCCTGAATAATAGTTTGTCAAGTGAGAGGGCCCCAAGTTGTGTGTGGACATCTGATTGCATTACCCCAGCCTTTTCATGTACCAGGTCCTACTTTTGTATTGACATCAGACGGGAGGTCAGGCCAGGACGGAAAGGCATGCTTTGACATTTCAATTTTCGTTGAATGGCTCGAAAATCTAACCTTTTCACTCCCAGTCCGACTGCCATGCGTGATGGGTTCCACACAGCGGGTTAACGGCATGGCATACCTTTGCTCAGGGATGTGGAGCGCTGAGTTGAACACACAATAGGGTGATATGTTTATATGTGAAACACGTGTTAAGGGGGTGAAAAGAACGGCATGCAGTCCGGAATGCTGTTGTGTTGACTCGACTTGAATTAGACCCCTTGGGAAAAGCTGGTGGAGTAAGTGCCTTCTGATCTGAACATGGACTGTAGGACACACAATTACCATAAATGCCTGACCATGTAAAGAGGCTTCTGGGAGCTTCCGGGAGCTCAGTATGAAGCTATAGGTGGCTAAGCCTTGCCTATGCTAGATGCAAAACCAACTGTAACCTCTTCCGGCTTGTGGTCCTTTTGAAATTCAATGAAAACGGTGTTAAACCCCCCAAAATGGGATTATTTGTCTCGTATGGCGTAGCCATCTAGGGAGAAGATCGATAGATGTGCTTAATCTAACTTGTTCAGGGCTTCTTGTGAAGTTCGAGTGTGACAGGAGTACAAATGCACTGATATGTCTTGGTGGACAGGAGCTTTGTGTTTGCATTAGTCCTGAGCGTCTGGAATGGTGGTCTTGGTGCAGTCAGACAGTTTGTGTGTTTGTATTAGTCCCAAGAGTGTGTGGTGGTCTTAGTCCGGTCAGAGACTCTCTGCCTAGGGTTTTTCTAATTGGCTGCTACTAAAACTGCTGGACTGTCGATTTTTGGAGACTGACATTGAAACCTGCCTGAACATCCCCCACATCGTGAGTAATCACCAGCTCCTATTGGCTCTTTAAATACATACTAATGATTTACAGTAGTCTAGCCAATGGCAACACTTCCCCAACAGCCCAGTTACAGTAACCCCTATTTCTGTCAGGTTCTCTTGAGAGAACAAATTGGAAACATGTTATTGACCAAACCTAATTTTGGAGGCCAATTCCCCGAGCTGTGTCTTGATATCTGCACAGCGGAGCCACGCTATTTGTCAGCATTATCATTTGCACTGAATGGGCCTTTTTTAGAACACGATGGTAAGCGCTGTCTTGCCAGTGACTTATTGCAAACGAGGATAAGAAAAATAATCGAATGTCGAGCTGCATCTCCTCTGTGTTAAGCAGTTACAGCAAATTTGGAACAACACCTTTTTTTCCGATTTATCGATCAAATTACCTTTTTATTTAATTTAACTGTGCTGTAAACTTAAAGCATGTAAGTAAATCGATGCTCCGTAGGGAGTTGAGATAGATCACTACACACACACACATCCAACTATAAAGAATATCATGTGCCCGTGTTCTGAATCTACAAACCACGGCCCATTCCAAATCCACCCAAGAAAGATGACATGACAACAGCAGACGACAGCAGCCATAATCCTGCTCAGTCAACTGGAAGTGTTTCATGGGTCATGTAAATCTGAACAGAACACTTGCAACCTCAATCCACCTTGAACAGACCAGGCCAGGCCAGGCCTTCAGTGACATCAGGACTCCACCCAGCTGGACCTGCCCTCTAATCCTTTTCAATCATGCACTTCCAGGATTAGATTCTGTTGTAATTCTCAGGTATTGCCCCCCCCCTCTCTCTCTCTTTCTCTCCCCTCACACACACGTACACACACACTTCATTTAGTATTTCGATGTTGAATTGGGTTTAGAATGATGCTGGGCAGACATAACGTAAGGTCTGTGCTTAGGGCTGGTGTTGGTAGAATGTACTCATTTATAAACCAATACACCTGGTGTAAACAACTGGATGCTCTGCCTACATTCTACATTTGGGAATGCAATGGGGTGACCTTTTGTAGATTCCCATATTCTGGTAGGGGAATTGATGGGCTGTGGGTTAAGTTGTTAAGTAAGTAAGTTGCTGAGAAACACCACAGTCTATTGGTGCTCTATTCAACATTGATACTTTTGAAACTCAATGCATCTGCAGTTCATTGTGAACTAAATATGTGAAATACACTTTGTGTGGTATTTTATCGAGGTCATGAATAGAAACATTCATATTCGCCTTCTAATCAATAAACGTTCAAACATTATGGCATTGTAGCAATACAATTGGTCATGTTGTAGCCTGCGGGCTAATTGGCCAGCACGTTATGCTTTCATCTGTAGAGTAAGCCTGGGCCTCAAGATAGACTATATTGTTTACCGGATAAAGGCAACATTAGAGGGAGAAAAAAATCAAATTGGCTGTCTCGGTCGTCCCTGACACAGGGATGTACGAAACAGCTGTAGACATCAATTTTCTAATCACCATCAAAGCCAACAAAGCATAAGCGGAAAAGGGAAAATGCACAGACCCACACAAGTGAATGACAAATAAAGCCTACGTCACGTGTTTCCCAGAATATGTCAATAGGTGCCAGTTATCCAACCTCTTGAAATATTTGATGACGCTTGATTGGGCACAACACTACCGGTTTATGATCACAGCTGCTGCGGATAAAGTGCTTTAATAACAGGAAGAGGAGTCCAGTGGATCGTTTAAAACAAATCCTGTCCGACAACCCACGTGATCATTCATGTTATAATAAGCCTCTCTTTCTCCTCTTAGTCATTGTCACTAAAATAATTACATGCAAGTCGTTAAACGCAAACTGCGCTAGTGGGAATAAAATATGTTGAATCAAATTGTATAATACATAATCTGATACGGAACTGTGTTATCCATAAATGACGCAGTTATTATTGTGATTATTATAATCCAGGTTATCACTTGCTTTACTTTATCGTCATATTCAGTCAGGTTTTAAAGATATGTCCAGGCACAAAAAATTGGGCAATCATAAAACTGGGATTAGTATATACTCTAGCCCCGGGACATTGTGCTCTTTCGAGTAGACATCCAAAACGTGAAAAAGTTGAGTTCAAGTCTTACAAATAATTTCATGGGGTTCCTACTAACACGAACACGTCGTGTGGGTTTCAGGTGTGAAAACAGCGTTCTTTAACAGAGTGTACTGTCAGTGGAGTTGGGCTGAAGGGGCCGAGGAAGCGACGTATTGACTGCACAGAGGAGCTGTCCAGGTGCTGAAACATCGCTGTCCAGCACTAACGCTGCACAATTGTTGGAAACTCTAGGATTCACGTGTCATTTTGGATATAGGTCTACTTTTAATGTGTGTGATTTCCTTCATTTGAAAAATATATGAAAGAAAATATTGTTATATATGATATGTTGTCATTTCATTTCATACAAAGTTCTCCAATTATGCTTGGTCCCACAGGCCTAAATCAACTGCTTGTCGATTAACTTGAAACAAATGGCCTTGCTGGCACAGTTAAATAAATTATGGTAAGATGCGATGTCATGTGCTTATCATATCAATCCTCTCCTGTTATTGCGTGGGAATTGTGAATTGGGCTTCGTAGGCTCCAAGTAAGACATCAGTGTGATTCAATAACACCAACTTCAACCACTCAAGTTATGCTCGCGCTGGCGTCTGCTGGTGGACTAGATAACCCTCAACGTATATCAGTGTCCAGTGAAAGCTTTGCTTCCTCTTCAGAAGCAGGCGAAATTGTATCGCTTTTACCTTGTTTTACGATCGACGCGCATTGTTTCCCGACTTTTGACGGACAACCGAGTTGGATTTTAAAAAACGATTTCTTACAATTTATACGGGCTATTGTTCGCGTGCGATCGCTCCTTGGGTTCCCTCGGTGGCCGAGTAGCCCGTCTGAAGTGGCATTCTGAGCGGACGTGCACCACACTCCCATGGAGCCGCAGAGAAAGCGGTCGTCTCGCTGTGAGTCTATCATTTCCGCTTCATCTATGATGTTCCAAACCGAACGTATGCGTGCACTGTCCGGCTTCGTTACGCGCAAAGAAAAGGAATAGGTGTGACAGAGGTGAGCCAAAGCAGTCATTTTTTTTGGTCATTTGTAGGAAGGATATGCGAGAAAAGTTTTGACGTTCGACTTTGGATTCGAAATGACCGGATCTCCCTCGATGACTTAATAGTGAGTGACCTAATATAAAGGTGAGCCTACATGTTACATATAGAAATAAACATGCACTCAAACAACAGACCATACAAGTCTGCATTGTTTGTTATCAGGTATTATGTCATTATGTCAAGATGTTGTTGCACACTTGTCATTACGTTCGAGCGTTCCAATAAGCGTTGTCTTGTTTCGTTGTTAATCATATCATTATATATCAACAAGTAACGCAACGTACCATAATCACGTAGCCTACTGTTAATTAGTCTGAACAGAACTTATTTGCCGTTAGCTGATAAAGTTTGATTATGTGCTTGCGAAAAGGGATTTGCGGTGGGAAAGAATGAATCACTGTCAGTACTTGAATCAGTTATTTTATTAGAGCAAGTAACTTTTTTGTTTAGTGACAAGGGGATCGTGCATTTACTTTTAATGCGTCTAATGGCACAATATTTAATTTTAATGTTGGTTAAAGTTTTGAGACGTGCCTTAGCCAATAGGCCTACTTGACCTAGTAGTTTACAATATGCATATATGTAGAATATGTGTATTTACCCGACATAAACGTATCTTATAAATTATTTGTACTAGCACCTTAATTCACTACTCCGCTCTATTATTCTATTTTTCTTCCAACGGACAGTGAGTTTGGCTTCGGAGCATTATGTGTGATTGGCCCTCCCTCAAGGCTTTGAGAGGCTGCATGGGTTTGCTTCGGGCAAGGTTATACCAAGATGAATCCCGTTGTTGAGACTCTACCCCATGTGTTTGGTAAACTGTGAGGAAAAACTGTTATGATGTTGTGGGTGAAATGTAACCCTGAGCTCAGTTCGACGTCAGCTGTGCGTGCGTGTGTGTGGAGAAAGAGTGAGAAAGAGATAAACAGTGAGGGAGCGAAAGAGTGCGCGCCTGTCGTGCGCGCTGTGGGTAAATAGTTAGTGTTAATTATGATAGCACCGTTGAGCGTGACACGGGTGAACGTTATGCTGACCTCGAGTTTCTACACGTCACGCTAAATGGTTTTTCAGCTAACAATCCATGAATTCAAGATTGCAGGTGAAACTCGAACCGTTCAAATGCAAGTGAACACAGATATCACGGCGCGGCACATACTGTACATTGCCAATCCCTGAGTCCCCATGCGCACAGTGTCGGAAAAAACACCAACCCAAAACATTACTATCTTACAATAATGAACTGAACTCCTTCGCGAATGATACATCTTAGCAAAACGATAAACAACTCAAATTATAAACTCGATTTCTAAGCCTACCTTTAGGACCCAGAGGAGCGCGTAAGTACGATGGCAGAGACCGGGCTACAATCACTATTTGCGCGCATTTGTGCGAGATTGCTTATCTCACACATCTCTGTTCAGTGTATGTGTTCGGCAGTGGAACGGGGCCACAGTAACAACGTTTCGCGCACAGAGATTTCCCAATTTTCCAAGTTGTGGCTATTTTTGCCCCTACCGAGTTGCTTAGTGGTCCCGAAGAAGGACGTGTTGGAAAAAACACAGGTCTCTGGAAGAATATTCGGGCAGAGAGAGGGTTATCAGATGGTCTCAAAAAGTGAGTTATCTCAACCGCCATCTCAGTGTGAGCAGTTGCCTCGCGCTGTGTATAGGCTATAAAGAAAGCGCGAGGGATGCGTGACGCCGAAACAGAGGAAGATATTCTCGACAGCAAGGCTAATTGGTGTGATTCATGTCCCCTTTGAGTGTCGGTAACGACTTCATACTGAAAGAGAGGGAGCGATTATCAGAGAGAACAGCGCACCCGCCCACAGGAGTCAAATATTTTGGCGTCGGGTTTAAGGAATGATACCCAATTTGAAATGGACAATATCTGAAGACAAGGAACATACGCCTTTCAAAGTTTTGCAGCGGTCTTTTTTCGTAGGACACCGTTTATAAAGCTTGAAGCGATTTAGTGATGGGATGGCAGGTGGGGGAATGATGTTTCGGAATTTTGGGTCGAAATCCTCACCTTTATCTTTGGTTGTGCTGACCGAGCAGTCCGAACACTGATCGGCCATTTGTTTAGTAGTGGGAGAAATTTGCTCCGATCTCGTCCCCTAGCCAAAGATATGTTGCACAGCAATTCCACAAAGATTGACGTGCGTATTGGGGTACTGTTCAATCGCAGCGTTAGGCTAAGTCAGCTTCTTTTAACTATTGAGTCATCAACTTTTTTTCCTCCGAACTCATCACATTAAGATTAACACGCGCATCTTAAAGGAGCTCCTGGGGTCATTTCTGAACTTAACAGATACTAAGACTGGACTGTGCTCCTTGATTTGAAGAAATCCCCCCCAAAATGTAAGTAGACTACAATATTGTTTAGGAAAAAGTTATACGTTTATTTGTAACATACAAACCACGTCTTTCTGTTTTAAATATTATTGAACCCAATGTCTTGCAGTCGAACGATTTCAAATTGCCACATTAGAATGCTCAAACGCGTGTAAAGATATCCGACATACTTTGTAGACATTGTACACCATTTGCTGTGTTCAAGGCTATTCACTTAATACGTTTGGTTCCATAGGACAATACTAACCCTTCTGAATGAAACGCAAAGCAAAAAATATTTGACTGACCTTTAATGTAATCAGAACCTATTTAATTTGACACCAGTTAGTGCACGTTTAGAGCGATTTATGAAGCGCCCCCTTGTGGAAATGATCCATGCCAAACAATATAACAATTTACGTACAATATTTGATTACAATTAAGGTTGAATTGCATTTGCATTTTTCATGGACAGAACACGAGAACACCTTTTTTCCAGTACAGCGTTTTATTGGATTTTAACTTCCATTCAACTTGTTTAACATTAAAGTACATGCACTTTATATGTTTATAGCTACTATTTATTTTTATTTATTTATTTTTTACAGCTTTTTGTTTTTGTGCATCAGTGGTGAATACCCTGCTGGAGTTGAACTGAACAAGGCATAGATAGCATTTCTATGATTATAAATATACATTTATATCAATAGGTTATATAATTGCTGTTGCCATTGACAAATTGTCTAATGGAAACATGGTGTTAAAAATAATTGAAGTGTAGTTAACATGTATTTCTATATAGGGAACGGATATTAAATCAGCAGATTTATCACATCAGTCATATTGGATTAGACTGTTCTATTTATTATCATATCAGCATTCTAAGTCAACCCACTGCTAATTGCACACACCACTTCGTGGCGTCATCACATGATTGATGATTGGATACTATTTGTTAGGCTGCATGACTGGACATGCATCTGGATCTGGGTTTTTGTCAGCGTCTACCTGTTCCAGGCTACTACTGTCGACTGACTGTGTGGGCGTCGGGCAATGACTCGGGGTGGACATTTTGAGAATCCAGGCCAGCTATGTCACTGTGGAAGCTGAATAATATGGTGGTAGCCTTTTAGGAAAAGTGTCTTTAATAATGCAGAAGGCGTTCCTATGTTGCAATGACGCCTCTGTCTGGTAGCAGGAGAGAGAAGAGAGAGAGGAGAAGAGATGAGAGAGGAGACGAATGAAGAAGAGAAGAGAGAGAGAGAGAGAGAGTAAGAGAGAGAGGAGAAAGAAGGAGATAGTCAGAACAGAGAGGAGAGGGAGAGAAAAAGAAAGAGAGAGAGTGAGAAGAAGAGAGAGAGAGAGAAGAGAGAGAGGGGTCATTGGCGGTATGGCTGTTGATTGGTGAGGCTGGGTGCTTCAGTACTCGGCGCTGGAGTAGCCAACACCTAAGCTGCGCCAAAGCTACTCAGCGTCAGCGCAAGGGTCACCCTGTCAGAAGTGCCCATCCCTCACACACATGTGTCACTTTCCCCAGATCCGGAAATGGGGGGGGGGGGGGGGGGGCGGCAGAAGGAGGATGGAGGCTATTGTTTGGTTATGTAGCGTAAAGGAAAGAGAGAGATGGAGAGGAGGAGGAGAAGAGTCTGGGGGAGAGGAGAAGGAGGGATGTTGAGGAGAGAGAGAGGGAAAGGGAGAGCGAAAGAGAGAGAGAGAAGGAGAAGACAGGAGGAGAGTGAGAGAATGAGACATGGAGAGATGAGGAAGAGTGTATTCTGCGGCCATGGCGGTGATCACCGCGTGCTCCTGGCCAGCGTGTGTAGCGGACTGTTCCTTCCTTGGGAGGACAGGACCACGTTCAGTCACAGACACATCCCACTGTAGCGAGACGCAGTAAGAGGGGACGAGAGGGAGGTGGAGGAGGGCGGGGGGCAGTGCATGTCAGAACAGTGTTCTCACGCTGAGAGCTGCACCTCTGCTCTGATTTGATTTCCTTGCCCCCGTACTCCCCCCGCCCTTCCCACCTCCCTGTCTGTCCTCCCATCCAGTGGCACACTGCTTCACTGACACACCCATTAGCTACCTGTGTCCTGTCTGGATGGGCACAGGGCCAGACCATGCAGATTCGAGGTGGTGATGTGTTGTGGACAATGGAGTGTTGTGTGTTATGGGGGTACTATGTGTTGGTGATTACGGGTGTTGGTGACTAGGTAGTGACTAGACGGGGTTGTGGTAGTGTTGGTGACTAGGTGGTGTTGATGATTAGGGGGTGTTGGTGACTAGGTGGGACTGGTGATTAGAGGGTGTTGTAGGGGGTCGTGTGTTGGGTGACTAGGCAAGGTGACGGGGTGGCAGGTGGCGGAGTGGCGGGTGGCCTGTTTCCCGTCCTGTCAGAATGGCGAGTGTCATGTTTGCAGGGGCGGGATTCATTCCTCACATGGTTATTTATGAAGACTGTGGAATTGGCAGCTTGTTCCACGGAGAAGATTAGGGATTCTGGGAAAGCAATACGAGAAGAAGAGAGCTTTCCTCTGATGCCAGTCCAGCCTTTTCTCTTCCACTTCTTCACTCACTTTGTCTCTCGCTCGCTTTCTATCTCTCTCTCTCTCTCTCTCTCTCTCTCTCTCTCTCTGTCTCTCTCTCTCTCTCGCACACACACTTTTTCCTCCCCTCTCGCCCCTTCTCTACCCTGAGTTAGTGCGAGTTAGTCGTCCGTCTCCCACGCCAGGCACAAACACCCTGGTCTTTGTCGGGCGTGCGGAGAAGGACTCAACCAGAAGAGAGGCAGCGAGGAGGGGAAAAGCAGGCGACCGGGATGAAGAGCCGTAGACGAGGCTGAACAAGAGGGCAGGACAGGGGGCCTGGAGAAGCCAGTCCTGCCTGTGTCAGAACCTCCCTGGGTCGTTGCAGCCAACGAGGCCACAGTGTCTGCATATACAACCATTAACTCTGCAACACTCCGTCACGCTCCACCGGCCCTGGGGACGGGATGGAGACAGACTCGGAGGAGGGGAGGGCAGGGGAGTGTGGACAGGGGGGGGGGGGGTGTTTGACAGTTAAGAAAGCCTTGAACCAGCCCGGTGGCAGCTAACCAGGTCACGCGGACCTTGTGAAACTGAAACATTCATAGATTGAAATAGAATAAGCGGCACCGCGATGCCCTCCTTAGTGAGATTGTACGTCCTCAAAATACACGTCCGCCAGAGAGACCAGGCTGAGCCCTGCTTCCCGCTCACCTGCCAGGTGGAGCAAATTCACATCCATAAGGTATTCGGCGCTGGTTCGTGTTGCAGGGCAAAACGTCCCATTTTGCGATACGCGTCGGTTACACATCAGTATTTACACTGATCAGTGGCGTAGTATTATCGCGTGGTGGATTTAGCTTCAATGTTGACCTGGGTTTTATGTAACCATTCTGTAAAATCAATCCAGCACCCAGTTTAATCCAACGGCGTCTACCCTAGATTATAGATCCCATGCGCAACGTGCGGTGAGACTCGATACGTTGCCGTGGATGAAGATGAAATATCTCTCGCTTCCTGCCGTTCTTCTTCTCAGGTGTCCCCATGTTAGCCTTGATCGATGGCAGAAGAAGAGACATGACCTAACCCTAACCCCAAATAGCTCAGACCCTGCTTCAAATGCACGCCACGCCACGCTCGCTCGCTCCTGTCCCCTACCCTGGCGCTGCGACTCGGGCTCCGTAGTGGCGGGTAGTGAGTGGACGGAGCGGAGGGTGGATGGTGGAGAGCGATAATGACCTGGCTCTTGTGATCTTGAATGTGCCGGCTCCTTATCCAGCAGCACGATCACTGTTCTCTCATTACCCCTCGTTCTGGACCGTCTCTGCGATCCTGGCCCTCCTCCCTCCCTCCCCCCTCCTGCCCCTTCCCTTCCCTGCCTTAGAGGCCTCTCCCTGACATGCTAACACCGTGTCTGGGACTCCAAGCAGGGCATCAGCGTTCTGCAGGATGATTGGCTGCTTCTCACCTGCCCGTGGCTGATCCGGTGACACGCCGTCATTTGAAATGTAGAGCTCTTTCCTGCTTTTCTTCTACGGGGGAAAAGACACACCTCCGCCCTGTCATTTCTGTCTTTCTTTCTTTCCTTCTTTCTTTCTTTCTTTCTTTCTCTCTTACTCTCTTTCTTTCATTCTTCCTGTCAGTCATTTATTCTTTCTTTCTTTCTTTCTTTATTTCGTTCTTACTTTCTTGTCCACCGTGTCCATCACTCCATCTCTCTCTCATTATCCTCTGGCTGGTCAGTTGAGGGCCTGCTAACATAACGATGGATGATAGTCATCCAGATTGAAGGGGCGGATTTTAAAAGAGCATTTGTATGCTTTTGGATCCGTGAAAAAGCATTTAACAATGTTGAGCTTTATTAGGGAACGATCCTCAATACCTGCGGTAGTTTGATCAATCTTGTCTGTGCCTTGCTGACCGCTGCTGCAGTAGAATACCCCCTCACAAACAATGCAGGGCTCTCATGAGAACTATACGACATCACAGCAGCCCAACCATCGCCGGCTTCCTTCGTCTTCAGCAACGTACAGTACAGGTGAAACGCAGCTTCCTCATCTTTCAAGAACAGTACCCATGTGGTCTGCAACAGAGCCTTCCTGTTCCCCACGCGCCGCACCCCCCAAAAAAACACAGTAGCTAAAGAGAAAGACATTCTGGGTATATGGAGCGTAACTGCTTTCCCAAAGACAGTCCTGCCAGCACAATGGCAGATTAACAGGGGAGCGTTTAGCCCTCATCTCCCCAGACGATGGGAGCTGAATAGCGCCTGTGGCCAGGCAGGACTAATTGATCACAGAGGAGTTAAGAGGCGTGTTGGGTCAGCAGCTCCATTGACGTGGCTGAATGATTAACCGGCGATAAAGCGTCCACATCTCAATCCCTCTGACGCTTAGCTAAAGTCTCTATCAATTACCCCACCTGGAAGGCCACGCTAGGGGGAGGAGGAGAACAGGGGCCGTCTCTATCAGGGTTCGTCTCCGCCTCTTCACCGCCTGGTGAGGATTACTCTCACGACAGGAACGAAAGCCAACGTTCTCTTCCAATAGGGAGAGTCGCTTGACGAACTCCAAAGCTATTCTAAGCTTTTCCATAGGGTGTCAAGGTTCAACAATAACGCTGATTGGCCCGTTTAGTAGGGAGATGAATCCGGAGGAGGGCAGAGACAGGCAGGTGTGTTTACCAATCGAGAGGATGATGCTTGTGAAGGCGCACTGGCCAGGACTGTCGACAGTGCCGCCCTGGCACGGTTACAGTCCGTGAGTGGAACACGGCTGTGAACTCGGCTGCGTTGTTTTCTGACGCTTGTGCTGTGACGTCAGCAGAGCCAGGAACCGGGTCGCGACCCCACCTACTAAAGGCTTACTCCTGAGTCGCTGCAGCCTTGAATGGAGAACGTTATTGCGTTTCAAAAGAGCTCGGACTAGGAAATTCTCTATTCTCTGGATGCCCGCATTGTTCGCGTCGCGGCTGATGTCAGGCGGGGGGAGCGGAGAGCAGGGGGGCGAAGGGCGGGGGTGACAAGGTGTAGGCCCGCCGAGAAAACAGAGGGATCTAGTTTTGCCTTGGTTACCCAATGCTCCTGTTGTGATCGCAACTCACACCATCCTAGCAGCTTTGGTAGGGAAGGGACATGGAAGGAAGGGAGGGAGGAAGGGGGGTCTGCACCACCTGGCACACACACACACATACACGTTCCACTCCCTTGCCTGTGCTAATGCTCAGCCGCTGTGGAAAGTTGATCCCCTGGCAAGGTGTTCAACCTCTTCCCCTTCTTGTTTCCCCCACAGAGGCTGGCTGCAGGGAGGAAGAGGCCATGATTGACAGCGGACGAAGCTGAGAGCACCTGTCACTCATCCCTCCGTCGGCGTGTCAGAAAGCCCGTCTGTCTGCTCCTGCCCTCCCCCTCTCCTCCTCCTCCCTCCATCTTCTACTCCTGTTATCTGCTCTTCAGGCCAGTGACGCCCCCCCCCACTCGTACCCCCGCCCCCCCCATCCCCCTGACCCGGGCCCGGCGGCGACCGGTCCCCCCAAGGTAACTGCTCGGGCGACCCCGAGATCAGAAAAACTGACGTCCGCTCTCCGCGCCCCAAGCTGCTAACAGGAAGCTGGCATGCTGCCATCGCTCCTCAGCAACCCTCTCGGCAAAGCTTGGATTATTTCCTAAACTGCTCGGCGTCCGTGTGTGTGTGTGTGTGTTTCCCGCGGACTGTTCAGAGGAGCCCCGCCCCGTTGGTTCGCGCTTGGGCGCTCGCCGACAGGAAGCGGAGCGATGCGCTTCCCCCTGGCTCTGGCGCTTCAGGCGGTGTGGTTGAGCCTGTGCCAGGCAGCCATGCAGCACTACCCAGCGGCGTGGGGACACTACGACGTGTGCAAGTCACAGGTGTACACGGACGAGGGCCTCACCTGGGACTACATGGCCTGCCAGCCGGAGGCGGCCGACATGACCAAGTTCTTGAAAGTGAGCGTGGACCCCCCCAACATCACCTGCGGGGACCCTCCAGAGACCTACTGCGCCCTGGTGAGTGGGGGGGGGGGGGGTGTCTAGAGGGGGGGGTGTCACTGGGTGACCCTTCTGGTATCTGCTTCTGCTTAAGGGCCAAAGTTGCCACCTGAGATGCACGTTTCAACATCACCTCCTCTCAAGTGGTACTTCACTCTTAGTGGCAGATAAATATCACGTAGATGTTCCCGTAATCGTCTCTCAAAAAGCCACGGCGATTTCTCTAAGGGCCAGAAGCTATTTTTTTATAGTCCATCCCTTGTTTCCAACATCAAAGCATTTCTCACTAAGTATTCCAAATGTCATTGTTAAACTAAAAAGGATTCTCTTCCCTACACATTCTCCCCTTTTGTGTTTATTGAACCGTAAAACATATGTATTTCCCAGTTAAAGAGTCAATTAACAAGTCCCTACGTTCAAATGCACAGTATGTCATTATCGAATTAGAGGCATGCAAGTGAAAAACACTTGAAAGTTAAGCTTGCGTTTCTGCAGAGAAGCTGTGTGTCTTTCTGAAGAGGGTGTAGCCTATAGGGTGAAGTATTTAATTAGAAAAGGTCCTCCTACTTATTTAGGCTCTTCACTTTGAAATCCCCAGCTGGTTGCCTTCGTTTAGCGCCTTGCCTTTGCCAAAAGATGAATTCAGTTTTTGGGATGGCGTGTGTACCAACCCATCAAAGATTCTATCAGAACAAATACGCTCTTCAAAATTTCAAGAGCTCTTTAAATAAATGCGGCGGATTTCCAAGAAAGTAGTAACTTGAGGAATAAAAATAGCCACCAGTCAACCACCAGCCGAGAGAGAGAGAGGTAGAGGAAGAGAGAGAGAGAGGAAGGGCGAGAGAGAGAGGGAGAAGGGAGAGAGAGAGGAAGGAAGAGAGAGAGGAAGGAAGAGAGAGATACTGAGAGAGCGACAGATCAACAAACAAGAAAGAAAGAGGCTATGAAAACCATGCAGTGACTCCATACCTAATATCTCGTGTGCAGGAGAGTTCTTTTTTTCCCTTTTTTTAAAGTGAATTATTCAATATGTTTTGTAGCTAATGTGTTTTATTCATAGGATACATTATTCAACCCGACATCTCAGAGGCACTTTTGAAAACGCTGACTCTGTGATTGACTCCCGAGGTTGGCTTGCTTGAGCCGACTAGCCACCATTTCCGGGAGGTCATCATCCAAATAAGGTCATTTCCCCTCTCCCGAGGGGTATCGAGCACCCTGATTGATTCAATTTGACCCCGCTGTGTAGTTCTGATTGGTTCAGGCCAGGAGACAGATATTGCAGTTGTTCTGCTGCTTTCTAAATGAATGATTTCTGTCTCCAGTGCTGTGGCACTCATCCATACCTAATTTCATAGCCAGTGGTTCAATAATCACATTCTATTTAAGGAAGCGAAAAGCAGGGGAAAGATGAAACCAAGAAACCAAGTTGATTAGTATTACGGCCTGTATTATTAACAGTCCAATGATCTCGCCGTGGGTTGGCAGAACTATTCCTTCTAGAAGCATCTATCCGGTTACACTCACATCGCTGCCCATGTCGGATTATGGAATATCTTCAATTAAAAGGAGCGTTTTGTTCCTCGTTAGCTAACAGTGGCCTCGTTAAGACCCGGGCTTAACAGGCACACCTCAACAAGATTATTACAGCAAATGATATCGTTCCCTTCCTTTCTGTGCCAGCTGGACAATCGCTTTGCATTTGCGCCGCAGTATCAGGACTCTGTAAATCAATGTTTGAGCAATTAACGTTGAAATGGCAAGCAAGCTAGCTGCCGATAATGCTGCTCTCATGCCTGTAGCAGCTTGCATTATGAGTATGAGCCGTTCAGTATTCGGGCAATTAGCATCGGACTGGGCCAAGAGAGGATCCAATCTCTGTTAATTGATTTGAGCTCATGTTCGTGGCCCAGGGTCCAAGGCTGGTGGGATCAGACTGGAGATGTCTGCTTCCTGTGATTGGGAAGGTATCGCACCACACAGAGATAGAGGGGGAAGGGGAGCGAGAGAGCGATAGAGAGAGGAGGGGTTAGGGGTGGGAGGCGTAAAGAGAGAAGAAGAGAGAGAGGAGGAGACAGAAAGGGAGGGGAGAGATGGCGAGGGAAGGAAAGAGAGGAGCAGAGGAAACAGAGGAGAAAAAGGAAAAGAGGGACCGAAAGGAAGACGGGATAAAAAGATTAGAAGGAAAGAAAAAAAAAACCCAAGAAGAGAGAGGGAGGGACTCAGAGCGAGCTAGCGTGTCAGGGTGTGGAGCCCGTGAGACGGTAATAATCTCAGGTTCCCTCTTCATCTCACGGCCCGTCGGCCAGCCAGACGGCCCTCAGACCCCCCTCCTCCCCAACCCCTAGGTTATTTTTATTTATATATGTCTTCTTGCTCCCAGCCCAATGACCTTTGCCTTTGCAATAACTTGACTCCCGGTGAACTCTGGAGCGCTCATCCCCGTCCTCGGTTATTAGATTTCTCAGTCCTCCTGCCGTTAGTACGAGTCGTCTGGAAGGACGGAGAAATGCCAGGGAGTTTTGGGGGACAGTGGATCCGCTGGCCCCGGGGCCCTGCGAGGTGGAGCCGCGTCAACAGAGGTCTCGGTGTTTGACGGAGATCAGGCTCTATCAAATCGTCTAGTCGGGGCGACGTGGAGGGAAGTGACATGTTTTGGCTGTGGGTGTTGGTTTCTGAGGAGTTCTCATACACTCCTGGGAGTGTTCCCTGCCCTTGTGTGTGTGTGTCTGTGTGTGTGTGTGTGTGCTATAGCGCTGTAATGAGCTTAACCGCCAATCAAATCTAAGATGGGAAACCAACAGACTATTTCTCAGGTCTGCTAAGCAAAATTCTGTCCTCTTGTAATGACGCAGGGCCCTTGTTCAGAACAAGTCGATTCTGGTCATTATAAACTGACAATGAGGAAACAGGCT
Source organism: Plecoglossus altivelis (assembly GCA_036571765.1). Lineage (NCBI taxonomy): Eukaryota > Metazoa > Chordata > Actinopteri > Osmeriformes > Plecoglossidae > Plecoglossus > Plecoglossus altivelis. The sequence goes on along the minus strand of BROE01000024.1, from coordinate 3,452,796 downwards.
TGATCATCCCTGAAAGCGACATCATTTAGCCAGTAGAGATGGACTCTGTGGTAAGAGAGGGGTTCTTACCCACATGATCAAAAATCCAGACAGGAAGTGGGAACACTGTATTATAACGGTATGAAAACATGTGATCCCAGACAGCAAAGAAAAAAGACAAAAAAAGACGTCTAGACAACACTCCCATCATCTGTGATTTCTTTATTTATTAAACTGTCGATCTATTGAAAAGGAAGGAGGGGGGAGATCACTGAACTGGGGGGTGTATTTTGATGTACAAAATCTGACCTTTCTCTGAGCTGATCCTGATTACGGCTCTTTTCGTCAGGCAGGAGGCGTTTTAACTGGCGGGCCCCCTCGCTGTGCCGCGCCATCCCTCAAGAGCTCCCAGATGACATTTCTCCGAGAAGCGAGCACGCTGTCAGCAACAATGCGCTTGTTTTCAGATTTAAATGCGCAGCCTGCTCGGTGCACACAGCCCCCGAGTTCTGCGCTGGGATCCAGTGTTTTTTGCGAGACAAACGGTGACATTCCATTTAATCGAATAGTTTATTCATGCTATTTTCATGAGGGGTGAGATTGGAAAACAGGGCACAAAGCGTCTTTTCAAAAGTGCTGACATACTTAAACGACGTCGGACTCAGGTTGGAAATATTAGCATTTTAACAGTATTGAAAAACTAATTACTTATTCAATGGGTCTGTTGAACATCAGAGGGGTACTAAGTAGACTTTATCCATTTATGAATTGGCTTTCATCTTTGTCAGACTGAACAGAATAGAGGCAGATTGAAGTGCTCCCCAGAAACGCAAATTGTGTATTGGAACCCTGCGAGCTTCAAAGTGAACATATTTGTGTCATTTCCCGAGCTTGAAGTGCAAGCGATTGTTTCCTCTGATTCTTGATCACATTTGAGATAAGTAACTAACGGGCCGACGTCGAGCGTGTTTCTCTGCATCGTTTCCTCATTCACGATTCTCAAGGAAGAAAAAAAAAAGCCCTTCCAGTCCTGATTGAATTGATCAAACGCGATCTTAATCTGCTCTCAAGGATATCTCCCCTTTTGACGGAATTCATTTCCCAGCAAAGCCGCACTTGAACCTGACCTCGCGCGCCGACGACCATCGCGTTGTGACGCGGAATTCTCGTCCGTAGAGATCCGTCTCTTCCGGCGTCAAGAGCCGAAACGCAGGACCTCCGCTCTGCTCCGCTCTGAGCAGCGAGGCCCTCCGCTCCGCTCTGAGCAGCGAGGCCCTCCGCTCCGCATTTCCCTGGCGTCGCCTCGGACATCAAGTTTGCATGAGCTCAGCGGCGGCCAGGGACTTTTTCATTATTGTCCCGACTCCCTTCCCGATCCACAGACCTGCCTCTTATCTGCCTGCCTTGGGCCGTCACAAGAGAAACCCATTAAGCAAGGAACCGCAGAGAGTTCCACGTTCCCAGACTGGATATCACCACCTAGCTCTGCGTGGCTGCCGTCCGCAGACTCCCCTGAAGGATGACACCGCGCCGTTCTACGTGCTCCGACACCCCCTGCTGTTCTCCTCCGCACGCCGCCGATGTTCCCAGCTAGAACCGTGCTAGTCGGGCGCCCCCGTTGCTTGTCATCAGGCAGCGATCGATCCTCGTCACCGCCGTCATCCTCCTCCTCATCTTTGGCATCTGGTGTCGTCATTCACCTGGGGCAGACAGATAATAAAACGATGTAGCCTGCATCAGAAGCGCGTACAGATGGGAGCTAGCTAGCATCGGGGATGCTCCTGTCTATGTGCACTCCATTAAGGGCATTCGACGGGCGCCATCGCCATCGCTTGCGTGCTGCCAAGAGAAGATAAGAGTGCTTCCTCAATTTAACCGTCCTGCTATGTGCTGTGTGAAGCTCCCATCAGCCTGGGCTGTCCATGTGGGAAAAATGAGAGGTACCGCGGTAACGGAACTCAAACAGCGGAAATTTCCCATTATCGTCCTTGGATGGCTTGTCCTTGTTTGTAACGTAGAACGATACGTTTGAAGAAGATAGATGGTGCTAGGCAGACTACTGTATTGCATGCCACAGATGTCAGACCCATTGTGTTCATATTTGTTGTAGACATGAATAGTCTTACTGATAAGAAACCATTATCAATCTCAGATTGCACGGAGACAGCAACATCCAATTTATTTAGTGGTTAAAGTTGACTTAAAATCATATCCTCGTGAATGACAGTTCCATACATTTCGGGAAATGAATAGTTTCCATTGGATTAGTCTTATGATTATTACAAAGCTTTGAGGAGGTCTAGCGATGAAGGCCTTGCTATCGACTTTCAGTCACACCAAAAAATCCCATTGTTTCCATGCTAATGTGCCCAGAACACGAATCCCAATGCAACTGACAAAACCATTTGGAGCTTGCATGGATTCCTATGACACGGGCATTTTAAAAAACTGTATTATGACTAAGGATTTTTCTTCTTTCTCCTCCTCTAATGCTGGACGAGCGCCAAATCCCTCTTGTGGTAATAGGTTTTTTTGTTGCGTTTCACAGTTCATCGCGTCTGGAAAATGATCATCTGAAACCCTCTCTGTGTATGCGGTTTCTAAGAATAGCCGTGTTACAGTGGTCTCCCATCAGAAGGAGGGTTTAGGGATCCATTGACTTTTAATTGCTGTTGGTGCCTGGAGAGAGGGTGGGGGTGGGTGGGGGGGTGGATGGGGGGGTGGGTGGGGGGCTGGCTGTCCCCCCTCAGCTTTCACGGCACCGCCACGCTTCGGTGTGTCGCGCCACACGGCGCTAGCTTCCTCCGTGCCTTCCTTCGCCGCTGATCGCACACGCCAGACCTGGCCGCAGACGCGGGCCCGCGAGAGCTGGAGCGCAGTTAGAATCGCCTTAACCCAAGATGACGTGCTGATATGCGCACGCGGGCGGGAACGCAGTGATTTACTTTCTGAGGATTGAGGAAATGGAGAAAGAGAAAAACGTGTCTGGAATGTTTAGGAGCGCGTGATCCCATCCCTCATTAGGATCAATAGGAGGGGGCCGCAGAAGGCTGCGCTCACAGACGCAGGGCGTGGAGTCTGGGAGACCATTCAGCGGCCAACCAACCTTTAGCAACGCATATTAACAACCTACTTGAGGGCACATTTGTGTGCGTGTGCGCGCGGGTGTCTGAAGGGGCCAACGAGGTAGAAGATTAATGCTAGCGTATGATACACGGATGTTAAAACAACTCCGTTTCACGAACAGAAGCAGATATGCGCACGCAGTCACATTGGAATACTAAGTATCCTGTAGGGAAAATGATATAAACAAGTCAATTGATGCATTTCGCAATCAATAACAAAGTGTGCTTGACCATGGCTACTGAGGGAGAAAAGGGAAATGAATGCAAACCTTGCAAAGGAACGTGATGCTAAGTCCCTCACTTGGGGGGGGGGAGGATTGTCAAGGGGACTGGAGAAAAAGCCAGTGAGAATGGAGAATGTGCTTTCACAAAGACTTTCAACAGTCTTTTTCTTCCTCTGGCTTTCTTCTAAGGATGTTTCTCCCTCATGGGTTAGCCTGGAGGTTCTTGCCTCCTTCTATGCAGCGTTTGAGGAGTGTCAGGGGCCCGGCCGGCCCACCCTGCCTGGCCCCTAGACGGCCCCTCGGATTACCATGATTGACAGATCCAAAATCCAATGATCTGTTGTGTCTGGCCCAATGGTGAGCAGGGAGCGAATTCAAAATCGATAGCAATGCTATCAGAACTGGAAATCAAATACAGAGTGCTTCCCTATGAAGCGTGTGTATAATGACATTTGGTGCTGAAGGTGATCGATTTGTGATGTTTTTCCGTCTCTATTGACATAAGCCTTTTCATATATTAGGGAGTTGTTGTGAGCGTTGGTGAATGTGACTTTTTCAGTCTGTCGAAAAAGGGGACACACTAAGTAGATAGAAACATTTTCTCTCTTTCTTTTTTGACCACTGAAGGATTGTTCAAATCAGAGAGCAGAGAGTAAACTATCCCATACGCTTCTATCGGTTTTGGCTAAATATAAACGGTGGCCCTTTCCGTGAGCGCAGTATTACACATATGGTAAATATGCTGCTATCAGAAAAGCAAGTTGCCCCGTAAGCGAGCATCTGTTCCACGGAGAATATCGGTCAGTGAAAAGGACAGTGTAGAATATGTGCTTGCTTAATTAAAGACCAGAAACCAGGGCAGCTATTTACTCTTAATTCGGACATAAATCTGCAGTTTATCGCACAAGCGAGACCGTCTCCGGCAATTTAGGAGAGACCCAGGAGTCTTCCTTTAGTGACTCGTCTCTGATTAAACCGAAGAGAAGAGCTGCAGTCTCTCTCCCGGAGGAAAGACGACTAAAAAGCTGAATCAAACTGAAGGTGGTGATGTTGTTACCAGGCTGGATATTGAGATGGTTAGCATTTTATTACCCTGCTCCGGACAGGAGTCTAATCGCTAAATTGAGTCTGGACTTGCAGTGTCTGCAGGTCCTGTGGCCTACGGGCAGGAGAGATACAGGGGCTGGTATTTAAACCAACCTCTCCACAGAGACTTCCTGACTCCCTGTTTTTTTCTCCCTAATTAGCTATCGGTTTGATTTCTGTCTTCTTTCAAGGGGGTTCGGTGGATTGTCACCACGTGGCGGACGGTGTTTGTCCATCGCTCCTGCGCGACGACTTTGTAAATAGAATCCGGAGGCTTGTCTGTCGTGGGTAGAATTGTAGTGGAAAGGACAAGGCTGTGGTTTGTGCGTGAAAAGATTCAGATAATCAGGTGTGTTAGAAGTGCAGACGATCCCTATGTTTGCCCTCTACACCTTGTCCCAGGCCTGATAGCTCTGCTTTAGCGATGCGATATGATCTGTCTCTGCATAAACCTCACGTCACCGTGACCGTCAAGACATCAGGTGTCGTCCGCAGATGCTCTGACCACGCCCTCGCGGGGGCGTTCCCTCTCGAAACGTCCTGTGCTTTTTACCCAGTCAGAGAATAGGCTGGCTCACTCTTGTCGTAGACAGAGTCAAGTCAGGAGTTAGAGCCTTTCAAACACCATCACAAAAGCCAGTCCGTGTCTTTTTGACATTCCTTTCAGGCTATCGTCGTCGCTACACTGGAAATGCCACGCAGGAGCGCATCATCCCCGTATCCAGGCCCATAAAGGGAACAATCTGTTTTCTCCGTTTCCCATTGTATCGTTGCTCTTTTTTTTTTTTTTTTTTTTACAAGTCGTAATCCCTCTTTGGATGAGATTGGGCTTTTGTCTAGTAGTTTGGATTGGCGCCGTGATGCGAGCGGAGTCAGTGGATCTCACAGCCGCACATTCATTTGCTCTCTCATCTCGTTGGAGGTTCCCCTCCATTCCATCCCAAGCTTGCATCGACGAATGCAACTGGCATCAAATCCACTTTGCTGAGACAGCCACTAATTCTCTTCTCGTTTTCCATTTGGCTTTGGTACAACTAAGCAATTTGTTATATTCCCTGTTGGATAAATTACACCCCGCTAATAATCTTAATTAGTTCTCCTAAGTATTTTTTTTCCCCCTACAAAAACATTCCCTGCGGTGAAGAGACTAGTTACAATGGGTGCATGTTCGAACCCCCCCCCCCCCCCCCTTGTTTATTTGGAGATAATGTGTCCCACTGTGACCTTTGAGAGTGATGTAGGCCTAATGTAAATGAGCGTGCATTGCTGATTTGTATGTAAATAGATGAAACACAGAAGGCCTGCAATATCTGCCACGTCAACGCAAAACCCCCTGTCTCTTCCAAATCATAACACGAGTTCTTAGCAAATGATTACCATTAGTTTCAAAATCCTCTCGGCCCAGGTTTCTCCAGAGTTTTCACCCCTACGGAGGTAGGATTACATAAACCGTAGCTCAAGATATTGAATAACTCTGGTCTTCCGATCTCCACGCGCGCGTTCCAAATCCTTACTTCCTCACGGAGACATGGAAGATAACGTCCTGCTGCACAGAAGCTCTAATTTGCGGTATCGATGGCAACTTGCAGGCTATCCTGGATCCTGTGTGTGCATGCGAGGATGTGGAGGTGCGTGCGCGAGTGCAGATGTCTGTATGTGTGTGTGAGCGAATGAGTGAGTGTGTGTGCGCGTGTGTGAGACTGTGCGTGCGCGTAGGAGCACCATGTGGCAGAGCGATGGCGTCTTGACTCTGCCAGGAGATGAAAAAAGCCTGTGAGTCTGTGAGTCTGTGAGTCTGTGAGTCTGGTCCCTGTGCCAACCCACAGGATTCACCACAGAACCTGTCTTGGTCAGAAATAGTTGGGTTTCTGTTTCGCTGGTTTTCATCCCCACGTCCAATTGATTCGGCCTGCCGCAAAAGCTGAATGCAAAATCAATTTGAAAGCAAGAGGTTTGACAGGAAACACGAGGACCTTCGGAAGCAGGATGAGGTTGAGGTTCCCCTCAACCCTGACCTCAACCAGAACACCTTTGCTGAACACTGTTGCGATATCTTCCCATGAATGGTGTCCGTGTTAATAGGTAACTCTGCAAGCCAGGGTTACTGGGGTGGGTGTTGATAATTGGAATATTTCCAAAGGAAGGAAGGAAAGGTAACACGGTAAAAGAAGGAAGTACAGAAGAAAGGTAGGAAGGAAGGAAGGAAGGAAGGCAGTTAGGTAGGTAGGTAGGTAGGTAGGTAGGTAGGTATTCATTGTGTGATCATCACTCTACCACAATATTGGATTCATTTGGACTGAGTGCGGTTGGCTGCTCAAATTGGGTGTCAGACCATTGTGCTGACTGGATGCCTGCCTTTGCGAGAAGCTCTCAGCCAGTGAAACGTTGGCAGCAGGCACGCAGCGAGCAGGTCTGCTGCGACAGGGCAATGCCTGCTGGGAAGTGGAGGTGGTAAGAAGCATATGGCTGGCTCGGTGTTTACAGGGAAATCATTAGCATAGCAGCCATCCTTTTGGAAAGTCGCAGATTTCTGCTTTTAGACTTGCCGAGCGGATGCCGATCTCCCAGACGGAGTGGTCAGCTCACCTAGCTTATGGAAGGGTGCCAACAGAGTCGCTGATATTTCGCATTCTTAACAACCGTCCGTGAATCTCCACAGCGAACGCATCAACACCCCAAGCGCCAGTAGACGACCAGACGAGGGAATTTGAAATACCCCCCCCCCCCCCCCCCCCCCCCCGCCCCGCCCCTCCCCCGCCCTGCCGCCGTCGCCGTCCCACATTGAGGCCGTTTCTGTGGTTTTCGGTTGCAGTGAACAACAGGTCTGCTATTTCGAGCTGACTCACGGCAGGCAGACGCAGGTTGGGTTGAAAACAAGACGCGCTGTCATTCAGCTGGGAATCAGAGGACACTGGTGAGTTACCTGGCGGAGGGGGAAGTGGAAGGTATGAATAATGAATCCAATCTCTGGAGGGGCAGAGAAGAAAGGCTTCATAATTGCATGTTGTCAGAAGCCCAGCCAGGACGACACTTCACACAAAGAGACACCCAGGCTAGGACTGTTATTAAGGAAACGGCCCATTTATCTCTCTTCATCTTGGCGTGATTGGGATCCGTCCTGCTCCAGCGCTGCTCCCTCTCCTCGCTTAAAGGAGGCCTGATTAGACTCCTGACCCAGACAGACGGCGTGGACTCATCCAGCCACCAGAGACGCCGCAGACGTCTTTGCGTTTGTTTTGGTTTGGGGGGGGGGGTGCGGGTGATTTCGAACGCAATTCGTTCGTGCGAAAAAACACCCCCTTTCGCTTTACGCTTCCGGCGCTTTCGAGACGTCGCCCCGCCCAACGTGGCTGCCTCGGCTTCGGGATGCGTCACTGCTCCCGCCAAGGCGGCGCCGCTCTCCCGAGCGCGCGGCACGCGCGCCCGCGTTACCTTCGTGGTTACCGGTACCAACCAGCCCTGGGCTTTGGTTACTCCTTAGCCACAAGTGCAACTTATGAATATTCATCCGAGAGCTTTGAACGAGTGGGAGGGGGGGGGGGCAGTGAAAACAACAGGAAGATATACTTGTGACTGGCAGCCACATAACATCTTCTCCAGCCCTTCTGGATGTCTGGCTGCCTCCAGCATAACAATTAAAAAACCCACCTGATAATACCTCTGTCACTGAGACAGCTGTCACCCAGTCAGCCATGTTTTGCCTTTGTTGTGCGGGTCTCAAATGAACTGGTATTCTCAGAGTGCGACGATTTCATCCTTTCTCTCCTCTTTGTCTCTTTCCTCTGGGAAGAAGAATATCACGTTGGGGGATGCTTTTTGCTTTTCGCTGTCGAAGTAGCAGATGGTCCACGTTCTGCGGACAGTTTTGAAGGTCTTAAACCCAATGAATTTGCCCGAAAATTCACCTCGCCGTTCTGTAAGGCCGTCATAGTCAGGGGGTTATTCCGACACTGTGTTCATCTTGTGCTTTGAAACCGAGCACTCTAACTTAGCAAACACGTAGAACGTCACGGTTATTACTGATTGGTGGTGTCGGCTGTGTTAAACGTGAAACCTTTCTTCCGTTGTAAAATGCTAATGTTTTCAAGCTTGAACTCGTACGTTTAAATCACTGCGAGCACAATCATTACATGAAACGACAGCAACGTTATGACGATACATCACGTTTATCACCTCGCTGGCATGGAGCACGCCTCTACACGCTTGTAAACGGAGCGCGGAGATCAATCAGCTATTGTTTAGAATGTAACAGACAACGATATTTAATCAGCCTTACAGCAGACGAAACCAGCGCGCAACACTATAATCCTGATTCCTACTGCAACCATCAGTTCTGTTAAGCGGGATGACCTGAGGGTTAGAGAGCAGGGGTTGGCGGGGGGATTGCTGTGTGTGTGTGTGTCTGTGTGTGTGTGTTGGGGCTGGTTAACAGCAGTCAACACCTTTGCCCTCCTGTGAGGACGGGAGGGCTGTCTGGAGGGTTCCGCTAAGTGGAGAAACGTAGGGGGAGATGCGTGAGTCACATGACTCTGGCCAATCCCAGGCTGCACGAGGCTGAGACCAGGGGGAGGAACTAACCAGAGCACTGGTGAATAGGCTTATCTGCTCAGCACATGAAGGAAGGGGGCTGGTTAGGAGGAGTCACTGTCTCGTTCTCTCCCCTCCCTCTTTTCTCCAACAGTTAAACGACAACGAGAAAAACGCACTCCTAGTGTCACCTCTAGCCTCTTTAGCTGTTCTCGCTTGTCCTTCATCTCCCCCTTCCTTCCTTCCTTCCCTGCTCCATCCCTTGCTTCCTTTCTTCCTTCATTCCTTCCTCCCTTACTCCTTCCTTCCTTTTTTCTTACCTCCCTCCCTCCTTTCCCACCTTCCTACCTCCCTCCCTTCCTTCCTTCCTTCCTTCCTTCCCCCCTTCCTTCCTTCCTTCCTTCCTTCCTTCCTACCTACCTCCCGTCCTTTTTTCCTTCCTACCTTCCTTCACCTCCACCTTCCTGGCTCTCTGCCTCTCTGTATTCTCTGCAACACGCAGCACCTTTGTGACATGGGTGAACAACACAGCTCCCAGGAGATCGGAGCCTTTTGAATCCGATCAAACACCAGCCCTCATGTCAACCAGAGGGCTCCAGACTCGCAGCTCACGGTCAGACTAAAACAATGAGCTTCACATGATTTCTTTCATCTTAACAGCTGCTAATTTGATTTGGCACTTCAGACCCAGGTGTTTGTAATGAGCATTAGTTAATAAGTAGCAAGACCCGATAAGATGCTTTTTGACATTCATGTTTGTAAATAAGAATAGACTGCACGTACTATTAGCAAGGGTTAGAGCTTGGATTAATGTTATTGTAAAATTCAATTGATGTTAATGAATTGTCAAAAGGCCTGTACAATATGTTTATTGACATGAATATGCTAATTAGATGTACTAAGTTGAGCTGCTTACTACGGTTGGCTATTTACTACATTAGATGATTAGTTAATACTTCATTTACGAAGGCTTTGCTACCCGTTAATGAATGCTCATCACAAGCACCTCCATCTAAAGTGCCACTAATATTTTATATCTACTCAGCTAGATCAAAACTGCTTTATTTGTGTATCCAAAAAGAGTTGAAATATTTCCTCATGATTCCCAAGGGCCTCTTTTGTGATGGTTAAATGTTGCAGCGGTCCGTTATGTTCGAATCATACGATCGGCTCTGCGGCAAGAACGGCTTCCAGTTCGACAGCGTGTGGATAATTGAAACACACCATAGCCTAGTAAACTGCACAGCCTGACGGGTCATGGTCCGTGTGTGTGTGTGTGTGTGTGTGTGCGCGCGCGCGCGTCGTCCATAGTTGCGTTCAGCAGCGTTGGGTCCACTGCCGTTGTCCGCTGGTAATGCAGCCATCCAGACGTCATGCCAGAGCTCCGTGAAGAGAGGCTGAGCTGACTGTTTCTTCAGCAGTGTCAATACCACCACCAGAGGAGACGCATTGATTTCCTCAGTCTTGCTTTTTGAAAGGACAAAGTGCTTGGTGTTAAAACATTCGCTTGCACGGTCAGTGTGTGTGTCCTGTTTGTAAAGTGCGCGCATGTGGCGGTGTGTCTGTGGGTGTGTGTGTGTGTGTAGTACAGACTAACACTCGTCTGAATATTTGTTTGACAAAATATATTTTATTTTAGCGTGTACCCTTGACGAGTCAATGCTGTTGACAGCATATTCATTGTGTATTATTCAGCGAGGTTCACATTCCTTTTGTAGTGCGATTGGCCAACATTATTCTTGGAAATATGACCTCTTCACCTCGACACACAGTAAAGCATTACCATGTGAATATTCACTACAGCTGACTGACAAAGCATCAGTTCCAAACTAGGTTTGATCCACTCTGCTAGTGACCCTGCATGTGATGTTGAACTAACGTGTATTTGTCACGTAGCCCAGCGATGCTTATGTGCTGCTATTGCAGTTCAGTAGCCTGACTTAATTATCTGTATTGGCAGTCGTATATCCATTAAAAAGTGAAGACAGGGAGGAAGTTTGGCAGGACCGCATAACCTCTCTGCCAAAACACGCTCTCTCTGGGTCTCCATGTGAAGCCTCTCTCTCCATCACACACGCACACTCACACGCACACGCACAGTCACACACACACACACACTCACACACACACACACACACACATACATGCTCACGCGTACCAGTCTTGGTCCACACACTCTACTGCAAACGTGGGTCTCCAGCCTTCTGTGTTGTTGTTAGTGGATGAATGATGGTATGTGTATGTGTGTAGGTGTGTGTATGTGTGTGTGCGTGTGTGTGTAGAAGGTAGGGAGGTGGGAATGAAACATGCGATCCCCTAACCTGCGCCCCGAACATGGATCGATTGGCTTTGTGTGATGGGCAGACGTATGTGTTGTGTGCCCATGCTGAGTGTGAAGTGTGCTGGTGCATGCACATCCACGCCTTGCGTCTGCTGGGACTGACAGACGGCCCCGACCGCAGCCTGCAGACGGAGGAGGGGGGGGGGG
>BROE01000024.1:3413721-3441362 GCA_036571765.1 Plecoglossus altivelis | reverse complement strand
CACACACACACACACACACGCAGCCTCGCACTCCCACACCACACACACACGCACGCAGCCTTGCACACTCACACCACACACACACACATACACGCAGCCTCGCACTCTCACACCACACACACACACACGCAGCCTCGCACACTCACACCGCACACACACGCAGCCGCGCTCACGCATGCACAGCCTCACACGCCCTAGCCCCAGCCGCCAGGCTCATAGTTCAGCCGAGATAGCATCTGTGGTATTGAGCAGTATGCATTACAGCCAGCCCTCTCTCCTGGTGATGCTGCAAAGTCAGAGGTAACCCGAGACACGACCCTCCTGAATTATTCTTATGAAGATGCTTTTACTGATGTGCAGGAGTCTGCACAGGGACTCCTCACTTACTGAGGGAAGGGAAGAGGCATTTGAGGACTGTGAGTGCAGCCGCGCTCTAGCCGCTCCTGTATGTTTACACTAAATACCAGTTTGACTGACTTTGACTGAGCTGTACATCACATTCATATTCCCGTAGGTGTGCCGCCCAGTGTACCATACTGCATCGGAGGGTTGTTTTACGAGTGTTCGTTGCACTATTTAAAACCCCTTCACACTTGTTTTACCAGCACCTGGCATTTCACTCTCCCTCAGTGCCTCTGTCTTCCCGGAACGTTCCAGGACGGGCTCAAATGTAGGGCAGTTGCGCAGGCCGGCGCTGGGGCAGGTGGGGGAGGCGATGCAGATGTGGGGGAAGGGGGCGGAGTGAGAAGAGGCTCCTTCGGGCCGTGCAGTAGCATCACGGAGGCGCTGGCACAGTCACCTCAGCTCACCGCTCGGACTGTCTGGACGGAAACACTGACAGGATATTAGACGGGAAGACGGAGGAGGAGAGACGTAGAAAGGGAGGGAGAGCCGTGGGGAAGTGCGGAGAGAGACAGATTAGAAGACAGTAAAAGACGCAGAAAACCTGAAAGAAAAAGAGGACGAGAGATCGAGACAGAGAGCGAAAGCCAGAGAGAGAGAAAGACATAGACAGAGAGAGACAGAGAGAGACAAAGTATGAGAGAGAAAGACATAGACAGAGAGAGACAGAGAGAGACAGAGTATGAGAGAAAAAGACAGACAGACACAGAGAAAAAGACAGAGAGAAAGACAGAGAAAGACAAAGAGAAAAAGACAGAGACAAAGGCACAGACAGAAAGACACAAATAGAAAGACAAACAGAAAGACAGAGAGAAAGACAGACAGAGAAAGACAGACAGAGAAAGACAGAGAGAAAGACAGACAAAGAAAGACAGAGAGAAAGACAGACAAAGAAAGACAGAAAGAGACAGACACAGAGAGAAAGACAGGCAGAGAAAGACACAGAGAGAAAGACAGAAATAGAAAGACAGAGCGAGAAAGACAGACAGACAGGGAAAGCCAAAAGAAGGAGATTGAGACAAAGACAGGAGGACCCTGGATATGTGGTTTCCACCAGAACACCAAGAGGGGCTTTAAGATGTTCCAGCTCCAAGAAATACAATCCCTGCTCCTCATCTCTGCCTGAAGATGTCGTGTCTGTCAATCCCAAAGTACAGAGCCCAGAGCAGGGGCACCGCGGAGACAGACAGGTGTGGGGGTGGAACAGAACAAGCCAACAGGAAACGAGAAATAGTTTGACAATAAATGGGAAATTGAATAAGTGTACACATCAGTAGGAGGGAACATCGTGCAAAGATGAGAGGTGAAGGAGCAAACACGGAGGCTTCTGGAAGCTTCTGGAAGCATGGGGGGATGACAGCTTCTGACTGTACAAATGGAAGCTTCTGTGGGGAGACGCTCCAAAACAAAGCTGTTGGGGACTTTGTGACATCAGTGTCACCAGAAAAGGATTCAGAGGGATATTTCAGGATTGCCTACTTCTAAACTGCCGGAAAACTTTTTTTTTTCTTTTCCTTTTTCTCTAGTAGTTGGTGAGACTTTTGAAAGTGCTCATTGTAACGGATGGGAATTTCAGATAAGTATCAATCTCGTCAGAATATCTGACTGAGCAAGCACGATTCAAAGAAGGAACTTTGGCAGTATAGCTGACGGATGAGCAAATCCACCGAACCTCAAAAGATTGAATAAGGAAATCCACAGTACATTTTCAGTTTGAAAACTAAACTACGAGAAGATGACTATTTTAACCACGCCGGCCTGCATTGCCTTTAACGGCAACATCCCCGATGTTTCAGTTTAACCGTCGGTGCCGCGGTGGTGGTTAGGAAAACAATTGCATGGCATCTGGCTGTACAGTGAAATGGATGGCAAAGCAGCTTGTAATTCAGGTGCATCGTCAGTGTTTTAGTGTGATCCATGCCAGAATCCTCACTGCTCAGGATCCCACTAGCCCTGCCTCCCACATTTAGTCAGTGTGGTCTCATTAGCTTGACTCCGTCGGTTTCATTAATCAGAAACAGAGTGTTTAATTCATCTTTCATTTTTCAGCGGAGTGAAGTTGATTAGAGGAGCTGTTCCCTGTGGCCATTTCAGAGTTTTTTTTGTGTTCATTTTTATCTTTCTCTCTTTTTTGGGGGGGTGGTGGGGGTGGGGGGGTTGCCTTTTTCACCGGCAGCTTGTCAAGAGCGCGGAGACGAGGCCCGCGGTGACTCTGCGCTCTCGCTTGCGAGGGACCGGGGATCTGGACATCTGCGTTCGTGTGACACGATCACCCCCGGATTCTCCTCAACGTTTTGGGCCTTCGAGTGGTTGCGACGTTTTCCTGGTGGATTGTCACTTTTGACAAGACCCGCAGGGCAGCGTTTGGAAATGGCGCTGCATTGTTAAACAGGATATCGAATGCTACTTGCTGTGGGCGTGGGGGTGTTGTTGTAGACAGGACTCAGAATCCAGCAGGCGAAATGGCAAGCTACTACAGTATGTGTCTGTGTGTCTGCAGCGACACGTGATTCTTTGTGTGCCTATGTGTCCAGTGTGTAAAGTGTGTGTGTGACAGTGTGTTTGTGCTCTCCTGCCTGCCTGTGTGTGTGTGTGGCAGTGTGTGTCTGTGCAGGTCCATGTGTTTTTGTCTGTGTGTCTGTCTGTGTCTGTCTGGGTCTGTCTCTGTCTGTGTATTTGTCTGTGTGTGTTATTGTATGTGTGTGTGTGTGTGTGCGTGCGTGTGTGCGTGAGCCTGCAGAGAGGAAAAGAACTGAGCTTTTCCCCAGAGTCATGTGTCAATCATCTCCTCCGATCCTGAGGTGAAAAAACCCCAGTAAAAGTAGAAGAAAAAGGAGGAGGAGGAGGAGGCCTCCCAGTAGAATGACTAAGGAGTCCTTCCCTGATCTAAGGAGAAGCCTGGAGCTGAATATAAAGCAACACCAAAAGCAGTTAAATATCCTCGCTGGGAAGGCCTACGCTTTAACAACCCCTTTACCTCAGATTGCACATCGACTCCAAAAAGCCACAGCCGTGATCTACACGCCCCTCCCAGACACAAAAGACTCAGAAGCAGACAGACTCTCCCCATCGCTATGCAGACGCCGGCGCCGCCTCGACAGCCCTCCTCACCGCGCTCAACACTAGCAAGACAATCCTCTTCGCTGACCTATCGCGAGCGACCCCCTCACCCTTTGACAGCCTCCTCAACGGCTCGAGGAACAGAGAACACAATGGCGCTCGATCGGCATGTCGGACTGAATTGGAATTTGTCCCCCCTAAACATGCAGCCCGACGTCCATCCCACCGTCGCACGTCCCACCCCCCCCCCCCTTCCTCTACACACACACACACGCCACCTCTCTCCTTCACCCACCACGGACACCTTCCCCCTTGGCCGGCTCGACCCCGAGACCTCCCTCGTAATTGACCCGTGCTCGCCGTCCTCCCCACCTCCCTGCTCTGGAGACATGACGCGGCTTCGCGACACACGCTCCCGCTCTGCACTAATAGGAAGGGAGACTTCTCCGTTCTCTTGCGCGTCTGCGCAGCCGCCTATCACATCGGCTCGACGCAAGTATGGCTTTCTCGACCATGCGCGGGTCTCTGAATGACCGCCACTCCTCCATGTCTGTGTATACAGCGAGGTTCACCCAGGCGCTGCCAGCCTCCTACAACGGCACCGAGCCCCGTGTAGATCGATCAGCTAACAGACGGCCCCGTGTCGACCTCCCCCCCCCCCCCCCTCCCCGCTAGCCAAGCCCCCCTCTCTCCCCCCCACCCCGCCACTCCTCCAACACCCCCTCGATGCCCCCACCTCGTACGATGGCTGCATGCATATTCGACACGGCACGTTGATGATGGAAACAAACCTCCCCAGGTAATGGAGCTATTTGCGCCCTCGATCACGCCATTGAAGGCTTTACTTCAAGTCCTCAGGAAGGATCCAAGACTATGTTGGTAGAAACTGATGAGGTCACTAGTGGAAGTATACAACAAGTGGCCACTTCCTTACTTTATTTTTTATTGTCGATATCTATCAGTCAACTTCCAGCATGGTCTCCTATACCTACATTTCTTCTATCTATCTCACTAAAGGTCTACCCTTATCTCCCACGTCTGTCTCATCATGCATCTCACTCGCGCTTCTATCATGCATCTCAATTGAACTTCGACAATCTACAAATTCCCTGGTGCTTAGCTCCCTCCTCAGCATCTCCTATTCAGATAGTCTCAGTTTACTAGTTAACACTCCACCCCTCCTTATAGTGCCTAATCCTCTTATAAGCCCATTAAACATTACACCAGCTCCCGTACATTTGCTCTGGTCCTTCCTCTCCTCCCCGCCTCCGCCCCTGTCTCCTTCTCAAACAGGGAAACAGCTGTCCTTGAAAACCTACTGTCCCCCCTGACATTGAAAGGTGTCCAAATCATTCAAACTGGCATCAAACGGAGCCACATACTGAAAGTCCCATGTGTCTGTGCGAAACCTCCAAACACTCTTCTGCATCTAGTGCTGTCAGTCCCCCAAACTACAACCCTCTCTCTCTCTCCCTCTCCCTCCCTCTCTCTCTCCATCTCTCTCTCTCCTTCTCTCTGTCTCTCTGTCTCTTTCTCTGTCTCTGTCTCTCTCTGTTTCTCTCTGTCCCTTTCCCTCTCTCTCTCTCTCTCTCTCTCTTTCTCTGTCTCTCTCTCCCTCTCTCTCTTCCTCTCTCTCTCTCTGTCTCTCTCTCTCTTTCCAGGAACACCCCCCCCTAATTATACCCTTGCCGCCACTCCTCCGCTCTGATCCCCTCAGCCCAGCACCCAGCTCCCAGAGTGCCCGGGTCTGGCAGTTCCCGTGTGCTTTCCAGAAGCCGTGGCTCTCCCTGGTACTCCCAGGTTCTCTGTACGCAGGGTTACAGCGTCTTACCTCGGCCAAGGTGACAGGGATTGTCATTTGTCTGGCTGGGCAGATAAACAGGACAGCAGTGCTGGTGTTACAGTGTTATCCTTCGAAGGAGAGGATAGTGGAGGATGAGAGACAGAGGGAGATAGGAGAGAGGGGTGGAGCCTGTTTAAGAGTGAGAAAATAAGACAGATAGATAAAAAGAGGTCAACATATAGAAATAGGTAGAGAGAGGGACAGATACAGAGAGAGATACAGAGAGATACAGAGAGAGATACAAAGAGATACAGAGAGAGATTCAAAGAGATACAGAGATATAGAGATGCTAAGAGAGATACAGAGATATAGAGATACTAAGAGATACA
Source organism: Plecoglossus altivelis (assembly GCA_036571765.1). Lineage (NCBI taxonomy): Eukaryota > Metazoa > Chordata > Actinopteri > Osmeriformes > Plecoglossidae > Plecoglossus > Plecoglossus altivelis. The sequence continues at coordinate 3,435,728 of BROE01000024.1, read as the reverse complement.
GAGAAAGATACAAAGAGATACAGAGAGAGATACAGAGAGAGATACAGAGAGATACAGAGAGAGATACAGAGAGAGATACAGAGAGAGATACAGAGAGATACAGAGAGAGATACAGAGAAGGATACTGAGATAGAGAGATACAAAGAGATTCAGAGAGATATGGTTTCTCTCTCAGCCAGTGTCAGACCAGTTAGGATGTCCGTGTTGCCTTGCTTCCAGAAACATCTCCAGCCTTGCTCAGTCTCCAGCATGGCTGATGGCACTGGGTAAGAAACCTGGCAGGTTGCTAGCTGGTGAGGTGATCTAGCTAAATGCTAGCAAGCATTTTGTCTGAACAACGCCTCCGTAATAGTGCATTAGATGTCTCTCTTTGAGAAGCACAAATGCCTCTGTTTGGGGAAGATTTCTTTCTGCAGTTGAGAATAATGCTGCTTGGTTTACAGCGTTCTGTCTGAGGATTCTGTGGCGAGGTTGTTTGCATGGGTTTATATACAAGGTTCAGGTTTGCTGTATTCTTTTATTTCTTTTCCCTTCGATCGATGTATGAGTCACGGATATAGGCTGAGAGAAGCTGCTTTTGCTCTTTGAATGACTGTGGCTATAGAACATGTACACCCAGACAAAGAACAGAGAGAGAGACAGATAGAGTGAGAGAGAGAGAGAGAGGGAGAAAGAGTGGGAGAGTGAGAGAGAGAGCGAGAGAGAGAGAGAAAGTTACCTGTGAAAAAGTTATTGTACGTAGTTATTCAAAGTATTTTTTCTGCACCGGCTGACTAGCTTGTGAGGAGTTCCTAAATCGAAGGGTCAAGGCTTCAGACTGGGATGAAAGCACTTGCATCAGGGAGAGCAGAGAGTCAGCTGCTGAAGGCGTTATAGCAAACACAAACCACCTCGTCCTGTCTGACGCTTTGGACCTGTTTAAAGATGTCACGTTATTTCACTCGGGTCCATTCGTCTCGCGGAATCAACCGGAAGCGACGTCCGACGACGACGGGCCGTGCCCGCCGTCGACGTGCGGTAGCAGCGCCTCGGAAACGCACCCGCTGGGATGTGAGACGGAGAGAAGGCCCCTCGCCGCAGACGTGAGGATAACAGTTGCGGGTGTTTGCGTTTGTGCATCGTTTGCCATCACATCAGTCTACCTGCGCTGCATTATTCATCCCGACATTAGTGACCACGCATAAAACATCGACAGGTATTTAGTGTTCAGCGCAGATAAATGTATATATATATATATATGTATATATATACGTAAAACAAGGTCCAGTTCAACATGTCGATGCACTCTGAGACCCACCTGTGCCTGAGAGGAGAGCGTGTGATCTGCCGAGCGAGCCTCACGGGCAGGGCCCTCCGTGCCGTATAAAAGATAATAGAATATCAAATTGTTTTTATATGCTGTGAACACAGCGAAGAGGGGAGGGGGGGGGTGTTGCTTCAGGCCTCATGAATCTCCTAAACGGCGTGGGGGTGGCGCGCTGGGCGTGACAGCGGGACGTTTACCCCTCGTCTCGCCTCATAAGCTCCCTGGCGCCCACCCCCAACACCCCCCCTCCCCCTCCGCCCTGTGCCCCGCCTCGAGAGCTGTCACCGTGCCAGCAGCGCTCGCATCAGTGTTTGATTTCTCCCTACGTCCCCCTGCCCCTCCCCCCTCCCCAGGGCGAGGGTGCCCTTTCATCCGTACCCCCCTACCCCTACCCCTCCCCTCAGGCGGTGGTCAGCAGTCAGGTGGTCACAGTAGGTCATTTTCTTGGCTTCACTACAAAGAGACATTCCGAGATGTGCTAGACGATAATGACCATTAACTTGGTGTGTGTGTGTGTGTGTGGAGGGACAGACAGGGGGAGGGGCGTTAACAGTGCTGCTGTCGACACCTCGCCGTCCCCTCCCCCAATCCCCGTGCCCTCTGAGCTGCACTCTAAATGTGATTGGAATCCATGACCAGGATTCCACTGGCTCTCCATTACCCTCCCCTCACCGGAATCTGCCCGGCACATCCACAATTCACAACCATGCCGAGGTTACGCCTAGCTGTCTGTGTCACCCATCACCCTGGGATACGCTCCCACAGTGGGGTTAGCTTAGCCAGCAGCAGGGTGAGAAAGGGGAGAGAGGTGGAGAGGAAGAGACAGAGAGAGACAAAGAAAGAAAGAAAGACAGACAGAAGGAGAGGGGGATTGAAAATGAGAGAGCCCGGCTTCAATCAAGCCTCTGGGCGATGGAGAAATCTCTCCTCTCACACAAGGTCTCATTAACGCGTGAGGGATCAGCTTAACCCTCACCTGGCAGAGGAGGAGGAAGGGGGGGCGGGGAGATGAGATGGAGGGATAGGTTCGTGGAGGAAGAGAGAGGAGGTGAGGGAAAGGTGGAGAGGAGGAAGCGTGAAGGAGAGAGGGAGCGAGAGACGGGGAAAGGATGAACGGGAGAAGGAGTGGGGCACGTGTGTGTGTGTGTGTGTGTGTGTGTGTGTGTGTATGGGTGTGTGGTTGTTGGTGTGTGGAGGTCAAGGGGTTGCGTGGTGTCTTCCCTCAGTCTCAAGGACCTTGGCCGGGTTTTTAATAAAGCGTTGTCATCTGTAGGGGCACCTGGAGACCAGGGGATGTGACCAGGGGATGTGATCCAGGGGATGAGACAAGGGGATGTGACCAGGAGATGTGGCCAGGGGATGAGACCAGGGGATGTGACCAGGGGATGAGACCAGGGGATGTGACCAGGGGATGTGATCCAGGGGATGAGACAAGGGGATGTGACCAGGAGATGTGGCCTGGGGATGAGACCAGGGGATGTGACCAGAGGATGAGACAAGGAGATGTGACCAGGAGATGTGACCAGGGGATGTGACCAGGAGATGTGACCAGGGGATGTGACTAGGGGATGTGACCAGTGGATGAGACCAGGAGATGAGACCAGGGGATGTGACCAAGGGATGTGACCAGGAGATGTGACCAGGGGATGTGACTAGGGGATGTGACCAGGGGATGTGACTGTGCGGCCGGCCGCAGGATTTGGTTTTCTCATCAGAATTTTCTGCGCGGAGGCATCTGGATATGTTTGCCGATAAACTCGGCAAACACTTTAATCGCTCGCTGTGTCTGGGTGCGCGCGTGCAAGCTCGTGCGTGCGTGTGTGTGTGTGTGCAGGGCTAGCTCTTTGTATTGTTCTGTGCGTGGGTGTACAGTTGTCTACACACATATAGGATAATAAAAGGATGCAGGACAGGCAAGCTCTTAAACTCCCACGACTCCCCCACAACAATGGCCACATGTTAGTGTATGAACAGCTTGCGCTCTATTACTTTAGCAGAAGTTTATACAGAAACCCTAACAGCCGTGGCAGTGTTTTAAAGCACATTAGCATATTCTATGTCTCTCAGCCATGTCATTTCGCAAAAGCAGTGTATCGCATGGCATCATATTTCGCATAATTACTGTTTGTACTGTACAGCTCTGTAATATAAACTGCGGTTGCTGTCGAGGAAGGATGTGACCCGCCCTCCACAAAGCAGCACAATAGCAAGGATTAGAAAGAAGGAGAGAAGGGGAGAGAGAGAGATAGAGAGAGAGAGAGAGGGAAGGAGCACAGGAATGAGCGAAGACTATTCGTGTTACAATCTGGGTTACAAGTCAGAAACATCTGTCACACAAAAGGATTTGTTTGATTGGTAGGATCCGTTGCATCACGCCTCGCTGTCAACGGCCAGTCAATGTCTATTCCCTCAAGCCTCGTCCTCCATCAGCGACGGTGGAGCCTCGTTTGTCACGCTGCCCCGCCCCGTGTCACTCACCTAACGCAGCTCTCAGATCAGGGACTCAGCCCTGGATGAGGCCTCCTCACACCAGCCTTCGCGTGCGACGTTTGCGCTCCAATACTCCCTGCGCCGTCTCTCCGTTGTGGCGCCGTCCCCGGGTTTGTTCGGTTTTTTTGCCGCGTTATCGTCCGTATCGGAGAACCGGTTTGTTTTCCGTGCGGCTCGGCCCCGATGGAACAGGATGTTGTTTGAGGGAGACGTATGTGTGTAAAAATGCTGCGCTGTTTGTCAGCGGAGCATCGGTGTCAGCGGGGGCGGCGTCGGGGTGGGGGTGGGGGGGGCGGGGGTGGGGGGTGGGGTTGGTGGGTTGGGGGAGGGGTTAGAAACAGAGGCTAACGCTGATAACTTGATTGTTATAGACAAAAGCAATAAAGCGTTTCAGATAGCGCGGCCCTCCTCCTCCATCTCTCGCCGCCGCGGCCGCGGAGATTGCGCCATCCGTTATGTCGCTCTCCTGGAAAAGCCTGGGCCAGCCGAGCGGGAGAAAAACGCTTCCCCGCGACCCCAGCGCACTAATAACATTCGGCTGCTGACGAGGACAATGGAAACGTTTTGCAAGCGATTCGTTTGCTTTTTAAATTTATTTATTATTTTTTATTTTGCTTTCACCTCTGCGAAGAGGGTGAAATTCGCTTGAACATTTTCAGGTGGACGATTAAAAAAAACAAAAAAAACGGGGATGCTGGACGCATTTGGGTCACACACACACACTTCACGTGCACACACAAACACACACACACACACACACACCCACGTGCACTTACACACACACACCCTCATTCATCACAGACAACAGGGATTGGATTAACCTAGTGTGTTTAGAAGGGGGGTTGACAAAAATGTTCGAACTCATTTAGCATGAACTCCATGGGCTTCAGTCAACAGTTCAATCTCCTATCTGTCCTCCCTATCTGTCTTGGTGTGACGTTCCTCACACTGGGATTAATAGCAACATCTCCAGCGATGACATTTCTGGGGCCATGTTGCGTAGCGACGTCAATGGTTACAGTGCGCTCCGAGCTGTTAATACGCTAATAGAGTTCTCAAAACAGTCAAATAAAACACAAGTCGGGCATTGATTTTTATTGGCTGTGGTCAGCAATTCCTCTTTTCTCCTTTCCTGTGGGCAACTGCAGCCGTTCCAGATGACCACTGAGGGTATTGATCTTCATAAGGCAGTATTTTGTTGTTAAGTGAGTGCTGGGGGGGGGGGGGGTAATGAAAGCTTTTTAACCTGTGTGTTCCCAGAGCTCTCCATGGCCAGACAGGTGCTACACAGCACATTTCCGTCCGCTTTAAGAAATCGATAAGGTTACATCTGTGTCTGATTAGTATAACGCACGGGGGAGTGGGCATGCGGGCGGGCGTGCGGGCGTGTGTGTGTGTGGCAGCACGCACGTGCGTTTGCCGTACTACGCTGAAACGTACGTTGGCGCTTCACGAAAACGAGTCACGAAGGCCTTTGCGCTCGCACACCCTCCGCCCACCGATTGGCCGACGCGGTTCTTCCTTCCCGCTGACCGCTGCGGTCTGAGTGAGCTACTTTCAAACGGGCCGCCGACCTGAGGCATGCGCGCCGCTTCTTTATGGGACCGCCCTGATCCCCTAAGCTTAGCTATACCTCCACCAATGAACCCCTCCGAATCCGTCTGCGGGCGCAGAGCGCCAGATGGTAGTTAATGGCACTCCTAACCTCTCGATGCCTCCCGTACACCCAAGCCCAAGTGGAAATTTCCGCTGCCAGCCCATCCCGCGTCGTTCCGCTCGCTGCCACCATTGTCCGGCGCCTGGCGAGGACTGTGGGGGATAGAGCAGACAGGATATTAATGGGACCCTCTGCCATTAGAGGGCTAAACGTCTGGCAGATATCCCTGCTTCTCTGTCACCTTGCCTTGGAGGACAAGGGACAACGTGAAGAGCTTATTAGCAGGGCTGAAAAACGCCCCCTCACTCCTCCTCCCCGCTACCTCCGCCCCCCCACCCCCCTCGTTTTCTGTCCCTCTCCTTCTTCCAACTCCCCCCTACCTCTGTATTCCTGTCTCCTCCTGTCTTACATCAGGAACTGCTCTCCTTCCTGTCACCTCCGCCAGCGCGCCACCGAGAAGTGACATGTCCCACCTAATCAAGTGGCGGATTATCTTGTCCTGATAAATTGGAGGCCGTAACGCTTGAAAGGACCTTTCTAGAAGTACTCTCTCCCCCCTAGCTAGCGAGCAGTTTCTCGGCAGACAGACACAGACAGATACATCAGCCTCGGGTAGAGGAGCACGTGGACTTGAAATGATTTGTGGCAAAGCGGACAAATGTTTCCGAGAGGCCTTTTTTCCCCTCTCCGAGTAAAAAAAAAGGGGTTTGATGATTGTGAATCGCTACCATCATGGAGAGCTCTTCTGTTGGACTGATGCCCGCTCCACATCCCTGCTCTCGTGTCGCCCATAACGCAGATGAGAAGCAGCCTAAAAACAGGGAAGCGCGTGTCCTAAATCACGCTGCGGCCGGTTAGTATGAGAGCATATAGGGGTTTGACAGGGGGCAGAGGTGAGGATGAGAGGAGACTTGGAATGACTCGATCAAAGGATGTATCATTTGGGGTTTTATATGACTGGCCGAACACACGCATGCACGCGCACACGCACACACACCTCGTCTCAGCTCAGCAGTGCAGAGCCAAGGGTTTACCGACGACACCTTGCCTCACATTAAACATCTCTGTTTTTTACACTCGCACTCCAGTCTCTTTTGAGGGGTGGCAACATAAATCACTGGATGTTTATTTGCGCTAACCAACAACACCTTCTGTTCTCTCTCTCTCCTCTCTCTGCTCCCTCCTCAGGAGAATCCATACATGTGCAACAACGAGTGCGATGCCGCCACAGAGGAGCTGGCCCACCCCCCCAGGCTCATGTTCGACTTCGAGGGTCGTAACCCCACCACCTTCTGGCAGTCCACCTCCTGGAGGAAATACCCCAAGGCCCTGCTGGTCAACATCACTCTTTCCTGGAACAAAACCATCGAGCTGACGGACGACATCGTGGTAACCTTCGAGTCGGGCCGCCCCGAGCAGATGGTCCTGGAAAAGTCCCTGGACTACGGCCGGAGCTGGCAGCCGTACCAGTTCTACGCCACCGACTGCCTGGACGCCTTCACCATGGAGCCCAAGACGGTCCAGGATCTGACCCAGCACACCCTGCTGGACATCATCTGCACCGAGGACTACTCGCGGGGCTACGTGTGGAAGTACGACAAGACGGTCCGCTTCGAGATCAAAGACCGCTTCGCCCTGTTCGCCGGGCCCCGGCTCCACAACATGGCGTCGCTGTACGGCCAGCTGGACACCACCAAGAACCTGCGGGACTTCTTCACCGTCACCGACCTGCGGGTGAGGCTGCTGCGTCCCGCCACGGGAGCCACCATGGTGGATGAGAACAACCTGTCGCGCTACTTCTACGCCATCTCTGACATCAAGGTCCAGGGAAGGTAGGTCATCCTTCGCTCCCTCCCTCCAGAGGTTCCCAGCGGTACCTCTACGTCTGGTACCTCTACGTCTGGTACCTCTACGTCTGGTACCTCTACGTCTGGTACCTCTACGTCGTCCCGTCCATCTGCGTTCCGTCGTCAGCGTTGTCGGCGGAGGGTTCCGGGGTTCGTCCGACGTTCAACGTCGCCCCAATTACCGGCACCTTCTAGCAAATTAGACCTGCCGTTCTCTAACGATGCGTTGGGCTGTCGCGCGCGACCTTAACGAACGGCGTGCTTCGGTCGCACTTTGATTCGATTCGGAGTGCGACTTCCTCAGCTCTGCCTGGTAGCTGCTAAAGATATAATTGTATTGAAAGCGTCAGGGCACAACACCAGTCCTAATTAGAGTTTGACATGCATCGTCCCTGAAGGGACATGGAAAGTGGCGCTGACATGATAATGTTAGGGTTACTGGATGTTTCGGTCTCTCCTTGGCAACAAGTGTCAGCGGCGCACTGACACAAGCAGAGCAGTTTTACACTTGTGTGATTTTCAATTTATCATCCCCCGGATCGAGTTAAAGGGGGAGGAATTTAATTGCGCTTGTTTTTTTTTTTCTGCTCTTCACACATGGGCGATCGCAGAACAATGGGATGCGGTTTGGTGGCTGTTTTGGCGCACGTGAAGGCATGCTAATCCCCTCGTCCCTGCGGGACAGGCGGCTCTGGCTCTCGTTTCTACCGAGAGCTGCGCGTCCACAGAGATGATGCGTCTGGGTTCTCTGCAAACAGGTGGCCGGTACAAAACAGTACCCGCAGCTTCCTGAATCCAATTGGACTCTTCTCTGGGAGGCGGAAGCGGCCATGTTGGATGTGAATCTGCACGTCTTATTTCAACAACTGATTAATAACTTGTGGATTTCTTAATAACCACCCATAGTCCAGCCCAGCCCAGCACAGCCTATCTCACTACAGGATTTATAAGGTCATATAGCCTTGTGCTGAGGGGATTCAAATAATGAATGTCTCTCTCATAAATTGAATTCTTGACTTTTTTTTTCTTCCTGACCAAGAAGGTCATTTTGAGAAAATAACCAGAGGGAATTGAGCCACGTGTACGGATTGGCTGAAACGTATATACCCCCCCCCCCCCTCGTCCTGTATAAATGGAGGGCGTATCAGAAGTTCAACCTTCCTATGCTATTGCCGGGATCATGGCCGGACGCGGGCGTCACTGTGGGCGCGGCACTTCCGTGAACGTCTAACGTGCCCTTGTGGAGAGTCGCCTGTGCGAGATGCGTTCCCCGATGTTTACCAAAAGGTAACGCACAGTTCAGGCATAATGAGATGCACTCAGGGAAGACGAGGTATTCTCGCTCTCTCTCTGCTCTCCTCCGCTCTCCTCCGCCCACGAACCTCAACAGCTCTCCTCCCCGCGAGGCGTACACAACACACATAAGCTCCTTAACCCTCCCGGAATAAGATTCCGCTGCGCTCCGCGGGGAGAGATCTCGTAAGGCCACGAGGGTGGATCCAGCCTAATTCACTACACTGGACTTCCACATCCCTCCTGGATCAGGGGAGCTCTCCCATCCCCTCTCCTCTCCCCTATCCCATCCCCTCTCCTCTCCCATCCCATCCCCTCTCCTCTCCCATCCCCTCTCCTCTCCCATCCCCTCTCCCATCCCCTCTCCTCTCCCATCCCCTCTCCTCGCCCATCCATTCCCTTTCCCTCTTCCTCTCCTTCTCCCTCTCCTCTCCCTCTCCTCTCCTTTCACTCTCCCTCTCCTCTCCCCTTCCTCTCCTCTCCCTCTCCTTCTCCTCTCCTTTTAACTCTCCCTCTCCTCTTCCTCTGCTCTCCCTCTCCTCGCCACAGTGGGGGAAAGACAAAGGAGCGAGGCTTTGCGATGGGAGTAAGTAGGTCAGAGAAGACACAGACAGAGGATGGAGGCTGGAAGAGGTTGGGGCTGGGGGTAGACTTGTTGTCTTGCGAAAGTTGTTTTGTGAAAACACAATGCATTATTCATGCTGCTTTCATTAAAGTTAATTATGGATGATGCGCCGACCAAAGGCGGCAGAGGTGAAAAGGATCGATATCACAGCATTAAGAATCAGACCAAAGCGTGAAGTGAAGAGATAACGTGAATATATTGCATTCGGGGGCGATTGAGCAAAAATGAATTTGTCACCCTTCAATGTCTTACTGTATCAGCAGGTCTGAGGGGGGTGGGGATGGGCTGGGGGGGGGGGCAAAGGTGGGATGACATTTTCTAATTACGTTCTGTCTGACTCAGGCACACTAGCCATTTTTCTTGCTCTCTAAACACTTGCCATCGCTCGCCTACTGTATACTTTTTTGAGCGTCCTCTTTCCCTATCTCTCACACCCTCTGTCTCTCTCTCTCTCTCTCTCTCACCCCCCTCTCTCTCTCTCTCTCTCTTTCACTATCTCTCACACCCTCTGTCTCTCTCTCTCTCTCTCACCCCCCTCTCTCTCTCTCTCTTTCACTATCTCTCACACCCCCTCTACCGCTCTCTCTCTCTTCTTCTTTGTCTCTCTGCGCCACGCCCCTCTCAGCTTTTTCCTTCCCTCCCTCCTTCTCTCCATCCCTCCCTCCCTCCCTCCCTCCCGTGAGGTGATCAATAGAGTGTAATTAAAGCGGAGGATGATTTGAGCTCCTGAAGGATCTCTCTGTGATGGTTCTCGTTCCCCGCCTTGAATTATACATGGAGAAGGAACCCCACCTCATCCACCCCCCAGGCCCAGGACTCCACGACTAATCCCTGGCCTTCGTCTCATAGCCCCCCCTCCTCACACACACACACACACACACACACCAACGCCCTCCTGCTGGCTGGGAGAGGGGCTGATGGCCTCCAGACAGAGGAGGTAGAACGAGCTTAGGGAAAACACAGTCTTTGCTTTGGTGGGATGCAAGTCCACATCCAGCCTCTTCGACCGCACTGCGCTTTCTGGTCTGCGCAGTCCGGAATCAGGGGCAGGTTTCCACTGCAAGCCTGCCACCTGCCACCAGCCACCTCTCTACCTGTGACTATTTTGTCACAAGTTTTTTTTTATTTGTCATTGTTGTTTGTATCCCCCCCCTCCCCCTCCCCCCCTCCCTCTCTCTTAACCGGTACCATTCGCTCACAAAAAAAATAAAGAAAACAAGAGACGGGATCATCGGCGAAAGAAAGTTTTGTTCCCCCAATTTGCCACATCGCCCCTGGGAGCTGCGATTCAATTTCCCGAGCAGACGTGGGCTACAGGTAAGCTGGGCAAGGTCACTAAGCACCCAGAGGGCTTGCGGACATCTTGCCTGCCAGGGTAGACAGGTAATTCACTTGAATGGGAGAATTGATTACTGGCCGTCGAGTTTTCCTGCCCTGGAAATCCGGCGGGGGGGGGGGGGTATTAAAGATGTGTACTCCTGTGAGCCTGTGCCTTGTGGCCTATCGCTTTCTTAACCCTGCTATCTCCGAAACAGCACCTTGCTCAGGAGCTTCTTTCAGGAGGACTTTCTCCGGAGAGTCGGGACCGGTCACGAGCCAGTCAGCCGCGCGCACCAGGGTTCTGTCCGCCGCGGTCAGAAAAGTTCTGACGAGCTGGCATGGCGACTCGTGTTCATCGCTGGGTAATCCAAGCCGCTTTTTCCACATTGTAATGAAACCCTGTGTATCGCGCTGATTTGTTCATGCTATGAGGCTTGCTACTTTTACGTTCCTACTTCGTACTTGCCAAACGAGCACGATCCCACGGTGCCCTGCGAGCGTGTGGCTCTGTTGTTGAGGAACCCCGTAGTGCACAGCACAAGTCACACATCCTGACTTCCCCCCACGCCTGGCAATGCCAAGTCACCCTCAGACAATCGTCTCCAACTACGAACACCCTGGGCTGATGGATTGATCGGTATTTTGCGCCTCACCCATGACAAAGTACAACCTGTGGCCCCATTAATAAGTCCTACCGAGTTCCAACGATCGCTTGGCTGAAGTGAAAGCGCTGAGTCTGAACGTGCGGCCCTGCAGCAGGATGCAGGACGCAGGCATGAAGGAGATTGTTCTCCTCTGATGTGATGGTGGGGATATTAACATGCAGTGTGGCGCATGGTCTCCCTGCTCTATGGGAGCTAGCCAGTCAACCCATAGATCAGTTATGCAGAGAGTGATGGCTCAATGGAACTTCCCTTGAGGAGGCAGAGATTGAGTCTCTCTCTCTCTTCCCCTCACCCTCTCGCTCTCTCACTCGTCCGCTCTCTCTCTCTCTACCTTTCCTACGCTCTCTCTCTCACGCCCCATCTCTCTCTCTCCCCCTATTCGTGACTACTCCTAGGTCTCTCCGTGGAAGTCAGATCATCTATTTGTGCTAATTTCATGTTTCATCACTGCCCGCTTCCTCCCTTGAATAAGTCATTCAGCATCTGCCCCTCCTCAGTGTCCCCCCTCTCTCTCCTCCCCCTCTCTCCTGCCCTCTCTCTCTCCTCCCCCTCTCTCTCCTCCCCCTCTCTCTCCTCCCCCCTCTCTCTCCTCCCCTCTCTCACTCCTTCCCCCCTCTCATTCCTCCCCCTCTCTCTCCTTACCCTCTCTCTCTCCTCCCCCCCTCTCTTACTCACTGTCTCTGCCATCCCCTCCCTCTCCCTCTCCTTATTTATTTATCTCCCCCTCTCCGTCTTTCTGTTCGTCCAAAAGCGTCTCGTTCTCCCTGTCTGCCTTCCATCTGCTCAGCGCCAGCAGTTCTCCTTGAGCCCTACGTCTCCACGTCAAGCCCACAGAATGCTTCAGGAGTGCTGGACAGGGTGACCAGGCGTTGGCTCCCGCAGACGCGATACGGAGACGGCTAAACAGCCAGAAATGTCCCCCCCTGTGCGTTTGAGCGAACAGGCAGTCCAACATCTGTGGTGAGGCGTTGCTGGGGGAGCGGTAGCACTTGCGTGTCATTATCGCTTTCGAAATGACCTCTGCGTAGTGCTGACAATAAGGAGGTGTGTGTGTGTGTGTGTGTGAGGGGGGGGAGCTATTTCCTGCATGTCTGAGGTGACTCATCAAGGAGCATTGTGGGTAAGGGAAGCTCTAATGTGTAATCACACACCCAATTGATTCTGGCACCTCATTCATCATTCCGTCATCTCGTTATCCACAAACACTATTTCCATATGTCAGCACGGCTAAAGAAACAGTTTAGTATGTAAAAATATACACTTAGGCTGGCTGACGTCCTTAGCTGGGACTGAGAGCAACACTATCCAGCAGGCGGGAGGAGGGAACAAGGAAAGACTACCGGGGTCACAAATGACATCACTTCCTGTACGACCTGGTTCAACCCTGCTCCTCACCAGTCAGCTCACACAACACTGGGAGTTTTTGTGTGTGGGTGTAGTTGAAGAATTTGAAGAAGTAAAGGATTTACCTTCCGTCCTGTGGTGATGTGGTGGAGGTGCAGCAGTGGTGTGGAGGTGGTGCAGTGGTGGTGGGGTGGTGTGGAGGTGGTGGAGGTGCAGCAGTGGTGTGGAGGTGGTGCAGTGGTGGTGGGGTGGTGTGGAGGTGGTGGAGTGGTGGTGTAGAGGTGTGGAGGTGGTGCAGTGGTGGTGGGGTGGTGTGGAGGTGGTGGAGTGGTGGTGTAGAGGCGTGGAGGTGGTGCAGTGGTGGTGCGGTGGTGGTGCGGTTGTCGGCCTGCAGGGGGGATCAGGACATCCTAGCCTGGTGATTGATGACGCTCAGCGGCTGATCGCCCGGGAGAGCTCAGGAGCCACAAATCTCCGAGCCCAGTCATCGACCTCCTCCTCCTCCTTCCCTTCTCCCCCCCGCGACTCCCCTTGATCTTCTGTCCTGGTTCCGGACAGTCCAGGAGCTCCACTTCCGAGCAGCCTTTTCGATACGTTCGATGCACGGGGCTCTTGCGACTCCTGTTTTGAAACGACCACAGCTAGAACAATGTGTGCATTTGGACCAGTGCTCCTTAACCCTGGACCTCAGAGCCCATTGTTCTGGAAGCTTCCGTTCCCCGGCACACCTGACTCAGATGAACGGCTCTTCATCAAGCTCAGCTCTAGACGACAGCTGGACGAGGAAAACAACAGGTGCAGCTGTGCTCGTGCAGCACGAGGGGAAGTTGACGCCAAAATCATTGATATTCAGGAGCGTTGAGAGTGTTTTTTTTGTAGTTTTTTTAAATTCACGCTTTCAGGTTCTCCTTGTCCTCTCACCTCTGTTTTTAGCCGTGTTGCTGGAGTCGTAGTGCCAAAGCTCGGAGACGGAGGCACACTGAGAACATCACTCTCTGAAATGCAGTCTGACGTGTGGCTACTCAGACATGTTACCTGGCCCCGTCTTCAAGGAAGGTTATATTACCGGCTTGCACAAGTGGTAAAGCGCTTTGTCGCCCCCGACACCAGCTCTCTCCTTCTCAGGCCCTCTACAGATTTAGTCATCCATCTCCCCTCATCTCCCCTCCCTGCCCATCTTTCCTTCTCCCTGCTCCCCTCGCTCTCTCTCTGTCTGTCTCTCTGTCTCTCGTCTCTGACTCTCTTTCAGTGTCTCTCCCTGTCTCAGTGTCTTTCTCTCTCTTCTCTCTCTCGAAATGTCTCTCTCTTTCTCTCTCACGCTTGTCATTTATCTCTCTCCCTCTCTTGTCTCTCATGCTCTCCCCTCCTTCCCCCCACCCACTCCTGTCTCTCCACACAACAACAAAATAACCGAGCGATCGCACTGCGTCCACGCCACCCCAGGCCAGTTCACTACTGTTTGCAAAGCACTTCCTGGAATTCAATACCCAGATAGCAGGGCTGGATCTGGGACAGCAGCGCTAATGCTGACCGCTGTGGTCACACTCCGGGCCCACGCAAATAATGACATGAAAACACCCTGAAGCTCCACACCTGTGAACTGCGATGGTAAAAAAAAAGAGAGAACGAGACGAACAGAGAGGGGGGTTGCGGGGTAGAAGAGGGGGAGGGGGAGGAGGGTAACAGGAGGTCGGCAGCGTGTTGGCAGCATCGGTGCACGGTTCGCCATATCTGGAGGTCCCAGCTGCCAGCGCTGAGTCACTGTGGCTGTCGGCAAGGCTGGTCGGCGTTCAGCTCGTCTGCGTCCGCTATCGCTTCCCCGCGAGCGAGACGGATTGAGGGTCTCATCCTGGCGGGTCAGAGCACAGGAGTGTCACATGACGATATGGTACCTGCCAATCATCTCTCTTGCTTTTTTTCCATTAATCAGCCCCTCGTTAAAGGAGATCATTCTTGGGCTTTTCCCCTGCATTCTGGTTGGCTCTCTACGCGATCCTGTTGTAAACGCGTGGACGCTAACACATGCACAGGGGCTTATCATGAATATCAACACGTCATCGCCAAGCCACACGCGTGACCGTGAACCACAGCACAGTAGAGCGCTTAGCCTAGCCAGCTTCTTACGTCCTCACCGCGCAAGACCGCCTCCGGTCCGGACAGGACCCTGGAAAGTATTCAAACGCTGAGAGCATGGTTCATTCGGGAATGATCGTACGTGGTGTTTATTACGAATAAATGGAAGGAGCATCGAAGACCACTTTCCAAGAAGCCGCCCTCCTCAGGGGGGGGACAGCCTGTCACATGGGCAGAATCAGTTGGACACGCTTCTTAGTACCATGCAGCTCCTATATTAGCTTGGACTGCGCTGAGCACCCGTTAAACCCTCTCTTTTGATGATTTCCTTTGCAAACTGGGCCTAAACGCATGTCAGAGCCCAGTTCATAATCCTAATTCACAATTTAACGTTGTAATCGGAATCACAACTTCGATAGATTTGCAAATCCCAACGTGGTGCGGCTCATTGCCAAATGAAGAGATTAGCGATTTGCTTGAAGACCTATCGCAGCGCACTGCAAGGAGGGGGGGGGGGGGGGAAACAACAACAACAACAAAACAACAAAGGTGAAAAACGATGAAAGATGACTCTTTGCACCCTGCACCCACTGTTGTCACACAATCACACCCCCCCCAACCCCCACGCCCCCTCTGCCATCTCTGAATAAAGGCTGAGATGGAGTGCGAATGTTATTGTGTTTGTGTACAGTAAGTAGCGGGCTAATGCCTGCTACCTGGCTCGTAAATAAACATTTGCCTCTGAGGTAGCTGCCGGAGAAAGGGACCTCAAACACATCTTATTGACTGGCAGCCAAATGTAGAGAGGAAGAATGAAGCCAGAGGAGAAGAGAGGGAGCCGAGATGGAGCGACGCTGTTGCTCTGTGTTTACAGAACCGTGCGAGCAAGCAGGGTTGATATCCTGTCACTTGACAAATATACGATCACCTCCGTCTTGAATAGCCTCTCGTTCCCTTCAGAAGTCAAACGAGCGCTCGGACGTGCGCGCATCGTCACGGAGATGGGCGGCGCTGCTAATCGGTTTGAAACCCTTTCGACCGATCAGAAAGCTGCAGAGAACGGATGGATGTTGCGTAGATGGGTGGATGGGGCCTGGATGCCCTGTAACAAAGAGACAGAGAAGGGATTGATCTTGGCTGATGTAGCTTTGTGTGGAGACCAAGGCCTACTGCCACTACAGCTGACAAGACCTCCGTTTCCTCAAGGGTTTTCGGACGTCCAAGTTTCGACTGCAAGGAAATAATTTCCCTCGAATAAGTTCATCCATTTCGCGGTAGCGAAACCCATCAGACATATCGCAAATGATCTTGGTTAAGGTGACAGCGAAATTCAGATTTTCTCTGATTGATTTTTCCTCTGTCTGCTGCGGCAGTGTTAGACTAGCATCGCACATGGACAATATCATTACATTTTGATGTCTTGGGCTGGTGAGCGGGGCCGAGACTGGAGCTATGTGCCTCGAATTCTCGAGTTGTTCCGCACCCGCTTGACAACACCATATGTTGCCTCGTAAACAGAGTTGTGGCACAACGTGTGTGTGTGTGTGCGCCCCTGCTAGCATACAATACATCTAAAGCTCCTCTCTGGCTGAGATCAGAGAAACTCTTGACATACCAAGAGACACACTGTCTGGAACAAGGCCATTCACACACTCGCTCTTACTGAATAGGCACGCCTAGCAATTGTTACACAAGTTAGTTCCGACCGGCTAATTTGATTGGACGAGTGGCGTTCCACGAGTGCCGAGGAAGAGTGTAACAGCACTGGATTTAGAACACATATGTGTTGTAGTACAGTTAATTACAGTAGCTACGGTTATGTATCATAGATTCTAGCCAGCTTTGTCCTCCAACATATAAACATGTGCTCAATGGAGCGTACGATGGAATGTTGCCGGTCTGTGTTAACATGTAGATCTGCACAGCAGATAGCTAGCATGCATGTGAAAAAAAACCAACAGCAAAAATGTCCTTGCCAAGTGAATCGATTATTACATATTACTGAGCCTTCTTAACTACTCTGGATATTTTTATTATTAAATCCTCCCCTTCGATAGTCTGCGGTTTGCCCTCCTCATTTCATATAATGCACTTTTATCCTCGCATTAAACTAGTAAATTTCCTCCATTGTGCTCTTTGGCAGATAGTGGAAGCAGAGGCTAACCGTATCTAAGGCATTTTTCTATTCTTCCCTGTCGAAAGGCCCCCAGTCAGCATTCATGCGGTGACCCATTTCATTAATGGAGAGGCCTTTCAGACATGTGCTCCAGCGGTCTATCTCTGGTCCTCCTGCTCTGCCCTGCCGTCATAATGGGCCCAGCTGTCAGAGGTTCAGAAGTAATCACCTCATTGACTTCTCCTTCACTTCCCTCCACCGGCCCCTCCCCCTGCCAATAACTGGCACATCACTAGCTTTACACGCTGTGTGTGTGTGTGTGTGCCTGTGTGTTTCTGTGTGCATGCCTATATGTGTACGTGTGTGTGCGTGCCTGCACGGCCAGTGGTCATGCACCAGAAACCCACATGACTATCTGGTTGATTCATCCCGGCCCTCACAGTGCCCTGCTCTGTCCTAACAACACCTCTGTCGGGCTGTGTCAACTCCGGTGTCTTCGGCCTCAGCATTTAAGGCGACAAGGCTGATAGCCTCTGCGTTTAGGCTAGCCAGGCTGATAGCCTCTGCGTTTAGGCTAGCCAGGCTGATAGCCTCTGCGTTTAGGCTAGCCAGGCTGATAGCCTCTGTGTTTAGGCTAGCCAGGCTGATAGCCTCTGTGTTTAGGCTAGCCAGGCTGATAGCCTCTGTGTTTAGGCTAGCCAGGCTGATAGCCTCTGTGTTTAGGCTAGCGAGGTTGATAGCCTCTGTGTTCAGGCTAGCCAGGTTGATAGCCTCTGTGTTTAGGCTAGCGAGGTTGATAGCCTCTGTGTTTAGGCTAGCGATTCGAATAGCTTCTGCGTTTAGGCTAGCGAGGCTAAACGAGGTCTCCTCCACGCAGACAGAGCCTGCTGGCAGCGCTAGCCCTGTCTTCAGACTCCAGGAACCACAGATCTGATCGCTTCTCATCATCTAATCCAGAAAAAGCTTGGCTGCTTGCCCGGCAACCGGCTCGTTATCTGGACGCATGATGAGGCTTATAGGAGAGGATCTGTTGGATGGGAGAGAAGAAACAGCCATATGCCTGCTGTGTTTCTCTCCCACACTGAAATAGTTTATCTGTCTTTACCCCAAATAAACATGAGAAATCAATCATATCGTCTAATCAGGACTGAGGTTTTCCCCTCCACTGGCCTCATCTCCTATTGAAAAGGTGACAGAAAGGTACTTTGTGTGTTCAGGCAGAGGAAGGGGTGTGTCAGAAGATTTGGTGTGGACCGGTGAACAGGAGGTCTGGATTAGGTCAGATCGCCTCCACGTTAGGGGCAAGCTATTGCGTCAGCGCTCCAAAGCAGGCTACTGCAAGCAGAGCCGAAGTCAATTCTCCTGCTGCATGTTTCCTGTCTCCCCATCGCACCAAGACTCAGGCCGTGACTGAGATTTCAAACGAGCCGCTCCCACAATCAGATGGTTTATTTAGATCGCCAAACGTGGACCTGCTGCAGAGAGAGGATTGCAGGGCTGCTTAATAACGCGATTGCCGGGCCACGGAAAAAGCGAGTGATCGTTACAGAAATGGACAAACGCTCGCCTCTTTTATGCGGGATCCTTCAATGGCGCTTTAGCCTTCCAGCAGAACACAGTCGCATAATAGGTCTGGATCTCACAAAAGGAGCAAAGAATAACGTCAGAACAAAAATGAATGTTCTATTGAATTCAGGCCAACCTGCCCCCCGCACAAGGTTGTTGTGTCTGAACAGTGACAATGCCGATGGTGATCTGAAGAGGGGAGCGAGCACTGGACAGCGGCATCAAAAAAAGAAGAAAAAAAAAGCTCTTTAGAATCAGGGTTAGAAAATGTTCACGTGGAACCAAGTTTCAACAAATAGCGTGCCCTTCTCACTGCAACGCTCCACCGTCAACTCAAACATTGTGATTGGGTGCATTCACAGATGATACACACGCGCTTGGACATGCTGTAGGCGCACACAATTCTGTCGCCCACACACACCCACACGCAGAGACACATACACGCTGTTTTACTATCCACCCTCTCTACACTTTCAGTTGTCACGTCAAGGGCTCCCTCGCATTGGTTAGCAGCAACACTGCCCTCTGGTCATTCAGGAACCTTCTTTTCTTCTGTCCTCCGAGGCCGTTGATCAGTGTCCGGGTCTCCAGCTACCCCCAACCTGTCTTTATGGGAGGGGGGGGGAGTGAGGAGAGGGAGTGGGAGTGAGGAAGGGGGGTGGAGATTGAGGAGGGGAGGGGGGGGATGAGGAGAGGTGGGGGGGTCTGGTTCATCCGTCCCTCTGTCGCCTCAGACAGACTACCATCCACGCCCTGAGTCATCTCTGCTCTCCGATCTGCCGGGCCCCCTGCTGTGACAGGCGGTCAGGGACCCGGAGCCGCTGGCGTGCTCAGAAGTAGGCGATGTGCCGCAGTTCCGGACAGCTGCGAGAGACATAACTGGGGCCCTAATGCTCATTGACAGCGGAGGGAAATGTCGATAGGTTTTAGTATCAGTATTGAGTTGGATGTCAGGACAGGGTGAGTGCTTTGGCAGGGAGCAGGGTCAAGTGCTAGAGGCTGTGGTTACACACGCGCACACATGCACCGTGAACACAGCCATGCAAACGCGCAGGCAGGCGCGGGCTTAAATACACACAGGCGCATAAGCACACAGGGCCACGCAGGCACACAGACACACACACACATGCGCAGACGCGCACACGCACCACGCATACATGCACAGATCAAGTGGGTTTCATGATCCGCTCCGATCGATACCCATCACTCTCCCAGGGCCTGTCCTTAAAGCCACCCCTCATCAACGTTGCTCGTGACACGATACAGATCGCTGACGTCCCTCCGTCGCCAGGTCTCCCTCTAAACCCCGCCACCTGACCCTAGCGGTCTAGGCCCTTACCTCTCTGGTGGGGCCTCTTGACACCAGTCCCACACCCAACACTCCCCAGCCAAGAGCCAGGTAGTATCAGCGTAGCCACCGCATCGATCGTATTGAACTGGGTTGGCGTGTCGGCTAGGGTAAAGACCTCTTGATTGACTCCTGCTTGGGTAGCATGACCACCGCCATACATAAGTAATGGCTAGCGTGCGGCTAGCGCCCCGCTAACAGCCTTTCCTCAACTGTTGCTGTATTTAGAGGGTCTTGGGCTGTCGCGTGTTAGCCGCGACGTCCCTCGCGTGAGGTCGAATAAGCATGACCTCCCTTGCCCCGATCACCGACGGCTAGGTTGATCCAATCACTGACCGGGAACAGCAGGAGGAGCAACAGCGCCCATGGCAACACTGTAGAACGAGCGTCGACACCTGCGATCATCCATTCGCAGCTGCCCCCCTCACGCATATCAGGAGACGTTCTGAAAATGGGCCAACTTGCCGATCAGCCTTCGTTTACAACAAATGGCCGAAAGCGATCCAGTGTATGTGTATCCCTTCAAAAAAAACACGGCAGAACTGCTGCAGCAGGCCAGCAGCTGTCCCTGTATTTCACGGTGTCGAAGTTAGCGAACCCCGTTGAAGTATCGCATCAGGATCCGAACCCGAAGTTGCTTTTGGGGAGCGCGGAGGCAACGGGGCGTCTGAGGAGAGAGGAACTGTTCGACCGCTCTCCGGAACGTTCATTAAAACTCGTTCGGAGACTCGTCTCTGAGAGGAAGTTCAACTAAGAGGGTCACTTACTTGTCATCCTCTTTATGTTCTAATTGGTCTGCTGAAAGCGTATCGCATAAGCAACGCAGGAAGCGAGGTAGACCTTACATGAGCCAGACAGGCCAGATTCTTTTATGGACGCGCGGCTGTGAAGGGCTTTGAATGTGTTTATTATCAATATCCCTTCGCTGTCAGATGATCGGATTTCAAGGTCGGAATCAGATTACCTTTGATACATACATGAGAAGCGGACAGCATAGTTGCCATTGGAAACCTGGGATTAGTAAAGGAAAGAGTAGAGCAAGAATGTTCTAGTCATTTAACCTTTGCTACTATGAGTGCAGGTAACTGTTCAGCTTTGGCTCCACAAATCAACGCTGCTAAGATGTGTGAACTCACAGGTTTAACAAGTCCTGTTCAAGTTCTTGTTTGTCAGGTCAAAGGTGAGAACAAGAGCACATTTATTTATGTTTACTTCTGTCTGGCTGTCTGTCTGCGTCTCTCTGTCTGTCTATCTGCCTTTCTGCATATCTGTCTGTCTGTCTATGAGCCTTCCTGCATGTCTGTCTGTCTATCAGCCTTCCTGCATGTCTGTCTGTCTGTCTGTCTATTAGCCTTCCTGCATGTCTGTCTGTCTGTCTGTCTGTCTGTCTGTCTGTCTGTCTGTGTATCAGCCTTCTTGCATGTCTGTCTGTCTGTCTGTCTGTCTGTCTGTCTGTGTATCAGCCTTCCTGTCTCTGTGTGTCTGTGTGTGTGTGTGTGTGTGTGTGTGTGTCAGTCAGTCTGTCCAGTGCCACCCCAGCTGATGTTATTGGAGGCTTGTGGTGGTGAGCCTCTCCTGCAGAGGATCCCTGGAGACCCAGAGAAAGTTCAGACCTCCCCAGAACTCTGGCTTTCCTCCCTGTCAAAACCTGCTACTTTTGCAGTATATATGTGTGTGCGTGCGTGCGTGTTCGTACGAGCGCGCGTGTGTGTTTGTGTGTTAGAGGGTGTTGGTTTGGAGAGGGCCGTTCTGCTAAGGGTTGTCTCTGGAGTACGAAGTAGTCTGGCTTGGACTTCCCACAATGCACTGTGGGCTGGAGGGAAAAAGAATCCCAGGATGCAATTAGCGGCTAGCGCGCTAGCAGGGAGCGAGAGCAGTTTTATAGCAGGAGGAAGAAGAGGGAGGCAAAACCCACTTCCAGAACTGCATTGTGGGGGCTGTTTTTTGTGGTTGCTTTGTCGTTCAGCTCTGTTCTAAATATCTGTGGCCTGAAGAAGTGAAAATACTCTCTGATAGTGGCTGTATTGTGTTTGCCAGAACTGAGTTAAAACCTGACGAGAAACCCTAAAAGGGTGGACGGTCGCGCGCGAACGTACAAGAGGGATATAGTCTAGGATCTCAAAAAAAATGAGGATGTCTCGAGCAGGATCGGACTTCGGGCTATGCTGCTCATGTGAGGAAGAGCGCGTGCAGCATGTAGCCTGGAAGTTAAAAGTCTGACATTGTTATCAGCCGGGTCAGCGCCGGCGGGCTGCTGACCTAACTTCACCTGACCTCACCCCCAAAAACTCACTCCCACCTCTCTCACCCCCCTCCACTCCACCCCAATCCACCTCCACCTCCCCACCACTCCACTC
>BROE01000024.1:3389871-3407603 GCA_036571765.1 Plecoglossus altivelis | reverse complement strand
CTCCCCCTCTCTCTCTGTCTCCCCCTCTCTCTCATGAGATGCCACCCTCCCTCCATCTTCCTTGTTCTGCAATTCCACTTTGCTTGTTTCATTTTGTTACTCTTCTCTCTCTCTCTCTCTCTCTCTCTCTCTCTCCCTCTCTCTCTCCCTCTCTCCCCGTCTCACACTAAACGTGACCTCACCGCAATTACCTTCCCTCCGCTGGGAAGATTATAAATAAATCATGGCTCTGAAGGCAGAAGAGAGGGACGAGATTCGACAACGGCAAAACGTTTAAGAGGAGCCGAACTCGCTGCTGCCAGCACAAGCGCACCATTCCTTCGCGTCCAAAATGACGTAAAAACGCTCGCCTGGGACGCCCGGTCCTCCCTCTCTGCCCACGCCGTCTCGCCGTCTCCCCCGACAAATCCCCACCCAGCGGCCGTGGCCGCGCTGTTCTTCGGAGGGTGCGCGTCACTGTTCTTATATTTCGTCTCTTCTCTCCTCCCCCCCCCTCCCCCCCCGACAGGTGCAAATGCAACCTTCACGCCAACAGCTGTAAGTTTGACGAGGAGAAGCTGGGATGCGAGTGCGAGCACAACACCACCGGACCGGACTGCGGCCGCTGTAAGAGGAACTACCAGGGCCGAGCCTGGAGCGCTGGCTCCTATCTCCCCATCCCCAAAGGCACGGCCAATATCTGTGAGTAGCTCCGAGCACACGCACTGCTCTGACACGCACACGCGCTGCTCTGACACGCTCTCTGTGCTCTGACACACTCACGCACACACTCTGCTCTGACACACTCTCTCTGCTCTGCTCTGACGCACGCACAGACCTGCTGGCACGCACACATGGACGCACGGACAGGTAGACGGACACGGGCAGACGCACGCGGGCGCACACGGACAGAGAGACGCGCACTGACAGACAGACACACGGACATATATCAAAGACTTACAAAGGCAGGCATGCTCACACTTGCCCCCATAGTAGAAAGAGGAACACCTCTCATGAGTGAACTGCCAACCATGTTCTCCTTCACTTTGACTCACACCCTCTCCGTCTCTCTGCGATAGAATGGCAGCGTGTGATCTTTTTTTTTCCATTGGTTTTCCGGTCAGTGAATCTGTGTTCTGCATTCGAGCGCTTAAAGAAGACTGTCATCTAGTCGTAGATAGAATATACACTTCAAGCGATACATTTATCCCACTTCAAATGCATACGAGTTTATCTGAGGCTCCGTACAGGCTGGCAAGAGACACGTCCTTTGAAAAGGACAAGAATGAATCTAGGCATGTGACAGAGGAGAAACCCCAGCCTTCTTGCTGCTGTAGAATCAGCTCACTTACATTCAGTCTTTAGTCTGAGGAAGAGAGGCTGGAAACCATGACACAACCCAGCTGGTCATTCTGAATGTGCTTCTTATTATAGAACAGTGCTGTGGTGCGATGCCAGGTGTTTCACACACACACACGCACGCACGTGCACACACACACACACGCACGCACGCACGCACGCACACATGCTGTCTATACACACATACTCACTGAACACACACCTACATGCACCCACACATATACAGTCCATAAGCATACACACAGCAAACGCAAGCACAGACACACATGCAGATACAGAATACCATACACACACCAAATACACACACACGTATACACACTCTACATACACACACCAAATACACACACACGTATACACACTCTACATGCATACACCAAATACACACACACGTATACACACTCTACATGCATACACCAAATACACATACACGTATACACACTCTACATGCATACACCAAATACACATACACGTATACACACTCTACATGCATACGCACCGACAAACACACAAGCGCGCGTCTCCAAAACGCACCCTACTGAATTGAACGTATTTCGGGGGAAACGAATGCCGCGCTGAGATCATCGCTTTCCCACACGCCGTAAAGCGGTTCCTCCCAGGAGAAGCAAGGCACCAGTCTGTTTGCGCGCGAGGCTGACGACCCGGCGGTGCCAGCGCCGATGAACCAGGGCTTATCAGTGGCTCTGACCGCGTCCAGACGGGGGCCGTTCGTCTGAGCCACGACACCAGACCTGTTTCCTCTCCCAGGTGCAGAGACGCAGCCTTAGAAAGGCGTTAGAGCTCAGGCCTTCTATTGACAGTACATTGTTCAAAAAAAGGTGATCAACACACACATGAACTCCCTCACCCTCCTCAAAAAAAACCTTTACACACATACACACACACGCGATCGCTCACGCAAACACACACACAAACGCTCGGTTTAAGAGACGAGCGCATTCGACAACATGGCTGTTCCCCTCTGGTGGTGACGAAGAGCCGGATGATGAAATAATAGAAATCCCATAGAATGAAACCATCGACGTGTCAAAGGCATGAGGAACCTGCTGCACATTGAGATCTCTCCTGGGGTCGAGACCAAAGGAGAAATCCTGGCTTCCGTCATTCCAGACCGAGTCATGACAGTCCTCCCCCCCCTGTCCCTCCCTGCCCCCCCCACCTGCCCCCCCCCCCTCCGCCCCTGCCTTCTCACAATCCTCTGAGCATATGGTGGCTCAGTAGAGACAAATTCGTCAATGATGAAAATTTAATTAACATTTAATTTCTTTTTACGACGCGCGTTAAGCCGTCAGATCTTTTAACAAGATGGATGGATAGCATAGAGGAAGGCAACATGTCGCTTGGTAGGCTTGCACGTCCGATCTGTTCGGCGGCGAGGCAGGGAGGAGGGAGGAGGAGGGGCGAGAGAGAGAGGAGGGTGGGGGGGGGAGTGAAGAGGGGAGAGAGAGGAGGAGGGGGAGGGGGAGTGAAGAGGGGCAAGCGAGGAGGAGGGGGAGGGGGGAGTGATGGAGAAAGAAAGGGAAGGCTGAGACAGAAGGAGGGGAAGCAGGCATCACTCTCTGTCAAGGAGAACTCTGCCTCCTGGGCTCTCCTCCGTTTCTCTCTGCCTCCCTCTCTCTCTCTCTCTCTGTCTCTCTCTCTATCTCTCTGTCTGTCTCTCTCTCTCTGTCTCTCTCTCTGTCTTTCTCTGTCTCTCTCTCTCTCTCTCTCTCTCTCTCTCGCTCTGTCTCTCTCTCTGTCTCTCTATCTCTCTGTCTGTCTCTCTCTCTCTGTCTCTCTCTCTCTGTCTCTCTCTCTCTCTCTCTCTCGCTCTGTCTCTCTCTCTATCTCTCTCTCTCTGTCTCTCTCTCTGTCTCTCTCTGTCTCTCTCTTGCTCTCTCTCTCCTCCCCTTGTCCATTTCTCTCCCCCCTGTCCCTCCCTCCTTCTCTTTCTCCCTTCCACCCTCACCCTTCCACCCTTCCTCTCTCTCTCTCCCTTTCTCCCACTCTCGCTTTCTCTCTCTCCCTTCCTCCCTGTATCTCCCCCTCTATCTCTCCCTCACCACTTCACCCTCTCTCTCTCTCTCTCTCTCTCTCTCTCTCTCTCATTCTCTCGCTTTCTCTATCTCTTTCCCTCCCTCCCTCCCTCCCTCCCTCCCTGTGTCTCCCCCTCTCTCTCCCTCCCCCCTTCTCTCTCACGCCTTCTCTTTCTCTAGCCTCCCAGTATCTCCCCCTCTTTCTCTCCCTCACAATTTCTTTCTCTCTCTCTCTCTCTCTCTTGCATCAGAGGGGGGACTGTGGAGGGATCAGTCAGAATCCCCCATGGCAGTCCATTCCCCCAGGCCAGCAGGGTGAAGGAGGCCAGGGGACAGGGGACAGGACAGCGTAGGCTGGACGCTGGCTCCACTCCACGCGGTTCTTAGCGTCCACTCTGACGCTGGCTGCAAGCGTCACGTCAGGAAAGCTACTTATCCTCCCCATGGCTGTTTATTTGTTTTCCCGGAGTCTGGCATCTGGGTTGTTTAGAGCGAAAGGCTGTTCTGTTGTTGTGAGTGTTGAAAGAGCCCAGTGTGTGTGTTTGTGTGAGCGGGGCGGGCGCGGGCGCGTGTGCGGGTGTCTTGAAGTGTGACCACCAAGAGGCAAAAAGGCGTTGCCATGGAAACACTGTCCGTTGGCAGGTAGATGAGAGGGAAGGACTCCTGATGACCCAGGAGGGGTGAGGTCATCATCCCATTTGTGTGTGTGTGTGTGTGTGTGTGCGAAATTGTAGTTCAGTGTGTGTGTGGGATTATAGAGCGTGTGTGTGTGTGAAGGTAGTTCTTCAGCCTGAGACACTAGTGTGAGTATTGAATGATCCTGTTTTCCTAATCCCGCCTTGTCCAATCAGGATCAGAGGCAGCATGTAAAACAGGCCAATCTCCAAACGTCTCCAGATCAAAGGGGCGTTAGCAGACATATCCCTGGGCGAAGTTCGTGTGCGTGTTGGCGTACCAATAAGGTGTCATCCTTCCAGACCTCCTCAGCCTCGACAGGAAGTGGGAACCCAAATACTGTGTGTCTTGTTCTTCTACAGGACTGTCTCACTTGACCTGTTCCTCGGTGACAGTCCTGTCTCTTGGCAGAGTTGAAGCTAGCAGGATCCAGACGAGAGCTCCTCCGCAGAAGCCGGATCGAGAACGCAGAGATTAGGTTGGGGGAAGAGAAGAAAGACAATCTTTGGAGGTTCTTCGGCATCTTAGAGACTGAGAATGCGTCTCCTCAGCTGTTCAAACTCCCACCCTGCTAATCTGACCTGGAAATGTGCGTATCGTACAGAGGAGTGGATGGCAACAACAGCAGATCATTATCAGCACGGAGGATTTGAGTCTCACTAATGGCGTTTCCTCGTGCCGTGTCTCTAATTAGCGTGTATTAGCGAGTAACAAACAGATGTTTTAGCTTGGTTGCTCGCCCTTGATTGCCATTCTGATGAGGCAACATATAAAGCGTGCGCGCAATGTGCAAACACACTCTTTAACCCACACACACACACACACACGCTCCCACCCACCAACCCACGGTCTCTCAACCTCCCCTCCACACACTCTCTCACTCCAACCTCATACACACTCTCTCACCACACGCACACACACACACACACACACACTCTCTCGCCCCAACCCCATACACACTCTCTCACCACACACACACACACACACACACACACACTCTCTCGCCCACACACAGATAAACAAGCCCAGATTCTCTTTCATTCAGTTAGCACGTTGTTTAATTCAGAACAAGTCAACGGCGAAACAGACCAGAAGACACGATCGCATCGTCCTTTCGCTCCTGCCCCCCTGCGCATCATCCAATCACGAACCTCCTGAGCTCAGATCCAACAAGACTATCACGTTCTTACCTCCCTATATATTTTACCCTTCCAGATTGCTGACAAAGTGCGTTGTAACATGCGGTGACCGGTTCTCCCGGTGTTTCCTGAAAGCTGCAGGGAAGCTGCCTGGTTCTGACCCTGTTTAAGCAGAGGTTGGATATATGCTGTAATTAGGATCTTCGTCGGGCTCTCCTGGGTGCTGTGTGGAGAGACTACAATTAGTTCTACCTCTGTCTGCTTTAGTTGGGTGTTCGTGTGCGAGCGCACTCGTTGATCCCGTCGATGTCCAAGTGTGCGCGGGCCTGACACAGAGGAAGCACAAGCGCTGCGTGTGGGCGGCAGGACCCGCGCTCACGTCCGAGAAGAGCGTGAGGGGGCCCCTGCACAAGCGCGTGAGGGGTGGCCGAACGAGACTCCCGTATTATAAACACCAACAACAAGCCCGGCGATTCTCCTGGCTGTTTATTGCTTGTTATGTTTTTTTCTCTGTTCCTGGCTCTGTTTGCAACTCCTCCTCAGCCATTGAAGTCGCCTCCACAGTGAGATTATCCAACTTGTGAGCACCTATAGAAGACTCATCGTAACATATCTCGTGTGTATAATACACAATATGATTACGTCGTCTCTCTTGACACTTCTTCTTCTCATCTCAGGTACTCGATCGTTCTGTCGTCTCTTTCCTCTTTTCCGTCTCTGTGTGCACCATTTTGTCCTTTGGTAACCTTCCCTCTCTCTATCCTTAAATCCATCGGCGTCAATTATCTCTCTCCGTGAGTGTCACACCTGTTTTCAGGAGTGGTGTGCGTCATTCACATTATGGCTTTTCTTCTGTTCCAGTACGTTCACTGTCAACCCAGTTCCATGAGGCTTTTAGTTTCTGTAGTTGTTGAAATATCTGCTTTCCGGGCCTTCTGGCGCTCTTACCGATGACTTACTTTTTTTGTTATCTTCTTCTTGTCTGCACATGTCCTCCAGGACTCTCTCTCATTTCATCTCTCTCGCTTTCTCTCACTCGCACTTTTTTTGTTATCTCTCTTTCTGCACATCTCCATATCTCTACCTGTGTTTCTCTCTATTCCCCTCTCCCTCTACGTTGACTTCTGCTCTCCTAACAGTCCCCCCCCCCCTCCCTCCCTCCCCCTCCCCCCTCCCCTCCCCGCCCCCCCCTCCCCTCCCCCCCCCCCCCCACCCCGGCTCTCTCTAACTCTCTCTGTTCTTGCTCTGTCTCTCGGTCTTTGTTTCACGCTCTCCTTCCTCCCTCAGGAGACCATCTTGTTTACTTTGCCTTCTCCGCGTCGTGGCTCCATGCAGCTGCCACCGTAATCTCGCTTTCAAATATTTGTTTCTTTCCGTCCCTGGATTTCTCCGCCGCCTGCCCCATTCCTCCGGAATCTTAACTGTGACTCCAAACTCGGCGCCCGAGCACTTTAACACTTGCCACCTTCAATACGAATCTATCCTCCCCTCCGCCTCCCCCCCCACCCCCTCACACACCCCCTAAGACATTTAGATAGAGTAGTCAAGCAGTCAGGCAGCAGCATGCGGTAATGTTGCTCCAGAGGAATTCAATCACGTCGTGGGTGGTCGTTTCCCCGGCACGGATGGCCAAACTTCCTCCATAACTGGTTACCGGGGCTTGTCACCATCGCAGGCCGGCTGCACCGGAGGACCGGACGATGATGGATTGCTATAAAATGACGGCGGCCAGGGAAAGTAATTACCAACTTAGCCTGCGGTGGAAATTTAGCAGATAAGCTTCTCCTGGAAGGTCCAGGTGGACGCTAGGCAAACACAGGACTCCAGCTGAAGGTCATAATGAGAGGAGACACAGTGATGATGCTGCCAGGCATGGTTCTTCAAGACAGACGCACGCGCACGCACACGCGCTCCTTCATGCAAACTCCCAAAAACACGGGAACATCGACTCTATCCAAACGCTCAGCGGGTTGCTAATTAGCAGAGGGGTCTACCGATGGAGGTCCGGTATTGAAGGCTGGCCAATCCAAAGCTGTTCCCTGGAGCCCCCTTGGGGGGTAGAGGAGGGATTGGGGGGGGCTCCAGCTTCCTAACCAGGTGGGGTTAGTGGCAGGGGCTCAGGAGCTTGGGTGAACAGCAGAGAGCTTGTCAGAGCGCCATGTGTTCAGCGCTGGCTGGGCTGCATCAGCCGACAGCGTCGCGACTGGGCTCCGACGGCAGCAAGTTTGTCTTTTTGCCTGAATCCACATAGACAAGTGAGTCGACGGTGAACGTGTTCTTCTGCGTCCGTTCAAAACGCGCTCGCGTCTTCCTCCCGGCGTCTGCGCGCGCGCCCCCGTGTACATCTACGGACGCACGCCCCCGCAAATGCCACGCCCTCCGAGATCAAGTTCGCCGTCAAAGCGGCCAAGCGACCCTTAGTGACAACGACAAACTCAGCCCATAAAAATCAATGGGGCATGCCATAAACAGAAGACCATGTAATGCCTTTCCCTGTGTGAGTCCCTGCATAATCACATCTCCGCTCGGCTCCGGAATGGCGCCGAGGTGGAGACGATTTGAAACGACGGCGATTGAAAATGAATCGAAATGGCACGGGGCACGATCCTCAGTGTCTGTGGGCGCCTTTAGACCGTTGATAAAGAGGGTGGCGGCTTCGACTGAAACCACCGTCGAGTTCCTGACTGCAGACAGAGACGAGCAGAACTCTGACCTCCTGCTAGGATACTCTGACCCCCTGGCGCCTGACCGACAAGCTCCGATGCACGGACGCGAACGCTGTCTTTCCCCCCATAGACGCTGTTTTGCATCCTTGTGTTTGTCACCGGATAGAAAACGTTCGATGCCACGCGGTCGTGGAGCGAGGCGTTCCCCCTGGCGGCATGAGAAGCAGCCGGGACGGGAAGCGTAGAAGGACTGGGGTGCGTGATCTCGACGCTGCTTCAGATCTGCGGCTGTTGTTTCCACTAATACAGAGGCAGCGGAGGGAACGCGTCGACCTCCAGATATCCTCGCTTTTCTTCTCGCGGCGCCCTATCGGTGAAAAAACACTTCCAGCCGACCTTGATTCTCCTGAAAGTTCCCCAAGCTCCTGTTCCCAGCTCCGGGGTGGAGATTTCCACCATGAAAAGCTCTTTATTACCCGCTTACAGAGAGCCGGAACCTCTTACTGCGATGTCAGCACAAAAGGCTGTCATATGGTCACCATAGGATGGCTTTTTTTTTGTGCTGTGCGACCGATACCTGTCCAGGCTCCGCACTGGGTTGGATTTCTTTAGGTGTGTGTTTGGTAGGATGCACTCCCCCTGAGGAGGGATGCGGACGAGGTCCAGAGATGACGGTGAAACTCTAGTTCTTCCTGGTCTCTGGCGAGGTGAACGCTCGCAGCTGCGGGCCGGAGGCTGTGTTGGTGGACGCCTGTTTTGTTCTCGTGTGAAGGTGGTCGGAGGCAGACATCTGTCGGGGCGAACTCTTAGAATAGGCCTGGAAACTGTGTGTGTGTGTGTGTCAGGGTGCACTGAATGTATGTGTGTGTGTGTGTGTCAGGGTGCACTGAATGTATGTGTGTGTGTGTGTGTGTGTGTCAGGGTGCACTGCATGTATATGTGTGTGTGTGTCCAGGTTCACTGCATGAATTTGTCTGTGTGTGTCAGGGTGCACTGGATGTATGTGTGTGTGTGTGTGTGTCAGGGTGTACTGCATGTATGTGTGTGTGTGTGTGTCAAGGTTCACTGCATGTATGTGTGTGTGTGTGTGTCAGGGTGCACTGCATGCATGTGCGTGAGTGTGCGTACCATGTGTACCCCTGTGTAGAAGGTGTCAGGGTGTGCCATACATGTATGAGACTGATGTCCACAGCAACACGGTGCGAGTGTGTCTGTGTGTGTCTGTGTGTAAGGGTATACTGAATGTGTGGGTGTGCGTATGTGTGTACAGGCTGCCAGGGCATGAAAAGTGCACGGAAGTGTGAGATTAGTCATGTTCACTGCAGCATGTGTATAGTGAGTGTGTGTGTGGGTAAACACAGGTACAGATGTGGATGAGCAGATGTGTGTGGGAGAGGGATGTGTGTGTGTGTGGTTGTCTTTGTCATGTTCTTCCTGCTCTGTGTGATCCCTCCTTCCAGGCCCACAGCTCCCCTCCGGGTGCCTGCTTTCCAGCATCCTGTCGGCCAATCACACACACACACACACACACATCCATTCAATAGGCCATATATTTGGCTCCCAAACTATGTCTGTCAAGCAGGGATCAGAGAAAGAGAGATTAGATGATGTGAGGTGGATCGATGGCATGTGGCCGAGGCTCACGCTTGCGCCCACGTGAACCCACACGTGATCACACACGTGAACACACACCCGCACATGGAAACACACCCGATCAGAAACACCCCCCCCACACACACACACACTGGAGTAAATCCACTGAGGTGCCTCCAGCACTGTCTACCAAACGAGGGAGAGTCCTCATTTGATGAAAGAGAGAGAAAGAGAGAGAGAGAGAGACAAAGAGAGAGAGACAGAGAGAGAGAGAGAGAGACAGACAGACAGACAGACAGACAGAGAGAGAGACAGAGAGAGAGGCAGAGAGAGGGACAGAGATAGAGAGAGAGAGAGAGAAAGAAAGAGAGAGAAAGAGAGAGAGACAGAGAGAGAGGCAGAGAGAGAGAGAGAGAGAGAGAGAGCACAGATGACTCTGACTCTCCTCTGCATTTGGGGGAGGGTGAGGGGATGTGAGTCGGTAAGATCCAGTTTATGTATTTATCCCCTTCTCTCTCTCTCTCTCTCTCTCTCTCTCTCTCTCTCTCTCTGTCCCTCTCTATATATATTTATATTTATATATTTATAGATATATAGATTTTTCGTTTCCCCCTCCATTTGTAGTATCCCATATGCCTGCTCTTCCTGTGGTCGCTGGCAGTGTGTAGTTATGCCAGATGTCTTCACTGGGGGGAGGTGGGCGCCGAAGAGCTTGCAAACAGACATATTAGCCTCGGCGCAAGCTAGCTAGTTAGCTAGCGAGGCGCTGACGAGCACAGCCTTCATCTGGTGAGGGCGCCCGCTGGCCCTCACGTGGACCGCGTCTGATCGAGCGGCTCGC
This sequence comes from Plecoglossus altivelis, assembly GCA_036571765.1. NCBI lineage: Eukaryota > Metazoa > Chordata > Actinopteri > Osmeriformes > Plecoglossidae > Plecoglossus > Plecoglossus altivelis. The sequence continues at coordinate 3,397,318 of BROE01000024.1, read as the reverse complement.
AACTCATCCCCTCCCCTCTCCTCCCCCTCCCTCCCCTTCCTCAGATGGATTCCACACCTTCGGTTTTTAGGAACGAATGACGATGGGGGAGGGGAGGTGGGGGTTGCGGAGGGGAGGGGAGGGGGCGGGGTCCAGTTCTGAGGCCCGGTTTCTAAGAGCCATTAGAACGGTCCGTGTCCTGGTGAGGTAAAAGATGTGGTCGCCATGGGGACGGGCGGAAGTGCATTATCTCCTCAGTGGTAGTTTGGCACATCTGATTGGAGAAAAAATCGACTGGCAGACTGGAGTCAGGATAAGACATGTCTATGCTCCGCTGTAGCGCTCTGCAGTTGTACGCTGTGTGTGTGTGTGTGTGTGTGTGTGTGTGCGTGTGTGTGCGTGTGTGTGTGTAAGCGTGTGTCCACTCTCTTGGGAGACTGTGTGTTCAAAGTGGAAGATTATTGTTGGAAGGTCCGTATTATACACTAATTCCTGTTCCTCTCTCTGTCCTTCTCTCTCCTTCTCTTCTAGGTATCCCCAATAACATTGGTCCAGTTAGTAAGTAAATGAATTCAAAGCAGCAAAAAAAAGGAAAAGAAAATGAATGCTTGATGCTTTGCTTAGCTCTCCCCCCCTCTACAGTCCACTTGGTGAGCGATGTTCATTTCTGATCCGCCGGTACTACATAATTCATGAGCGAAGGATCGATCCTAATTGGCCGAGCAGCGTTCATTATGCCAGGGCTAGTTTCATTTTCTATTTCGGCCCTGTGGAAATAAGCAATAGCCCTCAGCCATACTGTCTCAACACGCTTCTATTAATTCACCCTCACCAAGACCCAAGACTCAATAACAGCTGGGTCGTCCGCACACGGAACACCATCCCCGCCCTCCCTCTGTCCCTCCTATCCCGATGCATTATAAATAAATGCCATCTCCAGTTTATGAAAGTGAGAGGACCTCTATGGTGGTCTTACGTCAGGCTGGTGGTATTAATATGAGCCACGCTGGGGTCTGGAGCCGCCCAACGCTCCCCAGAAGAACACCCAGCCTCGCCCCAGTAGCGAGCGCACCAAACAGCCTTCACTGCCCTGCTGCCCCTGCTGCCCCTGTCCCCCCTCCTGGTCTGTGGGCTGGGGCTGTGGGCCTGGTCTGTGGCCCTGGCCCACACCTCCACACTCCAGTCTGACTTGGCTGCCTTCTGCCTGGTCCTCTCCTCCCCCCTGAGCTGGGAGTCGTGGGGGGAGGGGGTGAGAGAGGAGAGAGCTTAAAGAGGAGGATCCGTGCGTTGCTCCTGGGACCAAGGCTGAGGAGATACAGTTACAGACACAGTGCGTACATACATGGATACGGCGGAGGTGTTACCGACATGGCGAGGCGCGAGTCCGGCGACAGTCGGTATCAGAAATGAGCATGAAGCCAAGTGGACATGACCCCCCCCTCCCCCCCCCTCTCCATCTCAGAGAGATGACCGTGTGTCCGGGTCTCCTCCCATGCATGGCCTGCGTCCTCGACAGCACACGCGCATGTCCGCCATCACAGCATACGCATACACACCCTTCACCCATCAACCGAAACCCCACTCCCCTCCCCTTTTCCAACCCCCCCGAATCACCCAGGACAGAACACACCCTGGACATCGCTACCAGAATCCCAGCGTCCATCCGTGCGTGAGAGTGTGCGTGTGTGAGTGGGTGTGCGTGTGCGCTCGCGTGTGCGTGCGCGCGCGGCACAGAGGACACGCTGATGGCCCGGTGCTTCGTGTCACATCCCGGCACGCCTGTAGGAAGGTTAGCACCCGCTAAAAGGCCGTCGCACCACACGAACATTTGTGGACAGCTGTCTCACAACACCGCAACATGAAACACGAGCCACAAGAGGGACCGACAGGTTATTTTTTTCCTTTTATGGTTTTTTTTGGGGGGGGGGGTTGTTTTCGGGGAAACGCAATAGTCATGAAAATCTGAAATAGCGTGTACGGTGTTCCCTGTAAACCCTAAAGTAGAAGCAGTCAGAGAGGAGCTGAACGTCCTTGACAAACCCAAAACAGGCTCTCTGTGTGAAGCGCTCACCTCTGCAGTTTTCATATTGTCGTTTGACGGTAATTGAATTCTTTATTGACTTTCTCGCAATTCTATTCCAAGTTTATTTAGCCACGCTGAACTGCCTAATGCAGCCATTAAAGTACAATTAATATTTTAAAATGCGAATCGCTGCGAGATTGCGTTTCGTTATGGGAATGACATTGATAAAAATCCATCAGTTTCATTCTGCTTGGCCCACCTGAACTTTGCTCCAAAGACTCATTGATATGACACAGATGGATATTTGGGCTAATAAATATCTCATTAAGAAGGATTAATAACTCTCATTTTTCTAATCACACCTCTCCTGTTATATTATGATGGGGAAAAACTGAACATGACAGCTCCTTAATTTCATGTTTGAGAAAAGTATTCATAATGTCAATTAGAATTCAGCTTACAGATTCAATGTGAATCTATTTACTGAAATTCAGTCTTTTTTGTTACAAACTCGATCCAAGGTTTCCACCAGGCAACCATGGTAGAACAATGTATTCACTCCTCTTTCAATTAAAACAATTTGAAAAGCAAAGTCGCTTTCCAAACCCGGCATTATTTCAGTCACTGTAGCGTGTGCCCGCCATTAAATGAAACGCACCGCCACGCAACATCCAACGACTGCTAAGAGCAGCGTTCTTCGCCAGAAATGAGCGCTGACGTTTCCGAACCTGCCACAGCATCAGGTTTACACCAAACCCTAACCCTGAGTAGTCCCACTGCCCTCCTGAGCACGCGAACCCAGTCGGTGATGCTGTGGACTTGGGTTGAGGAGGGAGAAACGGGGGAGATCCTCCCTCTAGCATCTGGATTCTGCCTCACACGACTTCTCTCCATCTCCACCCTCCAAACATCACCCGTATTTCCCCGACAAGGAAATACGGACTTGTATGTAATTATGAGGTTACAATAGCGCGCCACAATAAGTCATTCCAACTCCTGACACAACTCATTACTTATTCATTGTTATTTCTCCTCCAGAAATACACTATAATTAGATATTGATTGAATAGTCAATTTGATGAATTAAACAAAACGTATCCCCACCACTTTGTTCCCTATACATTGTTAAAACGTGCCTGCATTAGTTATGAGACTTGCAACATATCACGGAGATCCTCCGGTGAAATCCCGGTTGCTTTTCCTTCTCCTTTTGGTTCTCTTTAAGTTCCCCTCATCGTCGTCATCCTGTACATGAACACGGCCCCAACTGCACAATTACATACAATGGCGGAGGGTCACCAGCACCTCTCCTCGTGCCCTCCAGGGCACCTGCGTCCGCCCGCTTCCTGTGTGACGTCCCCGTCATGATGTTGTTTTGAGTTTCCCGGTGGAGCCCCAAGGGACATCTATGTGTAGTCGTCTGTCCACAGCCACTGGTCACCCCCCCCCACCCCCCACCCCCCACACCACCACCACCACCACTCCCCCCCTGTAGAACCCGTTAGTGCATCCACTGTCCACAAAACACCTAATAACTCCTGGTTTCTCTCGATTGCATGCAGTACGGCCGAATGTCTCATCACTAGGGGTTGCTAACCGAAACCAAGGTAGGCTACCCATGAAAGACTATCAGTCTCTTTCCTCCTCTTGCTCTACCTCAGCCTGCCAACGCAGTTCCTGTCACCAGGTGACTTGACAACAATAGAACGACCGATTCTGGACTTTTCGCATCCTCGAATGTATCTGTGTTTTAAATGAGACTCTGCATGATTGAAATGTATTTTTGGGGGGGTTTGGTTTATTTCTGAACGGACAAAAAGCTCTCCCCCCCCCCTTCCACTCCTTCGCAATCTCGTTAGTGACAGAGGGCTTTGGCACCTTGATATGAGAATCTGAAATCCCAGCGTAGGCTACGCTCGGCAATCGTCCTGCCATGACTTTCGAATCGCAGGCACACAGATGCGCACACGCACACGTCCACGCATTCAGGCAGGCAGGCAGGCTGAATCCCGCCACCACAGCAGGGAATCGCTCCCTCCCTCCCTCCCCACTCGCCGTCCTGTATCCTATGCCTATCGCTGCACGCTCCAAGCAGCCACGGCGAACTCTCCCCCCCGCACGTCGTTCCGTGACTAGCCCTCCCCCTGCTCCAGCCAGGCTGGATGCTCCCAGTCACCCTCCATCCTTAGCCTGGTCGAAGGACAGAGGGAACGGTTTCGCGGAGATTGATTTCAGGGGATCTCAAGTTAATCCGCTGCGCTGAGTCGTCGCCGGCGTGCCTACTCCTCGCGATCGGCGAGGCCCAATTCCGCTAGCGTCTCCAAGGCAGCGGGGAGGGATTTCCAGCGTGGGTTGTAGGTGTGCGCCAGTATCAGGCGGCGTGCAGCCGTGATCTCTTCAAGACTTAGAAGGAGTAGAGGAAGAAGGAATGTTGTTGGCTTGTTTCTGAGGATCTGATTGGTGAACGAGCTGTGGTTTGATGGAGTCTAGATCTCCATAGAGAATGGATCATGGAAACAGATCTGTCAAGACAGTCAAGGTCTTCCAATATCAACACAATAGGAGCGTTTGATCTGGTTTAGTGACCAACATGGTCAACATCATTTACACCCCATCAGTGTGCATCAGTGTACAGCACAATAATTCTCTGTTTACAGTTAAATGAAGATGTTAGGAGCATCGATTAAAGAAATTAATCCTTATCATCCGACACTGCACACTTCAAACTCATTAAGTAGACATACTCTTGCTATTTCCACCATTTATTTTACAATCCATTTCTCATCCTTATCGAGTGTTTATTTGAACGTTTTGGAAAGAAATCTTGGTATATGAATGCTTAGGTCTTTGGACATGTCTTCACGCTTGAGTTTCTGTTTAACCAAACTCTCATGTTTGTTTGTTTTGTTTGTTTTTGTTTGGTTTCGTTGGTCCGTAGCTCCTCAAGTTGCTTTGTCCACTGTCTCTTCTGTTCAACTTGCGAACAGCAAGCGAGGTAGGAGCTCACAGATTCATACAGCGCCCCCCCCCNCCCCCACCCCCCCCGTCACCCGTCACCTCCCACCAGTACTAATCCCCAACACAACCAGCCAGCCCGGAGGCATGACCAAGGCACCAAAGGACTGTACACTGCACACACAATCTGCGTGGAATGCGAGGGCTTTCAGAGCCAGCGTCGCCATGGGAAACCCTGAGAGAGATTCTCCAAACACCGAGTGGTTTCACAGTCCATGAGACGCTCTTCTGTGAATCTCAACCCCCTTCTTTCTTGATTCATCGTTTTAACCTATTTTTTGAAAATAGCCGACTGTTTGTCTTCCAACTCCAAGGGTTTATGGGTAACTTCGGAACAACGCTGTGGCAAAATCGCAACCCCCCGCTTCATAAAACTTGAGTCTGTCTTGGTCCTAAGCTTCCTGGACTGGTCTTTAGTCGTGCTTTTAGAGAGCACGTCTCTCAGTTCTGTCCAACAGGGAGACCTGACCTCAATCCAGCCCTCAATAATCACAATCCCTTCTAGAAAGCCCCCTTCAGCTCTCTGAGCTGTCTGTCCAACTGCCTGTCTGGAAAGGCTTAAGGACCCATCTGGCCTTGCGGTGACAGCCGTGGTGACAGCGGCCGCTCGGCCAGACAGATTGATCTGAACTCGGGGGTCTGAGCTGAAGCGGGCCAGGTGTCACGCGCCAGACTCGCAGCGCGACGCCAGCGTTAGGGAGCTGTCACGCCAGACCAGGGGAGATCCTCTGACCGCCGCAGTCTGGGCTGGGAGTCAGTCACGACGCAAGCGTTGACCCCTGCGCAGCGTTCAGACATACTGTCGTGGTCACCGCTCTCCCGTAACCCCCACCTGCATCCCGTGCAAACGAGTCACTTTATGAGGGGAACAGACAGTGGAGGCCAGGGTTATTCATCAGGTGTGATAGTTGGCACCTCATGAGGAATTCTTACCAGCACACACAGGAGATCTAAGTGTGTGTGACAAGGGTTGCTGGATAACAAAAGTGCTGTCAAGGTGCCACATGTCCTTTTGGCCTGATTTTACCTAGGTTGATTACTTACTACAGGTTGTTTACTTGGGATGTTTATCTTGTTTACCTAAGCAGTTTACTGAGGCTGGATACTAGGTGGGTTTATGAGGGTAGTTTACTGAGGCTGGTTACTAGGTGGGTTTATGAGGCTGGTTTACAGAGGCTGGTTACTAGGTGGGTTTATGAGGGCAGTTTACAGAGGCTGGTTACTAGGTGGGTTTATGAGGGTCGTTTACAGAGGCTGGATACTAGGTTGGGTTATAAGGGTAGTCTACATAGGCTGGTTACTAGGTGGGTTTATAAGGGTAGTCTACATAGGCTGGTTATCAGGTGGATTATGAGGGTAGTTTACAGAGGCTGATTACTAGGTGGGTTAATGAGGCTGGTTTACTGAAGCTGGTTATTAGGTGGGTTTATGAAGGTAGTTTACAGAGGCTGGTTACTAGGTGGGGTTATCTAGGAGAGAGATTCGTCTGTTCAGTACCATTGGGCTCGAAATGACCAGCCTTGGCTCCTCATTGTTGCCGGGCCTCTCTCTCCCCAGGCTGCTGCTGCTGTCTCAGTCGATGTTCCCGTCTCTCTGCGCCTCGCTCCCCCCTTCTCTCTGGGTCTGTTTGGTGTTTGTCTTGCGTGCCTCTCATGTGTGGACCTCCTCCCTCTGTGAAATCGCCTAATCTTGTGCCAGCATTTTGTTTCCTCTAGAAGTCTAGCTCTCCTAATGTGGTGTTAGAGAACACACCCTCTCTCCCTCTCCCTTGTCTGAGCCCGATCTTCATCTCCTGCATCTCCTGCTCTTCTGCCCTGGCAACGGTGCTCTGCCCCCACGCCCTGCCTGGCCTTGCGGCTCTCCTGTCGTCGCTGCCTGCCGCTCGTCTCTGCGACTTTCTGATCTGCCCCCTCGCCCCTCCCTTGCCCCCACCGCGCCTGCGCCACTGTGCCCTGGCTTGCCCGTGCCCTTGCCTGGCCCTGGCTGCCCTGGCCCATGCGCTGCCTGCCCGATTCTCGCCTGCCATGCGGTCCCCTCGGTCGTCTCCGGCCGTGTGTCCATCTGCCCGTTCACAACGCCTTGGTTCCATGCTCCCCTGCGCTCTCCCTCTAACCACTGGCCCTGCCTCGCCTGCCCTGGCCATCGCCCTGGCCTCGCCCCTTCGGCACTGGCCTGCCCTGGCCCTGCCTCCTTGCTCCTGGCCCTTGGCCCTAGACCTCGCCCTCGCCCTCGGCCGCTGGCGTGCCCCATGGCCCTTGCCGTGCTCACCACTGGGTGGCCCTCTTGCGCTGGCCCGTGTGCCCTTGCCACCTCCAACTCAAAAGAATCAGGCGACAGCAGCGTGTCGGCGGACCTTTGCGCTGGGGATGACGGCTACGCTCCGCCTGTAGCTATAGGATGGTCACTGACAGCTCCGCGACGCAGCTCTGC
>BROE01000024.1:3248168-3389619 GCA_036571765.1 Plecoglossus altivelis | reverse complement strand
CCCCCCCTCTCCCCCTCTCCCCTCTTCTCTGCAAGACTGCGAATGCTTTGGCCACTCCAACCGCTGCATCTACATCGACTCGATAAACACCGTCATTTGCGTGAGCTGTAAGCACAACACTAGGGGGCAACACTGCCAGCTGTGCAAGCTGGGCTACTACCGAAATGCCTCTGCAGAGCCCAACGATGAGAATGTGTGCATAGGTCAGTTCCTCCCCCCTCCACCGTCACCAGCACCACTTCATCCAGCTTCCTGTCGCCCTTTCGACCTCTCAGCCTCACCTCCACCCCCACCATCCCCAACCATCACCACCTCCAAGCGGGGCCACGTTCTGTTTTTCAATGTTGTTGTTGTTTCGTTCTTTTTATTGTTATAGTTTTTCCTTTTTTTTTTACACTCCCATGTTTTCTGTTCCTTCCTCCTCACTAGATCTCCATGTGATGTGACACGCGCGCACACACAACACAACACACAGGCTGCTGCCACTTGCCTCCACAACGTCATTGTCAAAAGAGTAATGAAGTAAACCCTTTATTGCAACTTCAACCGGAGAACTGAAAAACTGAATGAATAACAGATTACATTGTGACACACATAAGAGCCTCTAAATAAACTAGCCTCTTTAGCTCTTTCTAATCAAAAGGTTTGTTACATAAGGGTGTTAAATGTAATCAAGACACAATGGGGAAATCAACAGACTTCTTGTTGAACAAAGTATTACTCCACTACTAAAGATCGTATGAGCGCATGGTGGCAAATCATGAAAAGAGAAAGGCCATGTGTCATAGCGTTTGATAACGATCAGCAACGCTGCCATGCCATCTGTGATGTCGTGTTGGGAATTCCCCCCCCAGTTCATACGGGAACTCCCCATAGTGCACTTGTTGCTTCTCTCTGGCTGTCTAGACAGGTGGGGGGCTGGGGGCTGGTGGGGTGGAGGCTGGAGGCTGGTGGGGGTGGGGTCTGTTGGATGGGGGCATGCGGTTTGGGGAGCTAGCCAAACAGCCTAGGTGGGAGGGGAGGGGTATTCTGAATGGGCAATGCACAGTCCTTAGGTTCAGTGACCCGTACAACAACAACGCGGTGAGAAGCTGGTGATATGTTACTCCTATCGCGGCGACGCGAAGGTCGTGCTCGGGAAAATGCAGCATAAGGCTCTCAAGCTGTGAGAGTCGCTAGTAGCTTAACCGTTGGCCCTTCTCTCTTCCTCTCCTCTTCTCTAATGCCTCCCTCTCCCTCCTTTCTCTTCTCTCCCTCCATCACCTCTCATCCAACCCCTCTTTATCCCTCCTCTCCGTCTTACCATCCTCCCTCTTTCTCTTCTCCTCCCCCCCCTCTCGCTGTGTTTGGGACTCTCTACTGCTTCTGAGTACCGCCGTGCGTACACTCCAACAAACCATTTTCTCGATAAAGGTCACCTGAAGGTTTACCTGACCACAATGGGTCGCTTTCCACCGTGGGTTTGCGAAGGCCGTGGCGCCTTGTGTCGCCCCGGAGATTGGCAAATGTTACAGCAATGCCCATTTCAACGTTCAACTCGGATCTCATCTTCTTCCTCAACTACCAATCTTTAGCCATACTGTCTATACAGCAGGCAGACAAGTCATCTTTCGCTTCTGTCTCATTTCATGACATCCACGGCATCTCTTCAACCCTGCTGTCTCTGTCTCCCCCTCCACATGGTGTTCCTTGACCAGAACTGTGTAATTTGACGATATTTGTGTAGTCATAAACTGTATAACCTTCTGAGACCTTCTTCATAGTTTGCTTGTTAAGGTGCTTGCATTTTGCCTATCGCTCATTGCACTGTAAAAGCATCTTGGTATAAATGCTGTTAGAAATATTGAAAAGGTCAAATGTTCCCATACATGTTTACAGTTCCTAGTGTGTTGCTAATCCATTTTTCTATCACTTCATATGTCATCACATTATTGTTGAAATGGGAGCATTCTTAGTGCATTGACTGTGTCTAAAGGCTTTTGTGATAGCACCCTTTTCTAGATGGTTCTTCGATAAATATGATGGATGAGCTGATGACAGACATTCAGATGAGTCGTGGCAGCACCTTGTCCCCATGTGTGTGTGTGTCTTGTTTTTTCAGACTGTAGTTGTAATCCGTATGGGTCTGACAGTGGTCGCTGTAATGACACAGGATTTTGTAACTGTAAGGAAGGAGCAACTGGCCCTAAGTGCCATGATTGTCTACCTGGATATTTGTGGGACAATGGCTGCAAATGTAAGTAGAACCCCAATTCTCCTTCTGCAGCTTCAAACCCCCAGGTCTCTCTCCCCCTACCTTTCCCTCTCTCCCCCCCCCTCTCTCTCTCTCTCCCTCTCTCTCTCTCTCTCTCTCTCTCTCCCTCTCTCTCTCTCTCTCCCTCCTCGGTGCCACAGCTTGACCCTGCAAGCATGAAGCTGCTTTGAATGCTGTGGCCCTTCTGAGTCAGAATGTTTTGAACCCTGACACGGACTAACCCGGCCGCTAACCCAGATCTGCCCGTCACATCCCGAGCACGAGCACCCGACTAAAACACTGAGCTGCTTGTGCTTTTGTTCTTTATCCTGCCCGAGTCTCTTCTGTTAGATTTACTAACGGGTCATAATTGGAGGGGTTGGGGGGGGGGGGAGTTGGGGGTGATGGGGTGTTCCAGCTCCTTCTCAGAGAGGAGACGCATCAGCAACTTAGCATGCGGAAACGTATTATTCAGTGATTCCACGGTGTCACGGCACCCAGACCTGACAGCTGAGTAAATATATACCCTGCTTGCAGGCTGACAGAGAGTAGGATCTGTTTCAACAGTTCTCATCTCTCCCTGGTCAACACTAACCCCCAAGTAATGGTGGTCAGCGGCCTGCGTTTAGCGCTTGGCACCGCTCGACGTGCCATTTTCGAGTTTTCCCTCTTTCTTCCTGTTAGATAACGCATGCAAAAAAGCGAGTGTTTAGGAGTCCGCACCAGGGTGTTTTTAATACGGAGTATCTGTCACGGACGTTAACTTCACCCAGAAGCCTACAAGGGGCAGTGACGTGTTGAGGGGTTCAGTTTAGATGCAGATTGCTATCTGGGTTCCCACCTGTGAGAGTCGTATTTCCCAAATACCACAGAAGAAGAGGCAGCTTTCCAACTGTGGAGGTGAACAACAGAGGTGGCAGTGAGATTAGACCAACTTCCGCAACTTCCGTTTAGTTGATTCAAAGTCCGTTAGCACTTAATCAACATTATCTGTTAATATCTTATAGTCTGTGATCATGTGACTCACAAATAACCACCATCCTTAAAACTGTACCAACTCAGCCATGCAGAGAAAGCGACCATATTCGGCGATAATAAAGTACTTTATACTAGAACAATCGATGGACTACATCTACAACTTTTCTTGACATGCTATTCTCAGTTTAGTTCTCTGGATCAACACCTATCTGTATGCAGATTGCAAGATGCAATTAAAGTCAAACCCCTTGTCAAACAGACGGCATCTTCACTCAGGCACTCTTAGTTCATCACTTTTCTCTCCAAATATTATCCCTCAAATCGAAAGTAAACCCAAGAAATCGTACCATGTCTGTCCTTGCCTGGCTGTGTTTACCTGAGCGGGGATGGTGTACGTGCAAGGCGGAATGGAGAATTCCTGTGGATTGTAATTATCAACCCTAATCCCAGTTGAGATTAGAGTTCTGCCTCCTGTAAAACTGCCATCCTGGTCTCCATAATGCCTTTTTCCCATAGAGTTTAGACATTAAGTGTAGGGTTATCGATGTTCTGATCAAATAAAATGAAACTAATTACATCCGTGCATGCTTTCATTTAGTTTGAGAGTAGCTCCAATTGGGAACGCTTAAAAAATAGTGTATCGATAACTCCTTCGCAGAACCCAACATCCTATCAAGAGCAGTGTCCTTACAGTAAAGGTTGAACGAAGCCCTTCTGAGAGGGCGTTGCCTGCCCTCAGCCATGCTGTTCCACCTAACCCCCGGTCTGTACCCCAGGCTGGGGGGCACTGAGTGATGAGAGCAGGCTGAGAGACAGGGAAGGTGACAGAGACAGACCCCGCTGCGTGTCCACACACCCACTGTCTCTGGATGGACCCAGCCAGCCCAGGGATGTGTCCCCAGGGTCGTTCATCTCTCCTGGGCCCCAGCCCTCAGCTTCGCCCCCCCCCCCCCCCCCCCCCCCCCCCCCCCCCCCCTCCCAGGAGGAGCAGCTGGAGACTCAGCGCTGACAGAGAGAGAGGGAAGAGGGGGGGGGAGGTGGAGGGAGAAAAAGGAGAGGGGGTGAGGGAGAGCTGGTGAGAGACAGAGCAAGAGAGTGCGAGGAAGGACGGACAGAGAGAAGGGGTGAGGGAGAGGGGAACAGAGGAAGGGGCAAGGGAGAGATGGAAGGATAGAAAGACACGGACGAAGAAATAGAGAGGGGAAAAAAGAAGGTGAACGTAGACAAAGGAGACAAGCTTGGAAAAGTACCACTTTAAAATCCCGAATAAAACATGCCGTGCTTAGTTGTGCCTCTCCTTGATGTACTACCAAAACCAATAGTGTCAGGGACGGAAAGATCGATCTAGTCTCTCTTGGTTTTGGGAACTGTGCTGGCAGAACATCTTAGTGGATATACTGTCTTTGCCGTTACCTTGATTTCCCTGTATCCGTGGATGGATAATGTATGGGCAGGACATGACAGGATGTACTGTCTTATATGTATACTATAGCACTCACCTCCTTGCTGGCTCTCCTAGTTACTGTCTGGAGAGCAACTAAATATTTAAAGGAAATTTAGCCAGAGTGTATTTTAAAATGAAGCGTTAAGTTCTTGTTCAGTGTGAGTTAATATGCACGGTTCATCTTCTAGTCTTGGCAAAACCAATAAGGTGAAGTAATCTTGATTTGGGAAAGGGCACCAGAAGATGAAAACGTATGGTCAAAATAAAAGATGCCTAATTAGTAAAGTCATGTCCATGTCATAATTACACCAAGGCCCGTAGGGGGAAAACATGTCATTTTAATGAAGTCGCTTGATTGCTCTCGACTAGCTCTTGGATGACACGCATTAGGCAGGTCCGTTTTCCAGACAGCTCTCCCCCACCCACACATTTTCTCGACCAGCTCCTGGAGGGAAGGTGTTGAGAAGGTGTCTCCTTGGCTGTACATGTCTACACCTCCTTCCACGCACCCCAGACCGAGCCTGATCCCCACCCATGGGACGGGGCTTTGCATTGGGGGTGCCACCAGTGCATAGGGCTCCCTTCTAATTGGAAGCGTACAATGATAAGTCTCCTGTAGCTTATCTGGTACTGTTCTGCTACTCTTGGGGAAAAGGATGCCGCTTGCGTTGCTGTGGCTGTTGCTTTGGGCCCATGATAAAAATCATATCCTGTTTCAGCACCCCTGGATGTGCGAATCCTGCGACCTTCTTTGCGAATTAAGTTACAGTAACACAGAATCCGCCACCGTTTGGTGTTAACCGTAACCAACATGTTCATCAGTAGCTGCATCACGGGCACTGCACTAGTACCTTGTCTGTATTGTTTCTCCCTAAACTGTGCGGTCTTCTCTGAGTGTCCAGTCCCAGTGAGACATCCACGCGTGCATCACTGATCCATGCCTGCCTGCTTGTTCGTTTGACGCTCCCAGTTGCTCGCTTGCATTCCGGCCAAAAAGCTCCTTCCAGCGTAGAACAGGCTGCCCTTAGAGTCTGACTCAGACGAGGCAGCGGTCAGGTTTGTTGTGGGGGTGAAGGTGGCTGGGAGAATCCCACGCAATAGAAACCTGCCTTGGCCCAGCTTCGAGTCGTCACGGCTACCGCAAGACCCAAGTCCGCAAGACACTGGAAAATAACGCATGACAAATGGGACTTCCTCCATTTTGATAATTATGTGATAGAGATGATAAAAGAGAGCTCGTTCACATTCGAGTGGGGAAATTAGAAAGTGAGAATGATCAAGTGTGTTATGCAAACCAGATGAATGAGTTTCAGAAATGGATTCTCCTGGCGAGGGCTTTGAATAGATCATTTCTCCATTGTTGTGGAACACAAAAGCCAGATGGGTGTTGTTTACTTTTGGATTGTTTAGGCCCCCATCTATAAAATGTCCACGAAGCATGTGTGCGGTCAACACAAAAGCAATGCATTTTTGATATATGCTGTAGAACAATACCTAGGCCTACATGTTACACCCAATTAATTCAAACACTTTTATCCATTGCAATTACAAATGTGTAAAAAATGGTTGTTATCGAACCCATTTATTGTGCTACTGAGAGAGGTGTTTTTCTACATTTAAAATCCCGATGAAGCCTTGTCTTCCTCTCTCCTTTCCCTTCACAACAATGAAGAACTGTCAAATATTTGCTCTCACATAAATTCAGTTCCAGAGGTGGCAATAAACCTTTTTTTTTGCCTAAATACTGTATATTAGTAGGCCTGTGAATATTACTATAACTGCATGTTCTGTTTTTTTTAAACTAATTCTCTCAAATGTCTATCAATAACGGCATGTACTTTATATTTACAGTATGTCTTCATATAATTCCAGTAAAATTGTGTTTTCTGTGAAAGGTTATCTTCAAGTTAGCCAGACTGTCAGTTAAGATGTGTTCAGTAGGTAGTGGTTCACTGGCACTGTACTGCACAGGATATGGATCATGTGATATTGGGTTCTCAGTGTGTACCAACAGCTCATTTCTCTCCTTCTGTTGTGTGTCGCCACAGCCCGCGTGTGTGACAACGAGCTCCTGCGTTGTCAGAACGGCGGCGTGTGCCACAACAACCTTCGCTGCCACTGCACTCCCGACTTCACAGGCCTGCTATGCGAGAAGCGCCGCTGCGAGAACGAGCTCGGGGGCTGCGGCGGCCTGGACTCGGGCCAAGCCGCCCTCTCGCCTCCATCGCTACCCGGGCTTCTGCTGCTCCTGCTGGGCATGGCCCTGAGAGAGGCTCCCTGGGCTGGCATGCTCTGAGATCCACAGCCCCGGAGCTGGAACTGGTGACACCTACACAACCAATAATCAACTACTGTACAAAGACTGAGAGAAAACACCACAAGCTTACTCTACCGTAGGTGCTACCCACCAGACCCAATAGACACTCGCTGACAAGAAGGGAATGTGCCAGAATTAAAGCAAAACTTTAATTTGAGGTACAAAAAAAACATATAAAGATAAAAGAATATATAGACATGAGATAAATGAATATGAAAAATACCAGATATTTAAAGAGTTTAAACTGAGCATTTGCTTTAACTAAAAAGTCTACAAGTCCACAGAGACCAGTTACTTGATGAGCCATGCCAGAGACTTTCCCTCCTGTTGAAAAAAAAGGAAGGAAAGGAGGATGACTGGAAATGACGGCTCGCTCGCTCACTTCCTCTCGATCGCCACGGCAATGGCAGCTGCGACCAATCAGTGGTGAGCTCAAGCAAAGCCTGCAGCGGCTGCCCCTCCTCTAGAGGTGCTTCTGAGTTTGACACTGGCTGGAGCGCTTCCGGGCTGAACTGATACAAATGCCTCGTGATCTGTTCTGCTTAGTGGAGCCCTCTCAAGCAAGTCAACGAGACGAAGTCAAAGAAGAAGAAGAAAAAAACGGAAAAAAAATCGAAGTAAACTATGAAATGTAAGCATTCTTTGCTGTCAGTGCATTGTGGATGTAGGGAAATCTATTTGGACTGCCACGTTTGACCTGCGTCAAAAAAAATATCGATCCCAAGATAATTCCTGTTTGCCCCTCCACCCCCCACCCCCCTTTCTTACTCTCTCTCTCTTTCTCTCTCTCCCTCTCTGTTGCTTTCTGTCCAACTATTTCTCTTTGTCGCTCCACCCTGTCCACCCTACCTCGCCCACCTCTCCCCTCCCACTGACCTGTGCTTTTGTAACGTTAACCAGTAACCGTTGTCGGTTGAAAGATTCTTTGTCCAATGTTAGTGAAGCAAATGTGTAATAGCCCCCCTCCCACCCCCCTCCACCCTGAACGAAAATCAATCTATAGTACCTGTATATTTATTATTTCCTCTTAAAGTCACTGTTTTCCCTGAGGTCATGGTCCAAAACACCAGAGTTCACGTAAGCAGGTGGGAGATTTTTTTTAGCAAGCCAAGCTACCAGTGTATCCCACTTAATTTCTTGAGCAGAAACATGTCATTGTTTTTTTTTTTTGTATTATCATCAAGGTGTGTTTGAAGGAGAACTGTTAAGGCTCCTTCCCCAGTTGACAAATGCAGAATGAAAATGGTTTTATTTCCGTGTTTATTCAATTTAGCTGAACTTTTGTTTTGGTGCAGTTCCTTTTCCTTAGTATTGGCAACGTGCTGGCATCAAAGAATATCAGTTTACATACAGTATTATAACGTGTTATAAGATCCCACCAAAGGACATTATCAATGTTTTCTTGTTGCTTTAACACTTGAAAATTTAAGTGAATAAAAGTTTAAAAATGGAATCGGCCCAGGTGTGTGGATCATTTGCTTCTTGAAGTGACATTGTTTTTGAGTCATGGAGTGGTTTTGATGAAACTGTATGTCTGAAGAATAAAACAAATACATAGACATGTATGTATGCACTTTATATAAAACATGTGTGCTGCTTTTTATTGTGTCATGCTAACACATACTTTAGAAATACACGGAGCATGCTGTGCACTTTGGTGTTATCCTTCTACAGTTTTTTTTCTTCCAAATTCTTTCAGTGAAACCCATTGTCAGAAGAGGTGAATTAAATATGAACTATTGACGTTTCCCTGAGAGTCAATGTTTAAAGTTTACACAGTGCATCATGACAAACTGTGGACAGTTAGTCCATAGTCTGAAATATTCAAACCCCCTAGCTTGGCTGCATATAGATTCTGAAACTTGAATCCTGCATACATTTTGTTGAGTGTTTGGTTTACTAAATGTCTGTTGATGCGCTGCAGATATACTGTACATTCACTCCGTTGGAAAAAATCCATTATTTTGAAGTACCAGTTCCTGTTTTTTTTATTGTTGTCTTTACTCTCAAGGACAGTTGCTGCTAAACAAATGAAACACGCTGACACGCTGGAAGGCTCTCCAGCATGCAGTGAGACAGACATCATAGCCAATCGCATACAGTAGAATATCACAAATGATATTTTAATTTTCAGATGAGAACAGCCTTTTTTTAATTAGGCGGTGCATCGGAGTGGGGCAACTGAAAGAGGTAATGTATGAAAAAATGCGATAACAGGCATCAGGCAGACATCCAGGGTGTTACTGATTAACTCGCATATCTGTGGGAGCTCATGTTATGATTGGCTGTCACCAAATCCTCACCAGATTCCAGACAGGGGTTGAGCACAGACAAAATCCCATCATGCATCACTCTCACAGGTGGCATATGGTGTGAGAGATTGCTGTTCACACAATCAAACCATCCAGTAGAGACCTGATCTGATTCATCTCTCTTTGGGTGCCAGGTTCTGGCTGCAAAAATAAACAGGGGTGGCAGAAAAAAAATGTGTGCTTTCTTCCAATCTATTCTTACAGTTAAGACATTGCAAATAAACAAACTCACCGTATAATCTTAGATTCAATGAGGTGTTTTCTTGACAGTTTCCAATGACTTCGAAGAGAGGCTTTAGTCATCACGGTTGAAACCTCTTAGAACATTTTTCTGTCCCAGAAGATTCACACCAGTGGGATGTGTTGATGAACTCAGTCAAAGTCACTGTTCGTCAAGGTCCCCTACAGTGGCACTAATTTTAACCATACGTTCAGCCAAGGTGTCAGCCCGCACGCTGTGTGGAGAATTAAAATAGGCCTTTGTTGTTCAGGGAAAAGGATTCATCCTAGATAGCACACCTTCAACAGCTGCTCCCTGACCTGAGCACAGAGCTGCTCTCCAACACAAACTCAGTTGGAAAACAATGCTTGTTCAAAAACAACAACCACTCAACAGCAAAAAACATAACTTGTGCTTCAGCCAACAAAGACTACGTACTCGTCGATCCACACAGTAAAATAAATTCATAGGTTAACATCCCATTTATATGTTGAATGCCTTTAGAATGTTTCTTGTCACTTGATAGTAAATATTAGTGTTTTGGTCAGCATTCATTTCCAGTGATTGCTGAGGTAATGAAGGTAAGGTCGTTTCTTGAATTCTTTATTCTTTGTCCCGAAACTAAATGTCATTCTATAACGAAATGGTGTGTTCCTGGACTCACACAAACATACTTCTGGCCAGCATGGTATTATTGACCTTGAATCAACACACTACTTCCTTTCATGGGGTCCTTTGTGGGATGATCAATGAAGACATTGAACCAGACACAGCAACTATCGATCAGTGTTTATTTTGGAAAGGTGGGGTGAGCTTTCGGAAAGCCCGCTGTTGCTTCCATGTTGTCATTCTATCCAGAATTCGTAAAGAAAGTGCACCTCCGGAGAGGACCTCCGGTTTGTACGTTCTTGAGGGCAAGAGAGACTAAATCAAAAGATACCGTTGTTCTGTTGATTTGTCCTATCATAGTACCTTATCAGATTGTCCGACCGTAGAGCACAAAACTATACGGCGAACCTTAACTGTCGTGGTGTGCGCTTTCGCACTGCCCAAACCCTGTTTGTTTTTTCCAGAAATAAAATACGACTGGTAAGATACAATATTGACTCCGCGCACTTCATCTCTCCACTTAAACCGCTAATGGGAACCATAGTGGGTGAGTTGTCAAGGCAAAGCTCTGATCAAATTGACAAAAACATTCACAGAGCAACCTCAGTTCTACATCCTTTGATTAGCTTTTATCCGGCGGACCGATGACATGTTATTAACGATACGCTATTGCGTGCTTTTATGCTACGCAATCGTCCTTCTGGTAAGGAAAGATACATTCCGTAAAATTACGCATCTGCAACTTTAGAAAACTTATGTTGACCCACATTCCTCTCTTTAGAGAGCATCAGCACTAATGGGGTAATCTCAACGCTTGGGTGACTAATGAATAGTTGCAAGGCTCCATTTGTTACAGGTATAGGACGGTCTGTGGAGACCAGCTCACCTGAGAATATTCCTGGTGATGTTACCAGGGCGATATGTCTTACCTGGTGATAAAGTGTTACGTGCAGTGCATTTTTACACTGTTAAATTATGTAGGTGCTGTAAAGAATTTCTTCTGGGAAATGTTCGGGCCATTTTCTGTGATCCGAGGGCGCACAGGTTATTTGTTAGGTTGGACAGTCTAAAGGGGATGCTGATTACAGAACAGACATTGTCATCATGCCATTAGAGATTTCTTAACAAAACACTGCTGAGACACAGCGATGATACAGCAATTTGGTCATATTATGCCTGAAGTAAATGTTTGTTTGGGACTTCCTGGATGCAATTTGAATGTCATTAATGGGACAAAGCCCAGGAAGTAGCAATACAGCACATCCTGCACACCCATATCAACAGCACAGGTCCCAGATGTATGGCTTTCATTCCAGCATAGCCTTCACATATTCAGGCCCAGGAACCATGCCAAGGCAGAAAATCAGCAAAACACATCACAATCAAATCGATACTGGCACTTGGTAACAGTCAAACCGTCCAGGCCAATATCAAGTTCAATCCAGGTGTTGGAGAAAGTGGTCATGTTGAAAAGGCAATTTAACTTCATACACCTCAGTGCAGGCTATTTATTTAAGTAGTTATCTTAAACTTATTTTGCTACATTGCTGTTCAGAAAGTAGCGTGGCTCAGAGACAGTCCGAGCTCTGAGTTTGAGTGCCTACTGGAGGAAACAGAGACACGATGTGACAGGAGCTTTCTGCTTTGTCATGCTGTGATTCACACTTGTCATGGCAGGGGAGGGTGTGGTAAGTGGTCATACTGGTGGGGGTGGGGAGGCTGTGGTGTGTGGTCCTACTGTTGGAGGTGGGGAGGACGTGGTGTGTGGTCCTACTGTTGGAGGTGGGGAGGACGTGGTGTGTGGTCCTATTTTTGGAGGTGGGAAGGGTGTGGTGAGTGGTCCTACTGTTGGAGGTGGGGAGGATGTGGTGTGTGGTCCTATTGTTGGAGGTGGGAAGGGTGTGGTGAGTGGTCCTACTGTTGAGGGTGAGGGGTGTGGAGGGCGTGGTGTGTGGTCCTACTGTTGGGGGTGAGGGGTGTGGTGAGGGGCGTGGGTGTGGTGAATGGTCCTACTGTTGGGGTGAGGGGTGTGGGTGTGGTGAGTGGTTCTACTGTTGGGGGTGGGGGTGGGGAGTGTGTGGTAAGGGGTGGGGTTTGGGAGAGTGTGGTGAGGGGTGTGGGTGTGGTGAGGGGTGTGGGTGGGGGTAAGGTGGTCCTACAGGAGGAGATGTAGGCTGGCTGTCTTCATAGAAGGTTCTGGAGGTTCACGGTAGGATATAGTTAAAGTAACATAGTAGTCATAGTTGTTGTAGTGTGGAGAGCCGGTTGTGTACCTGACCATCTAACATTGTATGAGAACAATTGAAAAATATTGATGAAAGGCGAAGCATATACTGCGAGAATTTCTTCTGAATAAGTACAAAATGAAGGGATTGCTGATGAAAGATGTGAGTAGCCATGACAACACCCCCCACCCTCCCTCTCTGTGAGAGGGTTCTAAAGCCCCACAGATGTTCCCAGTTAAACTGCCACTGGGAACATCTTCAGCAGGAACCTTCAGCTGATCACACGCTGTCCCTTCTGTACTTCCCATTCAGGACTGTCACCAGAACGTCCAAGCTAGAAGACACAGTTCCTTCCCTGCAGGCTTTGACACTCTCATCGTCGCGTTGCTGCAGTGCAGTCGGAGGGGGTCAAACAGTGGGAGCCCCCCTGTCTGTTCCAGGGGCCCTCGAGAGACGCCGCTGCAGCGCTGCCTGTTCCGACGTCAAGCCGAGTCGGCGCGTTCCGGAATCGAAATGAACCTCCGTCATTTGGCTTTCGAACATCCTCCTACGCGATACAAGACACCTGTTGAGCATGCAGAAGCGGTTGACCTAGTTCCTGCGTGATTGACGGGACGATTTGGCAAGGTTTACGCCGTCAACTCGTGTGTAGAACGGCCATGTTTCTCCGGAGCTGCTTCTTTCGAGCCAGGGAGCAGTTTATCAGGTCACACAGCTGTGTGCTCGACAGGAGTGTCAACAGACTTGTGTGTCGATAGGCTGAGCAAACCTGGGCCCAGGTACAATGTAAGCATGGGAGACATGTCATACTCTGAATAAAGATTGAAAGAATAACCAAAATGCGACCGACTATATTAGCGTAGAGGTACATTATCGCTCATTCAAATCAAAACATAGGTTTCCTAGTCGAAGGGTGAGGTTCAATCACCGTGTCGCTTGTCATTAGTAGCAAATTCTCTTCGACGTCAAGCCTTGTATGT
Source organism: Plecoglossus altivelis (assembly GCA_036571765.1). Taxonomy (NCBI): domain Eukaryota; kingdom Metazoa; phylum Chordata; class Actinopteri; order Osmeriformes; family Plecoglossidae; genus Plecoglossus; species Plecoglossus altivelis. The sequence goes on along the minus strand of BROE01000024.1, from coordinate 3,376,301 downwards.
TGCTACAACTGGTACATTTCACTGAGAATCTGGAAAGCAATTCAAACCATCAAAGTGGATCAAATACGGGAACATGGAGGAAGGAATCAAAAGGGTTAAACTTGCAGTGTCCTCTGACATTTCCCCCTTCAGAATGATCCTTCTCAACGTTTTTGGAAAGGAAAGAAAAAAGGTGCAGTGTTCTCTCAATGTTTTCCAAAGCTGTGATATCCATGCAATGGCTGTGCTTAGAAGACTGACGTTTAGTCCTGAAAATCTATCAGAATTTTGGGATTTTCAGGCAGGAAATCACTTTGAAATTTGACAAATTGGGGTGTCGCTTGTAGCGCCACCTATTGTTTCATAAGGACCATGTTTGGTGTGGTAGCTAATAGCTAGTGCATTGTAGTTTCAATATGCCACAATTCACAACATTCTACATTATGGGCTGATATAGACTCCCATGGAACCATCTGGAAAAAAGTATTTCATGACAGTAGTGTTCCTCCTACCAGAGGACATCTTAATAATAATGATAATTACAATAGGTTTCCCCCCTAACGGAGAGGGGGAATTCAAATAAAAGAAAATAAAAAAACAAGTCGAAACGTTTACTTTTGCACCACCCGTCGTGCATTGGAGAGCAGGTTCGCGCTTTTTGAAGTCACCCTGCTTTACAGCCTAAGAGGGTGGCAGCGGCTTTGAATTGGAGAATTAGCATGATGCTAACGTTGTTCACCTTCAAAGAGCGCAGTCTGAGACCCGCCGGCTTTGATGTTTTTCGGAGGTGCCGCACGATAGCAGTAATAGGGTGAGAGGGCTGGAGAAGAATACGGCACTCTGCGAGCAAACTACAAATGAGGAAGCGAGCGGGGGGTCATCAGTGACATCGTTAGCCCAACACTCCCGCGTCTTGGCTTCGGTCGGAGAGACGAAGGCTCGACGGTGGAAAGCCTCTGTTTACGCGTGCACGCTTCTTGGCGCTTTAAAAAGCCCCCACGTCATGGTGCCATCACCGCCGGGCGCTGTTGTACAGCCTCGCTAATGGGAATATGTGGACAGCCGTGCGGGCATCCTGTCAAATTAGATGCCTTTTCTTCTCCCCATCCCCAGAGCGCTAAGCAAAGCATGGCTGTGAGCTCCTTGGCTCGGCCGCTCCGCTCCTGGGTCTTCTCCAGGCCCAGGGTTGGACCTCGACGCTACATTTGTTTCACTGCTGATAAATACATGATTGAGAATTCTTGAGAGACGCGCTCCTGCCAATGAGCAGCAGAGCCGCGAGTCATATCCATGTAAATGTATCCGCGAGTTCAGAAAATAAGACAGTGAATTATGCATGGTAACAAAACAGTAGGCCCAACTATTATTGTTCTGATTGTTGTCCAATAGATTAAGCATATATATTAGGAATAAGAGTAAGAATAATAAATGACCTTTGGCACGATTTCTTGAAGCATGAAGCATATTACAGTGGAATCATTTCAAAGAGGAACTAGCAATGCTGAGAACACGCCTTTTCGCATGGCTTCTCCCTAAGGAACCAAACAGGTGCCTGAGTGATAAAGATATTCTTGCCATTTAACACTTCATCCTCCTACCAAGTTCACAGTAAGAATAGGAAGGTTTGTCAAAGTTATTTTGCAAGCTAGGTTTGAAAGGGCGACTTCACACTTAAATGTCTCTTTCCGTTATTCAAACCAATTGGAGGATGATACAGCGCGTCAGCTTTCCAACCAGTCTGGTTTGCGTTCACGACGTCGAAACGAACGGTTCAGAAGTGTCCAAACAGTCAGGTGATTAGAAATGTCCTTGAATGATTGGTCGTATAGTGTCCTGGTATGGACAACAAACCCTGCACAACTTCTACAAGGAGATCATTGGGCTGTTGGAACCACCGGTGGGTCATGTGATGCGGATATGGAGAGAGAAACACCAGGCGATAAGGCACTAAGAGTACGAACGCTGGTGTTGAATGTTTTAATACTGCTGGATGCCATTCTTGTTCATCCTTTTGCTGAATATCTGGGAAGCTTCTGCATTCTCAGGTACCTTCTCTAACAGTTGTTGAAAGTTTGCTTCAACCTGTATTTGAATATCGCCTCTGGGACTCATTTTGATGGACAATGGAGTCACTGAAACTGGAACGGTTGGGTTTTTTTACCGATAAAATGCAATACTTCCTCTGCTCAGCTCGAATGGTGTTCAAGGCAGACATGAGTGGCTTTAGAGCTGGCTAGACAGCGGCTGTTGAGCGGTTATTGGGGTCACACCAGAGCTTGAGTCTGGCCTACGCACCACCCCAACAGACGACAGTAAGGGCGTAAATGCTCCAGGGTTCAGTTAAACTGGACTACACAAGGCAGGTGGGAACACAAACCCTTAGACTTGCTTTCAAACGTCTTCACCATCTTTGTTATTCGTAAACGAGCAGCTTCTCTAAAAAATAGCAGCGTCTCGCCCCTAACGACTTGACCGTTTCAAGATGTGTTGTCGATACGGTCTATCGCTTGACAAAATGTTTCTAATATATCTCAAGTCTTACCGGTGACCTGCAGTTCACTAGATCACCCTCCTAAACGGTTTCCATGGCGAAACAATAACTCACGAGGTATTAGGGTGTTGGTGAGTATTAACATAACTGCCCCACATGGACCCATATTAAACAGTCAATCACTCTGCGGCTCCACAAGAGAGTTATTCTCTTGGAAGAGGATCTCTACGGCAACACTAGGAGGTGGAGGAGACTCAAAGAGAGAAACATACAGGAATACACAGCTGGAGGAAAGAGAGGAGCGATACTGTATACATCCAGCTATTGTACTTAATATCAGAGGCAGGATCCTAATCAGTTATCTGCTCTGAGACATAGTACTGACACAACAGAAGGTTCATCTAAAAGGCCTGTTTGTATAAAACAGGTGGTTAAAAAAAACATCCGCATGAAATGTTCACTAATTAGATCAAATGGCCATACTTGGATGTGTCCTTTAAGCGTCAGTTAGGGATCGAGGTTCCTTGCCATGCGTGTACGCCAGGAGACAGCTCGATTAAAACAAGACAGACCTCCCTTTATGGAGTGTGTGCGATACAGGAGAGAGAGAGTATATGTGTGTGTGTGTGTGTGTGTTAGACAGCAGGGGAGGGCGATGGGATGAGCAGGTGACAGGGACCCATAGGGGGATAGTGCAAGCCAACCCCAGGTCATTTGCGTTACTATATCCCTACACAAAAACAAGCTGTGCCTCTCTTCCTCTCCAACGCATGCTCTCTCGGCCTTTTTACATCTGTCTATTCATGTCTTCCTCTAACACACAGTCTGTCATTGTTTCTGTCTCTCTGTCTTCTTATCTCTCACACACAAAAACACTGCAGACACTTTTGGACTGCTGATCACCCAGCCTTCATTTTATGCTCCATGAACTGTCATCACCATCTCCCCATCGTGCCACTGTGAATACACCGTCAGCTAATGAACTTCTTATTCCCTCCCTCGCTCGCTGTCCGATTCTCTCTCTCTCTCTCTCTCTCTCTTGCTCTCTCCTCGCTCACCCAACATCTGTCTGTCTCAAAGTTCTCTTCCTCTCTACCTTTCACCCTAAATCTGTCTTCCTCACTCTTTTCCTCTCCCTCTCCCCCCCTCTCTCCCCTTTCTCTCCCTCCCCCTCTCTCTCTCTCTCTCTCTCCCTATCTCCCTATCTCCCTCTCTCTCTCCCTTTCATACTTGTCCTCCATCTTCAGTAATTTGGCCCAAGTTCGACGTGTCACCTAACGGATTTCTCAGCAAAGTGAAAAATGACATTTCGGGTCGGGGACTTCAAGGATGGTCAAGTTAATGAATGGCCACCAGATGGGCCTTATTAGGGTAATGCGCTCCCCTCTTTCCATCCCTCGCCCTCTCCTGGGAGAGCGGCTATGTTCTTTGGCAGAAAATGGTGTGTGTGTGTGTCCCAGCCAAGTTCTAAATGTGTGTGTGTCAGGGGGAGGGGTGGTGTACTCCTGTGACTCTGAATGTAACCGTGTGTGCGAGAGAGCTGGAGCGGAGAGAGGAGGGGGGAGGGAAGGGGAGAAATGAACGGGAGGGGAAGAGAAAGAAGAGGAGTGGAGAGAAAACCTGGGATAGAGGAAAACGAGAGAGAGGAGAAAGAAAAGAGAGAAAGAGAGAGAAAATAGAGAAAGAAGGAAAGAAAGAGAGAGAGAGGAAAGAGAGAGAGTGAGAATAGAGAGAGGAGAGAGGGAAAGAGAGAAGAGAGAGAGGCTAGATAGAGCTAACTCCAGACCCAGAACGGAAACGCCGCAGCCCACGTTTAAATCAGTTCAACGGGGCGCAGATGACAAAACGCCGCGCACGCACTTTCATCCACCGGCGCGGTTTGACGAGGTGAAGCGTCCGGCACAGACGCTCCCCTGACCCCTCCTCTGCACCCTGGCCTCCACCCCCTGTCTGCCTGTCTGACAGAGCCATGCTTGAAAACTCAACGTGGCTCCCCTTAAGCCGTCCACCGAAGATACAACAGCCCCCACAGCCCCAAGAGGACAGGGGGTAGAAGGTTCCCTCCCTCCCGTGAATCCGACTGGTTCTTAATTGCCTCATTTATAATCCGTGGCAATCTAGATGAGTAATCGCTGAAGATCCACATGGATACCACAAAGACCTTCGTTAAACTCAACGGAATTATGCTAAACATTGTCATTAATTGAGCCTAATGCATTGGATCGTCACATCGGATCAAACACCCTTTGAGTGTTTGTCCTAGGAAAGGATTTTATTCGGAGGTGAGAATGTTATCCTGAGGTGACGTTTTTATTCGGAGATAACCATGTTATCCTGAGCTAAGGTTGTTATCCTGTGGTGAAGATATCTTTTTGAGATTGAAGGAACCAGAACACGACGTTTGGGGTCAACCTATGACTTGAACACAAGGGTCCAGTCAATCGGACATTCTTCTGATCCTTCAGGATGAGTCATTTTCTAATCCTCTGGAGCAAACCTTCAAGCCTCGCTGTAGACTCACATCCTCCAGCCTTGAGCATGATAAGATCCACACAGGATTTTATAACCAACGGGATCAATGTTAGACCAAACCGTCCCACCAAACCATCGTTTTTGTAAAGGATGTTTTTACAAGCGTCCATATCAGCTATCAGAGCAAGAGATGACACGGAAACACAGTCTTTTGGATGAGAATGGGTTCTACTATTCATCGACAGTCCAAGTCATGCCCAGGCATGGGGCCATTACACATGTGGCACATTACACATTCGAGACATATTAATGAGATCACTAAACACACACACACTCAGGACGGTTCATAGACGTAATGGTGGGTATGACGTTTTTTAGGCTGAAAAGACGTACACGTGCAATTGACCGGGTTTCAGCTTTAAGTTTTGATTCGCTACGTATGTCTCGGTGTTGGTGTAGCTGCATATAGAGGGTACGGGTGAAGACTGGGACAGAGGGGGTGCGAGGTGGGTATTGAGTGGGGGGCCGAAGGACAGGGTCGGTGGCAGGGGGGGGGGGGCAAGGTGGGTGAGGAGGGGACCAGATATTTAGCGTGACGCGCGCATTGGCACAAAAATGAATGTACTCTAATATGAAGCGAGAAGTGAGGTGCCGGAATATCATGGCGACTGGTATGGGAGGGGGACGTTTTTTGACGGAGAGGCTAGAGACAAGCAGACGTCGAGCTGGTCGGGGAGACAAGAGAAGGGGAGAGAGGTAAAGTGAAAGGAAAGGAACAGAGAGGAGACGGCGTTGGTTTGAGAAGAGAGGGTGAAGTGGGAGTGAGGTAAGAAGATAAAGTATGGGGGAGGGATGTTAGGGGGTAGAGATGGGAGCAGAAAGAACGCAGGTAGATTATGAACAAAGACAGAGTGAAAGAGGTGGAGGGAGAGGAGGTGGGGGGTTGGGGGGAGGTGGGGGGGGACCAGAATAGCTGACGCCGCCACATTGGCCAAGATGACTAATGGAGGCGGAATGAGCCGGAATACATGCAGAGGCACTGGAGGGGGCATAAGGGGAGGCAGGCTCGCGGTCGTGGCTCGGGGAGGCAAGAGAGGGAGGAAATGGAACAGAAGGAAAGAGACAGAGGGAGACAGGGTTGGCGGAGGGTGAAGTGGGAGAGAGGGTAGAGACATATAGAGGGGAGGGGAGAGAGAGAGAGAGAGAGAAACAAAGAAAGTGGGGGGGAGCGAGGGAGCGAAGGAGTGAAATGGTTGATGAGGAGAGGAAGAGAAGAAAGAAAAGGAGAAAGAAAAGATAGGGGGAGGGAGAGAAGGAGAGAGAGAGCACTCAAACGCAAGCACCTTGAAATAGAATACCACCTTTTTTTTTTACATCCATCCTGTTGTATCTCCCATGCATAGGGTAACAGTTAACCCTGTACAGTCACCTACCATCCCATCAGCATGTGTGATAACCTTGAAATAACCCCTGGCAGGACCTCTGGATGAGCAGATCAGAAAACAATCAGGTTGGCACAAGACAATATTTCTCATCATAGGTCCTCACTTCCTATTGCTTTGACCAGTCACATTTTTGTACATTTAAATGTATTTGTGGGTACACACAAACAGTCCATACACACACACACACACACAAACACATTGGCAATGCATCACGCAAACAGTCTGCATCAATAAAGCATTGGCCGTCGCTGTTTGTGTTCGGCACCCAGAATGAAACTGTTATCTGGTGTTTAACCATGCACCGCTGAGGGAACAGGTTTCACAGCCCGGAACATTCTCTTACTCACACAAACAAGTCCACATGTGAAAGTTTTCACACCAGAATGCCGGGAGGCTGGTCCTGCCAGCTAGGCTAACACAAGGGCTTGTGCGATGCCAACCGATTTGGTCACATTTGGTCAGTGTTTGGACATGTGGCTGTGTATGAGACGCTAAGAGGGCCAGCCAGCCCAGGCAGTTGGAGGTTGTTTGTTGTCGTCGCCATGGTTCAGGGCTTTTTTTTTCCACCGACCCAAACGGTTACGCCTACAGCTCGCGATCACTCTTTTCGCTCGTTTTTTCTCCGTCTCTCACTCTTTATCTGGCTCTTTTGGTCTCACTCTGTCTCACTTTCTCCGTCTGTTTCTGTATCTGTCTCTCGTTTTGGCTGTCTGTCTCTCTCTCTCTCTCTCTCACACACACACGGCTGTCTGTCTCTCTCTCTCTCTCTCTCTCTCTCTCTCTCTCTCACACACACACGGCTGTCTGAGGTGAGAGTGTGTGCGCGCCCCCCGCTGTCTCTCCCGCCAAGCTCTGGAGGATCAGCAGAGAGATACTGCAGCTCGTGTTCCTGTACACCGTCGGCGCTCTCTTATCTTATCAGGGTTCAAGTGGCCCGCTAGATGAGAGAGTGTGTCAGTCTGTGTGCGCGTGTGTGGGTGAGTGGGCGGGAGGGAGGGAGGGAGGGGGGGGGCGTGTGTCAGTGTGTGTGTTTGTCAGGATGATACACTCTCCAGTGTCAGGCAGCAAGATGATTCTATCTGCCACTGTTCTGTGCTGCTGCTGTGTGTGTGTGTGCGTGTCTGTGTTTAAAGAGGTGGGGGAGAGATATCAGTGTGTGCAGTGTACAAAACAAGCGATTGTGTGTACAATAAGAAGTGATGTGAGTGCATTGGAGCAAGGCCACGGGTGTGAGCCTGCTTACTTCAGCTCCGGCTGGCCCACAGACAGCCTGCCTTCAACCACCCTCGTGCTATCAGCAAGTGCAAAGCTCAGGAAGACAGGAAAAGCTGAAACAGAAGTAAAGTAGTTACTGCTCCCGATATCAGCTGCCAGAACAGGGAGTTGGGTGGAAGGGTTTCGTGTGGAAGATGCTAAGGGCAGCTGGTGTTGGTGGTGCTGGCGGTGTTGGTTGTGCTGGTAGTGTTGGTGGTGCTGGTGGTGGTGCTGGTGTTGTTGGTGGTGCTGGTAGTGTTGGTGGTGCTGGTGTTGGTGCTGGTGGTGTTGGTAGTGTTGTTGGTGGTGCTGGTGTTGTTGGTGGTGCTGGTGTTGTTGGTGGTGCTGGTGTTGTTTCTGCCTGGCTGGTGGTGTTGGTGGTGGTAGTCAGGCTGGTGGTATTGGTGGGGCTGGTGGTGTTGGTGTTGTTGGTGGGGCTGGTGGTGTTGGTGCCTGGCTGCTTGTCATGTAGATGGCATGCATGTGTTCCAGAGAGTTCTCTGTGTTTATGCAGTGCTGCGTGTCTCTGGGAAAACAGCAGTGAGTGCTACTTGATATTTACACACACATCCTCCCCCTCACGCATGGCAGCTCCCTCATGGCCTGCCAGACAGCTATAAACAGAAGGAGAGAGAGAGAAAGGGGGGGTAGAAAGGAAGAAAAGGAGAGAGAGAGGGGTGGGGGAGTGGAAGAATGGAGGAGAGGGAAGAAGAAAGAGAGAGAGCGAAGAGGGGGGAGAGGAGGGAGCCGGAGACAAGGTGAGAGTTGAGGGGAGACAGAGCAGGGTGCAAGATAAAGAAAACAGGAAGTAACAAATGAGAGGAAGATGGAGAGAGAGATGCAGAGCGAGAGAGAGAAACGGGAGAGAAGAAAAGATTAGATCAAGCGAGAGGGAGAGGTATAGAAATGATCAGACAGATGGGTTTAATGACGGGATTGTCTAAAGATTAGAGGAGATGATTGAAGGAAACAAAGAATGGGAGCAGGATGGAGGGAGGGAGCGAGGGAGGGAGAGAGAGGGAGAGAGAGGGGGAGAGTGGGAGAGAGAGAGTGAGAGCGAGAGAGAGGGAGAGAGAGGGAGTGAGGAAAGGATGAAAGGGAGAGAGATGTCGGCAGACGGTTATATTTGTGTCTAATATAAACACAATCAGCTCTTAGTCTTACAATAGTCTCAAAGGACTTACATACTGTCACCCGCAACACATCATCATTATCACCATCATCATCATCGCCTCCCTCTCACTGCCAGCCAACATACATAATCATTTTCAACTTTTCATATGATCATTATGATTATCATTTCTTTCTGGCTGCATTTGTAATCTGAACGACTCTGTAATGATCCTCCATTCCGTCCCCCACCCCAGAGCCCCCCCCCCCCCCCCCCCCCCCGCTGGCGGTGCCCCTGTCCGAAGCAGCAGCACGTCCATGTCATCAGTCCAACAGACTCTCCCCGCAAGCCTGCCAAGCTGTGTGTGTGTGTGACCCCGTGTCTCTGTGCAGTCAGGACTTTAGTCAGGACTGTCCTCCTCTCGGCGCTGGGCGGGGCCACATCAGTGAGTCTCTCAGCCGCCATCTGTCCTGCTGGTGGCCCTGGTGCTGCTGGGGAGGGAGGGAGGGAGGGGGGGGGGGGGGGGGGGGGGGGGGGGGGGTGCGTGCTGGTGTCAGCTGCCAGGGCACCGCTGCCTGTGGGCATGGGGAGCAGGGGAGCTCTGCCTCTCTCCAACCTCCCTGGTGGCGGCAAAGCAGGCCAAGGCTGGCAGAGGTTGGCAGACTGACCTCCCCGTGTGGGTGCGCGTGTGCGCGCGCGCGTATGTGTGTGTGTGTGTGGGGGGGGAGACAGCCTTCGTCTCATCTTGGTTCCCACACGTCTGACTAGGCAGGAGCAGATGGCCTACGAAACGGCCGTCCACACATCCGCACACCAACGCACGCTAACAAACCTGAGCGCACAGATGTTTACACACACGCACACGCACACGCAGACATTTAGAGCGCACGCAGATGCGCCGCAAACCCGTGTGATGGATGTGGCACTCAAACTAAATAAAAACACACAATTATAAAGTTGGGACTTCCTACTGCAGGAGGGTATGGAGGGAATCGTTCGCACTCACATCAATACCTCCTTCACACATTCTGTTTAAGCCCATACTCTCGTCCGCGCGCAAACACCGTCACCCTTACCAACAGCAAAAACATCCTCGCTCTCCTCCTCCCCTCCCTCTCTCTCCCCCGTGTCTCCACTCCCTCGGAGACTGTCCGCTCAGCACATTTGCATCGGCACCAATTAGACAATTAGGCCTTTTTAAAACGAGGCTCTCCAGTCGCTCTTATGACTGTAAATTCTTTTGAGGAGGGAGAAAGCTCTCTCAACTAAACCGTGCAGCTTGCTTTGGCCGCGACCAAAACAACAGCTAATGAGACGGACGGCAGCTCGGCAAAGCTGCAAAACAGGAGTGGGAGAAGAAGAAGAAGAAGAAGGAAGGAAAAAAAAGGACTTGAAAGGAGCCACAAAGACCCTCAAGACGGAATAAAGAGGCAATATACAGTTTTTTAATTCTGTGCTATTTACATATTGAACAGTATGGTACAGCAACAAGAGGAGGATTGTAATGGCCAGGAGGAGCACAGAGCGATCTTCTCACTTCCTGTGTGACGTCTTTGGCTTCGCAAGGAGAGACGTGTCCACGCGTTGGAACGCACGCCTCGGATCATCGCAAGATCCCGCGCGGGGAGATGCAACGCAGGCCCGGCTGGGAGGTGGCGGGGACAGTCTTGGGCTGGGAGGAGGACCAGGGCAGGGAGGGGACAGTCATGACCTGGGACAAGGATCAGGGCTGGGAGAGGACGGGGACAGTCGTGGGGACAGTCTTGAGAGCAGAGATGGCCACTGCAGCTAGGTGGACAGACAGACTGACCTGACGACGGGATCAGTCGCACACGTCTTGAGCATCGCTTATCTCACCTCCCCCTCCCCCCTCGGTCTAATGACAGCAAGATACTCTCAGGGGGAGAGAAAACAGCAGATGAAGGAGAGGAGAGAGGGGAGGAGGGAGGGAGAGACATTGGGATGAAGGGAGAGAGGAGGGAGGGAGACAGGAGGGGGGAGGGAGGGAAACGTACAGAGAGATGAATGTGCTGGGGCTGCGAGGTGAGGAGGTGCTTTAATGATTAGATCACCGATACCCTTGAGACTTCTTCTGGATCTCTGCTCCTGAAATCCAGGAGACACACACAGGAGCAGAAGGCCGGGAGCAGTAAATCACCCCGCGCCAGGCTTCACCTCCCAAGGAGGGGGAGGCGAGGAGAGCGGGGCTATCAGGGCCGCCAGCGGGAGCTGAGCACACCACTGGATTAACACCTCCCACAACCACATCATCTGCTCGGCGGCTGGGATCATTATGACCGGCCCCAAAAATTGGGAGGATTTCCTTCCTGGCAGGACTGCTGTAGACAGGCAGGAGAGATGGAGGGGTGGTGGAGAGGCAGGATGGGGGGGGGGGGGGGGGGGGGGGGGGGGGGGGGGAGTGTTCCATTTCAACAGAACCACAACACATGCGGTCGAACACTTGAGAGCGCGTGGAAGAGGCTGTGGTCTCCTGCGTTTACTCTATAGGTAGCTGCTACATCGCAGGGGACAGATGCGAAAACGACTATGGTACGGCATCAACCCTGACCCCGGCCCATTATCAGATGATGTCATGGATCTGCCGGAGACAGGAGGAGATGGGGGCAGATGCATTCATGCTGCTGCCATCTAGTGTCCAAATGTTGTACTGCAGGTCACGACCGGTCTTCACAGCACATTTCACCAGCATCATCCCAAATATAAAAAATATATTTTATAGAATGTATATATTGTACACATTTCACCAGATCAAGACACAATTTATATGATTTTCACAAAGTGTCACAAATGACTAAGTACTTCCAAGCTTACAACTCTCAGGCTTTTGGTAAAAAACAAAACATGTAATAGTGGATTTAAATAAAACTCTTTGGATGAGCAAGTAGCATTGAAATCATCCTACTTAAGCTCTCTCCATTTTTTTCTCTCCTAAGGCATAAAAAGACAAACAGAGATTCTGTATTTCATGAACAGATACACACCACACATCTTCAACACAATAACCAGCTGCATCAGAACACAAGTCAGTGATAAACCGTGGGATGGGATGCGGGGGTGTTAGAGGAGCTTTCACCACAATACTGGACTGCTACACAACACAACCTTCATAAGCCTCATCACAATACAGACATCAGAGTTAGTCATCCTTTCAGACTGATGCGTCTGACCACAGGACAGTTTTCAGAGAAACGGACATGGAATGGAAGACTCCGATGCGCCTACGTGTGTGTGTGTGAGTGTGTGTGTGTGTGTGTGAGTGTGAGTGTGTATAGACCCCCTTTTTTACCACTTGCAGAGTGTGTGTGAGCGCGAGTGTGTGTCGCTGCCACTCTGTCATCTCTCCACAGCTGGGTAAAAGAGGTGAAAATAACACCTTCTTCACACTCTGAAATGTTGCCTGCTGCCAGTCTGTCTCTCGGAGTCATTAAGGAGAGCGCTGGAGATATGCAGCCTCCACACACACACACACACACACACACGCGCACACACGTGCACGCGCACACGCACACACCCTGTCGGATCCCTAGGGGCCTGTGTATTAGTAGAGTCCTTGTTCCATAACGTGCCAAGGAGTGCAACCGAAACTAGATAGGGTGGGAGGATGGAGGGCAGCGGCTGGGAGGATGGGGGGCTGGTGGCCTGGGAGGATGGGGGGCAGGGGCTGGGAGGATGGGGGGCACGGGCTGGGAGGATGGGGGGCTGGTGGCCTGGGCAGGCGGGGGACAGTATCCCCCGTCAGCGGGCTGACTGGAACGAGCTGCACTCTACCAAGTCAGTATTCTCTCAGATGTGGGTAAACCTCCTGTCTGGACTGGAGGAGGGAGGCGCTGCTGAAGGTGAGGGGGAGGCAGGGAGAGAAGGAAGGAGGGAGGCGCTGCTGAAGGTGGGGGGGGAGGCAGGGAGAGAGGGAAGGAGGGAGGGAAGACAGGAGAGAAAGAAAACCACTTGTACAAAAAGCTGGTGACGGGAGAGCCGAAAGCAGGGCGATCAGAGGAGAGGAGAAGAGGCTGAGGAAGGAGAGATGAGAGAAGCGAGATGGAGCAGCAGCGGCTCCGAGCTGAGGGGGAACACAGGCGCCGCGTCTGCCCGCCTGTCAGATGCTCCCCTCGCCAGGCTCTGCTCGTTTGTGAGACGACAGGGAGGAGAGGAGAGCTCTCCCCCGCTCCTCCCCCGCCCTCGTCAGGACGATGGGAGAGGGCCAATCAGATCCGCAAACAGTGACAGGCCGGCCAGGTAAGAGTAAAGAGGGGGGGGGAGTATGACAACACTGCTAACAGCAAAGACAACACAGACATGAGAGGTGGGAGATGAAAGATGTGTGTGTGTGGGGGGGGGGGGGGATTGCGGGGGGCTTATATCAGCAATGATATACCACAGATCCTCCCTCCTCTTGTGTGTAGGGTAGTGATTTTAATCCTGAAGGTGAACTGGATGTTTTATGAGACAGTGGTCACAGATCCTACCTGTGTGTGAGTGTATGCGTATGTGTCCGAATGTGGGCTGTGGAGTCATCAATAACTAGCCAGGTAAAGTGGAACAGACACGCAGACAAGGTCAACACACACCAAATCCTGTGGGGAGGGAGACACACATCCTCCTCCCTCCTCCTCCTCATCCCTCCCTCCTCCTCATCCCTCCTCCTCATCCCTCCCTCCTCTCTCCCTCCTCTCTTCAAAGACGGCCTTAACAGTCCACGCCTGGGGGAGAGAAGGATGGATGGACGGATGGACGGATGAATGGATGGGTAGCGTTTGAATATTTCCCAGCGACAGAGCAGCGCCGGCTGAGCTGGCAGAGACAGACAGACGGGGAGGAGAGGGGGGGGGAGCACGAGGGCTCTTCTCCTGCTGACAGACAAGCTGCTGGTCGGTGAAAAGCGTCGCGCAGACACGTGGGCGGGGCTAAGCAGGGTGTCCCCAGCCAATCCGAGTGGAGGCCCAGCCCCAGCTCTCTGCCGAAGGCTACTGGGAGGGCAGAGAGAGCTGCTAGCTGGGCTAGCTGGGCTAGTTGGGCTAGCTGGGCTAGTTGGGCTAGCTGGGCTAGTTGGGCTAGCTGGAGGCTTTCGGCGCGAGCGGAGCCGAACGGCTCGTTGGGTCCCGACACGCTGAGCCCAGGTCAGAAACCCTCCTGGTTTGTCTTTTTCTTTCTCACACTCGCTCTCTCCTCCCTCCTCACTCCTCTCCTTCCTCCACGTACGTCGAAGGGAACCACCCCACCTGCGGGGAGGAAGAGAAACAGGATGAGAGGATTAGAGACTGCAGAGAGACACTGTGCTCGCCTGCGTGTGTTCTGCTGGCTGGGTTCAGGATCTGTGTGTGTTTGATGTGTGATTTAATGCACATGTGTAAGTGCTCTGCGTTCCATGTGCGTGTGTTTGAAGTGTGTTCAGAGTGTGTGTGTGTTTGATAAGGACAAAGTGTGTGGAGTGTTCTGCACTGTGTCCAGTGTCCAGTGTGTGCATTTTTTCAGTGTGTGTGTATTCGTTCAGTGTGTGTGTGTGTGTGTGTGTGTGTGTGTGTGTGTGTGTGTGTGTGTGTGTGTGTGTGTGTGAGCCTTGTTACACACGCTTGCATCAGGTGGGCACTGCCAGCATCCTGGGCCAAGGTCAGATTGGATGCCAAACCCAAAACATCTCTGTAGGGGTCTTGCCCTTTACCATGACAACTACATTTGCTGGAGACTCACTCCTCTGGCTTCAAACCCACCCTGAATCTTTCAACATCTCCATCTCCTCTCCACTCAATAGAGATTCGCAGTGTTTCATTAAAAAAAACAACCAACACAGAGGTAGTTGAATCGAGGCCAGACGCTGTGCTGCTGTTCCGTCTGAGCCGCAACACTTAACAGACCGACCTGACGGAAACTCCAGTTGTCTGATCCAGCAGAGATAGAGAGAGATTCACTCCTTCAACGATGTTAGCGTTTAGCGTCTTGCGCTAGCAAGCCTGAACCTCTGTCCTTGCTGTAAAGAGGGCCGACACTTCTGGACCAGCACAAGCTAGTAGCTGCTAGCACATGCTACCCACAGCTAGCTCCTAGCTCTCGCTGTGGTCTAGTCCAGGTGGAGCTGAACAGCCGGAGAACAGGGCTCTTGTTCCATCCGTAATCATGCAACCGCCACGTTAGCATGTTCAACAAACACACACGAGCGCACACACTACTCTGTCTACACTGACCGCAACAGTAAATACATCACAAAGCAGTCTAATACTACAGCATAAAATAATCAAATAAGATGAGGGTTATCCCTCCCTATTACACAATGTGCAGATCTGATTGGACGGTGCGACTGATTGACAGCCGTGAGGGCCACTCACCCTGCCGTTGACCTCGCCTCTCCACCAGCCGTTGGCTCCCGACCTGGTGTAGATCTTCACCACGTCTCCCTCCTGGAGGGACAGCTCCCTCGTGTCCCGCGAGCTGAAGTCGTAGCGCGCGATCGCCACACCCATCACCTTGGGAGTAAACACTGGAGGAGAGAGAGAGAGAGAGAGAGAGAGAGAGAGAGAGAGAGAGAGAGAGAGAAGAGAGGTGATAGAGAGGGGGAGAGAGAGAATGAGATAAGCAGGTATTCATAAATAGGCCACTTTATGACTCTCCTACAATACACAAACAGAGCAACACACACTTCCACACAGGCACAACCCACAGAGACACCGCGAGAGAGGGGGGGGGGGAGGTTATACACCCTCACGTTCAGCTACGCCAGACGGGGCCACCCCACCCTAACACAGCACCGTCTCAGGCGAAGCTCTCGCACATCCCAGCCCAAATGATGTGCCTGTTAGGATTAGGGTTTACTGAGTGTCAGCAGAGTTAATCCCCACTCCTATGACTGGATTAATTAGACATCAGATGATCTGAGAGGGAGAAGACTACCTCCCGTTGGCTGTGCTCTGCTTCAGGGGAAGACGCCAGGCTTGCCACTCTGCTTAGGTGTCAGCAGGGAGGAGTCTTCACTTCCGCCAGAGATCTTTTTGTTGTTTATTATTTGGCTTTTCTCAAGGAGCCGAGCGTATCTTTTGGGAGCGAGCTTTGGTCCGCGCGGCCGCCCGCCCGTCCGCGCGCGCATGCCGGGGCACACAACCATGCACCGACGTCTACGCAGGCATGCAAAGTCGCGGATGACCCCCACCCTCCCCCCCACACACACACACGCGCGGACACGACAGACATGCGTATGTGCATGCATCGACACAACAATCAGGACGCGGCAGTAGGCGCGCACACATGACACATGCGCACAAACACGCATACACACACAGACAGAGGCACAGAGCAACCACCAGACACACACACCACACCACAGATATATTGAGCTTCGAGAGGAGCTTGCAAATTCCTTCTCCCGCTGGTCCTCCTAGTCTTTGGCTCTCGTGGTATGGACATCCCATGGCGGAAGACAAGTAAAAGAGGCCAGACGGCGAAGCAAGAGATAAACATGGGCGAGTGTGGCCAGACAAGTATGGGTAGGATCGTCATCTCAGCATCGGAGCAGCGATGGTAACATCCTGGAGGAGGAGGAGGAGGAGGAGGAGGAGGAGAGGCGAGAGAGAAAGATCATCACGCTGATACCTGTTACCGGACCAAGAAGGAGCGGTAGTGGAGGGGGCACCAAAACTGTAGCCGACGCGGCAGATACAGATTAGAGAGGGTCGCGCGGCAAGTGAGTCACCAGATGAAAGACTAAGCAGGGAGGAGAGGGGTTAAGGCGTTAGGAGAGAGGAAGGAGCTAGAGGCAGAGGTCCGAGAGTAATCTAGTATCGTGAGTTCAGACCGAGAGGGTTAGCTGCTGCTGTGCCTGTGAGTAGCAAAAAAAGGGAGACCTAAAAAGCCTAGATGATTTGATTTCAATTAAAAGTTTTAAAATCCAAACTCAATTAATAAGGTCCAACTGGCAAAAGAAACTGATAGCAGCACACCCTAGTCTAGTCGTTGTATATATGCCAAAAGTCCAGGAAGCAGGTCAGTGAGTAAGTGAGAAATAGAAGCTAGGCATGTCGAGTGTGGTACTTAGTTGCGTTTATGTATGCTCTGACCTGCATGTCTGTTTATAGTTGTACGTAGCAGCGTTCTTTACCCTGAATAGTTGATGGTGGGTCGGGACGGTCATTGCCGTTGCTCTTGTCTTGCTGTGGCGTCTCTCAGTGCGGTACGGCCTGCGACCCAAGGGATGAGGTCAGCCCACCCCAAGAGAGGTATGCAGCCCCTGTACCGGATAGGATGGCGGAAGCTGGTGTGCGTAGTCAGTGTGTGTGTGTGAAGGTTCGCCAAGTGTACAAGCGTAATGCCGTAACGCACGGATGGGTGAGGAGTTGAGGCCCTCTCTTACCAACTGACTGCGTTATTCTGACCGTAGCAGGGTAGAGCCACACCACACACACCCACATACCCCACACACACACAGTGAGCACACCACATACTCCACGAGCATTTGATGGACACACATACCCACACACACACAGACGCACACATACCCCCACACAGACACACACACACACACCACACCACACTCACCAGATGCTACAATAAGACCTCGCGAGTTGAGCGGAGGCAGACTGCCACTTGAAGTGCCAGTCGACAGCAGTCTTGTGTTGTGTGCTTGTGTGTGTGTGTGGATGTTTACTGTGGGGCGTGACTGCTTTGTTTCTGGATCTGGCAGGTTGGGGATAGATGGGTTCACTGTTTGCATTCCCAATATTGTTCAGCTGCATGTGCTGAAGGCGTGTTAGACTAAAGGGAATTACATGCGATGTTATGCTCCCCTCAGTACACACACACACACACACACACACACACACACACACACACACACACACACACCCTTTCCGTTCCTTGCCTCCAAACTCTGTTAGAAGCACACACTTCAGATCCTTGATATCCTGCTGTATTTTTCTAGCAACACTATTTCTACTGTTTGGACCAAAGCATCTACTGAATGAAAGGCATGACGATTATTACAGGAAGCCATGGAAACGGACGGCCCGCTGTCACTGTGTTGTCTCCAGGCCAGTAGGGGGCAGCTTGGCATGTTAGTGGCTGCCCCGCTAGTTCCTCAGGTACAATCCATGCCCTGTCACAGTACAGCATGAGGGCTTCTGATCAGGAGGCACGGAAAACATCCATTTCAGCGTTTCAGCCGAGCGCGTGTCAAGACGACGCAACGAGCGGAGCAGGATTCTACCAGACAGAGGATAAACAAACCCCAAATGCACACAAACACCCCTTGCCCGTTCTCCACTGTCGCTCTCTATCTCTCTCGCACGCTCTCTCTCTCTCCGCTCTCTCTCTCTCTTTGTCTCGCCATCTCTCGCTCTCCCTCGCCCTCCATTTCCTGTTTTCTTCGTCTCTTTCTTCTTTGTTTGTTTATATTTCGGTAAACAGGCAGACTTGGTTTTGACTGACACGTCTCTCAAAAACCCACGCGGGGCGTCTTCTGTGCCGGGCCGTGTTCTCCACTTGCAAGGCGACCTTCAGCTGACGGGGAGGACTGTCTCCTTGTGCCGTTCTTCTGGTGTCACGTGGAGCCCAATCCAACAGAATCTCATTCCGCTGCCGGCTGCGATGCGTCGTAAACTGGGGTTGCACGCCGGGCCGGCTCCCACGACGACGCCGGAGTTAATTAATTATCGCGACGACGGCGTCAACCAATCACTGGTGACACGAGGCGTCTCCGGTAGCATTCCGCTGCGGAGCGTTGATGTCGGCGCGGCCGAGCCTGGAGCGACCGCACGCTGCTTGAGCGTTCACAGAATCTTCTAGAAACACCTGGCAATCAGGAGTGCTACTGGGATCAGTCATGTGCCATCACACAATCACACTGTAGGAGAGGAGAGCAGGAGAGGAGGTGCCGACAGGAGAGGGGAGGAGAGAGGAGGAGAGGGGAGGAGAGAGGAGAGAGGAGGAGAGTGGAGAAGAGGGGAGGAGAGGGGAGGAAAGAGGACAGGAGAGAGGACAGGAGAGAGGAGAGAGGAGAGAAAGAGGAGAGAGGAGGAGAGGGGAGGAAAGAGGAGAAGGGAGGACAGGAGAGAGGAGAGAAGAGAAGAAAGGAGAGAGGAGGGAGGAGGAGAGGGGAGGAGAGGGGAGGAGATGAGAGGGCAGGAAAGAGGAGAGAAGGAGAGAGGAGGACAGGGGAGGAGAGAGGAGGAGATAGGAGGAGAGAGGACAGAAAAGAAGAGAAGAGACGAGAGACGAGGAGAGGGAGTGATACGTACTGTTCCCTCCATGACGGTTGGTGCGCAGTGAAGCTGTGTTCTCAGGGTCTCTGTAGGGGAACTGCAGGGTGGTGTCCAAACTCCTGAAACCTTCCCTCAGGGAGTGTTGCTTGTAATATTCTATCAGCTCCTGCACACACACACACACATTTAGACACACACTCTTGGTCAGCCAAGTAGCTATACAAGGAATTGCTGTAATACTGGAACAACAAAAGTTTTAATTGGCATTCAGTGAAGCTCACGCACAACTAGTCCAGCAATAAAAGGCTTTCATAAAAGTCCATTGTTGACAACTGAACAAAAACACGACATGAATTTATGTATATTAAAAGACCAAAGCTGGTACTGTAAATCATCCCTAATCAAAACTATTTTTAATCCAAGGCTAATGCTGCAGTTGGGATGTGACACCCTAGTAACGCCACAGCGTGATTGGCTGGGAAGCAGGAACAGGAAGTGGACTCACCAGGAGGCTCCTGAACCTCTTGTTCTCGGCGATGTGGAAGCAGCCATCTTTGGCCAGAATCTTGATGTGCTTGACGTCGTTGTTGAACCTGAGGAGCAGACGGCGGTGGGGTTAGGTGGCTAGCTGACCCGCCCCTGCGCTGGCAGATCCAATCAGAGCGGCCGAGGGGAGCAGAGTTACGGTTTAGGAGCGACCTAAGCGTGACGACTGGATTCACCAACACAGTCCGGTCAGTCTGCGGTCACAGCAGCCTCAAGCAGACAGTGTGGAGTCATTACTGCCCTGTCACAACACCCTCCGCACCACCCGCAGTTACGCATCCTAATCCCTGTCATAACTCCCCCCTCTTGTCCTGCCTGGCCCCTCGTGGAACTACAACCCCCAGACAGGCCCGTTGATTTTCCCCAGTGCCAGGGCTTGATACCGATAGTCAGGGGATTCTGGGATTTGAAGTTCAACACCCATCTAGGGGTGAAGGGTGATGCTACATTTGTAATGGATTATTTCAAACACTTGAAATACAGAATGTATTAACCTCCTGTGTGTGGAGGGGGGTGGGTGGGGTTGGGGGTTAAAGTGATAGGAGAGTAACTGGCACAGCATTGTAGAGGAGATTAAGAGGTGGCCGGGGTATTTTAAATGTTCTCATTGCTTCAACTACTCAAGTATGTCTTCCCCTTTGATATGTGTTCTCCTTTTCTCTCTCCACTGGCTCTCTCCATCTCCCTTCTTCTCTCCCCTTCTTTCTCTCCCTCCCTCCTTCTCTCTCCTCCTCTCTCCCTCCCTCCCCTTCTGGTGTGTTGCAACCCAGCTGCCTGGGATTGGCTTGTCCCAACCTGCCTGTAAAGTCAGTGCTGGGATGGTTCTGCAGTGCAAGCACACAGCCAAGCCTGATAAGGGCAGGGAGCGCTCCTGAACGCAGCGTAACAGCGAGGGCAGGTGCGTTTGTTTGGCGGGGCAGGGGGGGGGGGGGGCGCAGCACTTTGAGCCGTGTGTTGTTGCACTCCTGGGCGGGGTCACATCTGGGCGGGGTCTTATCGTCAGTGGACTCATCCGTGATCGTAAAACGGCGCTGGTGCGGTTTTTTGACAATCTTTTTTTCCCCCAACGAATAAACAAACATGCCTGTGCCGACATGAATTGAGACATGCTGAAATGCTTGTACGCGCGCCCGCGCGCACGCACGCACGCACACACGCACTCACAGCTGTGGGCCCCCCTTCAGCCCAAAACACACACACACATACTCTCTTAGCTTTGTAATTCCAGCATGGACATGCACAAACACACACGCACATTCATGTCCCAACTACACCTACGCAAAAACAAACTAATGGTACAACTGGGATAGACCAGTTGATTGTAGCTCAAAAGACCGCTGGTTCGAATCCCCCAGAGTCAGATAAAACCATCTGCTAAATGGATGCATTATCACGTGGTGCACACTCCGCCTTCACCACACACACACGCACACGCACACACACACACACACGCACACACACGCAGACTGCTTGGCAGGCGTACTTGATGCTGATGGCGTACTCGGTGAACTCGCGGGTGCGGTGGCGGACCAGGAAGGTGCTGTTCCCTCGGTTGATTAGCTCTGCCTCTGCCTGGAGCCGCTCCATCGAGCCAGCGAACCTGAGATACACACAGTACACACACACACACACACACGTTATACACACACGCTGTGCAAACTGCACAAACACACGACTACTTAAACACACAGGGTTCTATGGACACGTGTTCTATACACAAACATGTGGTTTTATTCAAACACACCGTTACATACGCACGCTCGGTTATATCAACACACACACACTTCAGTTATACACACGCAGTTCCAAACAAACACACACCGCTACGAATACAACAGTTAAATACGCCAGTGTTACACCCGCTAATCACACGCACGCCAGTGATACAGACGCACAAATTATACACGCGCGCGTCATCGTAACAATCTGTAGCAGCAGTATGTCGGCAGGTACGGCAGCTGAGGCGCTACTGCTGTGGACCAACTGATGCGAAACCCCAAGCCTCGCGTTGGTCTGGAACGTTCTGTTCTGTCCTGCTGGAGTACAGCGCGCCAGCTTTCCTCCCAGACGGAGGAAACACTACCGGACCAAACAGGACGCTGACGTTTCCAGACGCACAGCAGAGAATTGCTAGCTTATCTGACAAGGGGGAAGATAGCTAACTTTTGACCAAACAGAGCTGTTATTTTGAGGGAAGAATTCAAGGAACGTACCATGATTGTGTGGAGTAATCCACAGGTTTGGGCACCTGGAGAGGAGAGATAAAACAGAAACACAGATGAACCAGTCAGTCTCAAAACCAGAGTACAAGCTGCATCTGGTGTTTGGATCCACCGGCTGCAGCTCAGAACATCCTTTCCTGGGGGTAAACACTGGCCTCTTCAACCTGTCTGCGCTGGGCATGGAGCAGATCCTCTGATGGGACTCTGGGCAACACCCTCGTCTCCACCAGGTTCTTAGGTCATGTCCTGGCTCTCTTCACCTACATGATGTCTCACAGGAATCCTTACCTTCTGTACACACTTGGACAACAGGGCCATGCTGTCAGACCCCCCCCCCACACACACACACACCAAGGAAAATCGCAGTCTCAACAATCCTAATGTATCTCCCTCCCTACATAACCGCACACCTCAGCCCTTCTCCTGGACCAGTGGAAGAGGAGGAGGAGAAGGAGGTGGAGGAGAAGGAGGAGGTGGAGTAGGAGGAGAAGACGGGGGAGGAATAGGAGGAGGAAGAGGTGAAGGAGCTGGAGGTGGAGGAGGAGGTGGAGAAGGAGGAGGTGGAGTAGGAGGAGGAAAAGGAGGAGGAGATGGTGGTCTAATAGGGGGAGGAAGAAGAGAATGAGCAGGAGGAGGAGGGAGAGGAGGAAGAGGAGGAGGCGACGAAGGCTCACCGATGGATAGGGCTTGACGGCATCGCTGGGAAAAAAGCCAATCTCCTTGGTGGTCTGCAGTCTGCCCTGGAAGCAGCACAGAGATAACTGGGTTACGTTCGGCTGGGCGACTGCGTCTCCATAATTCAAGAACAATTAGCTCTCAACGCAGAGCAGTACAAATTTACAGCCCCGGTTAATTATTGTTGAGATAATCACAGCCAAGAGGGCTGTTCCATTCCCTCATGATAATAACTCTGAAGAGCTCACGACTAGATTTAACCCTCAGAACAGTCCTACCACACTGTGACCAGAGTATTTCCATGGTCGTATTCATCTTTGGATGGGGTAATATTATTATAACAAGCTCTTAAAAGATATCGCCAACGGGATAATGCATGTTATGACGAGACCAACATTGCGTCAATTAAAAAGCAATACAGTTTAATAGTAATAAGACGTTGCGCGTTCCAATTACGCTGTTCTGCCGCAATACCTGCGAGTCTTGAGGATCCGGGATCGCATTCGACTGGTATTAATACATTTGCGGGTAAACAAGCAGAAATCGCTTGTTTTTTTGGAGTGGAACTCCCGTCTCGCGGGTCATTCTGACAGCGGTGGGTCATTCGCAACAGTCTGTCGTAAATACATAATGACATTTTAGCAGTTGTTACTGTAACGCTCTCAATATCTCTGGGTGTAATAGGCCTGCAATGATGACATGGCGCCATAACCCTGCCACAGCACACAGATGGAAGCCACATGCTGAAATCTAATAAGGGCATCAGTCATGTTTGTCTGGGAAGCCGCAGCTGGAATTATGGCCTGTTGGTCACCCCGGTGACGGATATCAATTGTTTCCACTGTTCTGTTTACACCAGCTCCAGGTCAGGGAGGGGACGAACCTCATAGATACGGGTAGTCGAGTGCCCGATGCAATTAACACATGGATTAATGCGCACGCCGCTGCGTTAAACAGGGGGGCAGGTTGGGTAGATGGGAATTAGCATGCTTGTGCTGTGCCCTGCCTTCAGGTGCCAGGGACCTGACGCCAGGACACAAAAGGCTGTCAAGTCACACCAAATGTCTTTGACTCCCTGAGGGTCTCGGTCTGAACTCTGACCAAACATACACACGCGCGCGCGCGTCTGCCAACAGGCGCACCCACACACACACGGGCGCCAGCACACAAGCGCCGCAAACACACAGACGGCGGCCAAAAAAAGCGCCCGAGCGCGCACGCGGCCGCCAGCGCCCGGACACAAACAGCCAGACAGGCGTGCCAGGGGGAGAGCGAGGGAGAAAAGGCAGGAAAGACTACAAGCGAAAGAGGGATGGATGGAGGGATGGATCGATGAAAGACCGAGGGGAGGGAGAGAGAGAGAGGGAAATGGAGATGCAGGCGGAAAACGGAGAGAGAGAAAAACAGGAAGAGGCCGTGCGAGGGAGAGATGAGGGAGCTGGATGGTAATGAAAGAGAAGGCGATTGAAAGAGAGAGCAAGCGGGTGGGAGGGAGGGAGGAAGGGAGGGAGGTAGGGGGAGAGATAGAGAGATGAAAAGAGAGAGAGACACAGAGGGAGGGAGTGGGGAGCTAGTCTCTCAGTCAGGCCAAGCAGCACAGACAGCCCTGCTGTTGCTGTCTCCAACCAAAGTCAATAAACAGAGGGCAGGAGGGTGTCATACACACACACACATGGCACACACACACAGCTCATACCCTCAAAGCATACATACACACGCCAGGCTCATACACACACAGCACACACACACACACCAGGCCCATACACACACACACACACACAGCAGGCTCATACACACACAGCACACACACAGCAGGCTCATACACACACAGCACACACACCAGGCCCATACACACACACACAGCAGGCTCATACACACACAGCACACACACACCAGGCTCATACACACACAGCACACACACACCAGGCTCATACACACACAGCACACACACACCAGGCTCATACACACACACCTAACCTCCACACTTCCCCAGCGTGCTTCTCCTGATCTGGCGTTGTTCTGCAGTTTGGGCTGTGGTAGGAGTTTACAGAACAAGCTAAACTGTGCGTTTCAGCGTGCGTGCGCGGGGAACACGCACTCGTGTGTTTGTACACACGCGAGTCCTATATATATATATATCAGCTCCTTATATCAGCACCTCACTAAGCATGGATTAGTCATCTCCCCATGAGCTGTCACGCTCGTCGGCGTGCGATGATGGCGACGGGAGCGACGTGCCAGGAGAATGGACAAGCGTGCGCGCAGCGGGCGGGATGATGACGCAGCAGTAACCATCCTAGTCATGGTTGGAGGAAAACAGGCTGAGAAAGGCAGGATGGTGGTGAGCTGGAGAGACCGAGATGGAGAGATAGAGAGACAGAGGTACATTGATAGAGAGACGGAGATAGAGTGACAAAAGATAGAGGGGCAGATAGGGAGATATAGAGACAGAGAGACTGAGTGACAGAGAGACAGATAAATAGAGTGATAGAGAGAAAAACAGAGAGACTGACAGAGTGATTCAGAGGACTGATAGAGTGACAGAGAGACAAACAGAGAGACTGACAGAGTGATTCAGAGGACTGATAGAGTGATAGAGAGACAAACAGAGAGACAGAGAGATGCGTTTCTCCCCACCTGCCACCAGGAGCAGTGAAGGTCAGCACAGACCAGCTCGATGATGTCACCAGTCTGGATGTTGAGGGGTGGGCCCCCGGTGGGACTGGGAACGCCAAAGTAGCTCCTGGTCGCCAACATCTTCGGTAGGCCTATCAGGGGCGACACAAGCAGGGTTATGGTGGGCGAGAGACAGAGAGGGAAAGAGAGAGAGAGATAGAGTGCGAGTGAGAGAGAGGCTTGATCCAGATCCTCACACACCGAGCTGCGTAATGATAAGACACCCCCCAATATTTACTGTTGAATCTCCAGATAGGTCTGAGTGTGTGTGTGTGTGTGTGTGTGTGTGTGAGTGTGTGAGTGGGTATGTGACTGTGTGAGTATGTGTGTGCGGGTGCGCTCGTGTCGATGTGTGCGTACAAGAGATAGTGTGGGTAGGTGTGTGTGTGTTCGTGTGTGTGAGACGAGTTCTGAAGGACGTGCACTCCATTCTGAAAGGTTCTCCTCACTAACTTAAAATATTAATGATCCCATTATGGTGAATAATGACAGGGGATGTGCACACACACACACACCACAGCCATCAGTTCAAACTGTCATATAGCGTGATTACATTTCCACAACATGGCTGACCTGAAAGGCTATCAGGGCAGGGCAGTAATCACCGTTCCTTTATCACAGCCTGGATAAGACACTGGCTTGTCTGTTCAGCCTCTGATGAACACACCAGTTTCCTCATTGCCTTAAACACAACTTCTCATACTTCTCATAACCCGGACAGTATTTCTGTCTCACGTCATTCTATCCCTTCCTTCCAGCTTCCAGATAGACTCTAGTCAGATTATACGAGCAGGTGAAAGTTAATGTCCACCCAGGTGAACTCTGTGTGTGTGAGATCGCTACAGCGCACTGTTCAGCGCTCGAATGTTTATAAATCAAGAGGTCGCAGGTTAAATTCCTGCCCCCCCCCCCGTCGTCGTCGTACGTCACTTGGGCTAAAAATCCCAAAATGAATCCCATCCGTGACCGTGCAGCTGTGAGTGTGTGTGAGGGGAATGTTCTCTGCTGTTTGCCTCCCCGCGGCTCCAGCTCGTCTGCTTTGGCCTGGCTAGCATGTGCTGACTCGCCCCGCGAGGCACAGACGGTTCTGCAAGCGTGCTAATCACCAGAGAGGAGAGATCAGTCTTCAGGCATGTCATGCATTCCCCGTCAACGCAAGGGCAAACCTTTGGTTAGCTCACCGCCAGGGAACGCAGAACTGGGCGAGCACAGAGAATTATGAAACAATAAAGACCCGAGCAATCAAAAGCCTATTGATTTGTGAGCGTTGTGAGTCAATATGGATTCGTGGCAGCGTGGAGATTGATATATAAAGGAGAGCAAAGGAAGGGTGATTGAAATCCTGCACGCACACATACACACACACACACACACACACACACGCACACGCACACACACACGCACACACACACACACATGCACCACTGTAGCTGCGAGCCTTTGATATGAGAGGTCACTGTTTGTTGTGATGCAAACTGACTGACAGAGGGGGGGGGGTGAAGGAGAAAGACATAGACAGGGGGAGAGAGAGAGGCGAATGGATGAGAGAGAAAGGGAGAGACAAATGGGAAGGGAGAGAATGGCATAAAAAGATGTAGAGAGAAACATGAGGAAAAGGGGGAGGGAGAGGGAGTGTGTAATGCTAGCAGAAGGGCGGGTAGATCAGAGTGTTTCCATGGTGTGTGAGGAATGTGCTTACCTGGATCTAAGCGACGGCCATGCAACAGCTTGTCCTGCAGAAAGAAGACAGGTACCGTGAGCTGCTGCTGGGATAACACACACACACGCACACACACACACACACACACATAGGCACAAGCACATACACAAACAGGCAGAAGTCGCGCGCACACTGATATCACACAAACGTGATATGAGGGCGATTCTGATAACAATCAACGTACACGCACTCACCAAAACAAGCAAAGCAACGTTCTCTGCGTGTGTATGTATGCATGTGGTAACACCGCTGGATCTCAGTGTGAGTCAGTATGTGAGGATCCAGGTATAGACCCATCCAGGTAGGCTGGCTACATCTATAGCAGTGATTCTTAACCTTGTTGGAGGTACTGAACCCCACCCGTTTCATATGCGCATTCACCAAGCCCTTCTTGATTAGAAAAATAAAATAGGATTTTTTTTTTACAATTCAAAACATAGGTATATATTTTACCGGTGCGCAAAACGAACCGTGATTCAACATCACTGTGTTCAACTCATACGGGTGTTTGTCTTGACCTCCGCCGAACCCCCGAAGACTGACTCAACGAACCCCTGGGGTTCGATCGAACCCAGGTTAAGAACCACTGATCTACAGTGTACATGCAGAGCAAACGTACCAGCAGACATAATAACCCCCTTTCTCTCTTTCTGCACACGCAGTTCGAGCGCTGCGATACGACTCGTCTGGATTTCGAATCGAATGCGATCGCGGTATGCATACGACGCCACCGATACAGGCTGCGTATACGCCCGTAGGATGACAACTAAACCAAGACGTAACGCTTCAACCTTTGCCGCCTGCATTAGGTGCTGACTGCTGAGGGCGGCTCAGACACGTCGAGCTGCAAATGACTTTTGTCATCGCGCTTTGTCAGAATCTGCAAAGCTGTGTCTACACGTCGCAGCAGAGTACAGTAACACGAGGCCCACGTGGCTAAACCCATCCAAATAGTCTGCTCAAGTTAGCTGGAGCTCCACTTCTAAAAGTAGCGAAGTCAACTGGAGTCTCCTTGGAAAAACACATAGAGGAGAGAAGTCTTCAAAGTGCAGAGAAAGGAAAGAGCACACACGCGCGCACGCACACACACACACAAGACGCCGAGTAGCTCACCTGAGTTCTGAGGGCGCCCGGGTCTGAAAGAAGTTTGAAAATAGGCATGATGAGTGGTGTTACAAGGTGCAAACACACACACGTACGCTTCCACACACGCTTCCACACACGCTTCCACGCACGTCTACAGACACACGGAACACAGCAGCGCTCTCATTAGCGAGGCTCGCGCTGGAGTCTGGCGCCTGGCTTTGCTCTGCGCTGCTGCTACCTGACAGGAGACTAGCAGCAAACAACTGGAGGGGCAGGGCTGATGAGATGAGCTCCCAAACTCTGCTTCATTGGCTCCCTGGGGACAGGCTACACACCTCTACTGCACGCACACACAGACATGCACACACACACACGCAGACACACCCCCCTCACACCAACACACACCAACACACCCACACACGCACACGCCTGGCAGGCTTTCTGCTGGCTGCTCGCACTCTTAGTGAACTTTGACCCGTTGCACAAATGTACAAAGAGCTGGCTGATACCAGAGGGAGAGAGACACACAGGGACGTAAACAGAAACGCTCCCCACCTGCAAAACACACACGCACACAACACACACACACATACAGCACACATACACACACAACACACACACACATACAGCACACATACACACACAACACACACACACATACAGCACACATACACACACAACACACACATACAGCACACATACACACACAACACACATACAGCACACATACGCACACATACAGCACATATACACACACAACACACACATACAGCACACACACACACGCATACAGCACACATACACACACAACACACACATACAGCACACACACACACACGCATACAGCACACATACACACACACACACACACACATACGGCACACATACACACACACACACATATACAGCACACGTACACACACACAACACACACATACAGCACACATACACACACACACATATACAGCACACATACACACACATACACTTAACAAACACCACACACATACACCACATACATACACCACGTATACACAAACAAACAAACTCTACACACACATACACCACTCATACACATGCACATACACCACACATAAACACACGCGCACAAAGGACAGAAGGTGCAGTAATGACGTGCTGTAATCTAGACAGACATCAACAGTTTTATACTGATGAAATAACTCTTCCTTGTTGTTGTTTTCATGTTTATACAGGCAGGTACGCCGGCCCTGATAACAACACTATAGATGTGGATGTTTTCAGAATCCGTTCGTCTCTAGGGCTGCCAGCACAGTTAGAGGTCAAGGGTAAAATGTTACTACAAATGTATTATAAACACTATAGCGACGTCTCGAAATTAAAATACACTTGCCAGAACTTTCCTTGGCCAAGCGTGATTCTATTATGGTATTGTACCATCTGCCCCAGCCTGTGCTTCTGAGACAGGCTGGGAACCAACAGCAGAATGGAGTAATGAGAGGGTGCATTCTGGGAGATATCCCAGAATCCTCAGGGTGTGTGGCGTGGTGCTAATCTGGTCAGGGAGCAGGGTGACCAGGTGTGGCCAGCGCTGGTGTTATTGCCTCTGTACCCTGATCACCCGTGACTGATGCCTGGACCAACCGGATTGGGCATTGTGTTGCTCAGAGGGCGCACACGCACACACACGCGCGCGCGCGTACCAACAAACTAACCTAGTTAATCTGTCTTTCTGTCTCATTGTTTTGCTGGGCACACACACAAGTGTGTGTGCATATGCGTGCAAACACTCACACCCACACTCTGAAGAAAACCTATCTTATGCACATAGTTTGATCTATTTACCGTCTTTTCTCTCTCTCACTCTTTCTCTCCCGCGTTCACCTTCGTTCTCTCTCTCTCTCTCACTCTCTTTCTCTTTCTCATTCATTCTCTCTCTGACGTTCCTTCTCTCTCTCTCTCTCTCTCTCTCTCTCTCACTCTCTTTCACTCTTACACTCTAACACATACACAAAATGTAACATTCACCTAGTACACACATACTTGTTATATTTTTCTCCATGTCTTTCTTTCTCTTTCTCTTGCTCTGTATTTGTGTATTTCTCACACACACACGCACGCACGCACACAGGCACGCACGCACACAGGCACGCACACACAGGCAAGCTCTACAGGTTTAAAGGACCTGTTTGTCATCACTGGGTTCTGTCATGTTCTCCCAGAATGGCTCCAGGGTTCAGGGGGAACAATGGAGGGCTTTCACTCTCCACACACTCTCAAGAGCCTACACACACACTCACACACGCGCGTATAAATGGCACACGCTCTTGCAGCCTGCAGTTAGACAAGCCTGCTGCCCTGAGCTCTGGGCATCATATGACTGAGTCACATGATGCTGGTGCCTTGCCACTGTAAACACTCTCGTAAAACCCACTCTTTTCCAAAAGGTTTGTCATCACGTTGTATTCGAAATAAACCCATTACTATGACAGTTACTTGGATTCCAGCCATTGATTATGTTTAGGAATACAGGCGTTGTCACTGAAATGCTTGTATGTGCATTTGCTAATGGCATGCTCATGTGTCTGTATGTCTGTGTCTGTGTGTGTGTGTGTTTGTGTGTGTGTGTGTGTGTGTGTGTGTGTGTGTGCGTGTGTGTGTGTTCCTCACCTGTTTTCCCACAGGGGCCAAACCTCCCCAGACATTCTTTGTGAGCGCCCAGACCACACTTGGAGCACTGATACCCCTGGTTAAAGATCCCCCTGAAGAACAACACACACACAAACAGGACGTCACACAGCTGCTGGGACGAAGCCAAACAGGAAGGAGGATGAGATACAAATATCTGCTCAGTGGGGAAACATTATTGAAGAATAATGTGCATGCATGGTGTGACTGTGGTGTACAGTATGTGTGGTGTGTATACTGTGTGGTGTGTGTGTGTGTGTGTGGTGTGTGTGTGTGTGGTGTGTGTGTGTGCGTGTGAACGTGTGTGAGTGTGTGTGAGTGTGTGGCGTGTGTGCGTGTGAACGTGTGTGAGAGTGTGTGTGAGTGTGTGGTGTGCATGTGTGTGTGTGTGTGTGTGTGTGTGCGTGTGTGATCGTGTGTGAGTGTGTGCGTGTGACTGTGTGTGAGAGTGTGTGTGTGTGAGTGTGTGGTGTGCGTGTGTGAGTGTGTGGTGTGTGTTCGCGTCTGAGTGTGTGTGACAGTGTGTGAGTGTGTGTTGTGCATGTGTGTGTATGGTGTGTGTGTGCATGTGAGCGTGTGTGAGAGTGTGTGAGCGTGTGGTGTGCATGTGTGTGTGTGTGTGAGTGTGTGGTGTGTGTGTGTGTGCGGGCGAGCGTTGTGTGAGCGGACGTGTGTGGCGTGTGTGAGCGTGGGCAGGCCTCACCTGAGCAGCATGTTGCAGGAGTGGCAGGAGGTAATGCTGTGGAAGGTGTGCATGCGGAACTCATGGGAATTACTGGTACCGTTCTCAGGCCGGATGTTGGAGCTACGAGACGGAGAGAAGAGACACACGCTCACTTCCTGTGGGATTTCAAACTTGTCTCCAGCTCTTCCTAACAGGTAGCTGAACTGGGAATATACAACTAGGGGAGTCCACAGTCGTGGTTATTGGATAGGAAGGGATGTTGCGGCGAAAACAATGATTCATCTTGTTGTCAGTGTCCAGGAGACGATGTCTCAATAAACCACTAGTCATGACCTGAGGAACTAGATGAGCATGCTGTGAGCAACATACCTGTAGACACTGTCTGGCACACGTAAACACACTCGCACACACCCACACACACAGACACTCACATGGCCATGCCAAACTGCTCCAGCCATTTCTTCTTCAGCTCCTTGGTCTTGAAAAAGAACTCAAAGCCGTTCTGACCTTGGTTGTGTGTGAGGTAGAATCCATGAGACCACTGGAGAGAGAGAGAGATAGACAGAGAGGGGGGGAGAGAAGGCGAGAGTGAGAGAGAGAGAGAGAGAGAGAGAGAGAGATGGAGGGAGGGAGGGAGGGAGGGGGGAGGGAGTGATGTAGAGAGAGACAGAACAATAATAAGAGAAGGATCCAAAAGCCAGAAGCCAGCCCTGGACACAGACAGTGTGGTGCTTTAATGACAGGTGATTAGACCCTTCAAAGACTGGACCCACAGCCTCTCCCACCCCAGCAGACGCTGCCAGGTTATAGAGGCTGGCGGGGGGCACACTGGGGGGGCCTAGGGGGTTGGTACGACCCTGTAACCAGCCAGCCTAGTTTAACAAGCATGGATATGTTGCCCTGTAGAAGCGTTAGCTACCGTCCCCAGTTACAGACTTACCCTCTGCACAGGCTTCAACACTTGCTCACCACAGGTCGGCATGGACGACATCCTCTAGAGCTGCTGCTAAGCCAATCAGACAAGAGCGAGAGAGGCTCCTGGCCAATCATAGAGGGTGTCTGAGGGGGATGGGTTTGTGGGAGGCTGATTCTGATTGGTGGGCGTCTGTGTGTGACACCGCCCCTTGTGTTACTGTGCGCAAAAAAGCTGTTCATCGGTGTCGGTTGGCTTGGTTAGGGAATGCAGTTCTTTCTGTTTACCTCTAAATGGCTGGTATCAACATCATCATCATCATCAGCCAAATGATAATGCCCTGGTTTACCAAGGTGCCGCATCCATCTCCAAAATGACATGCTTCTTTAGTGTTCATCTCTGGGCACTCACCGCGTGTGCGTTCGAGAGAGGGACAGAGTGTGCGTGCGAGCGTGTCAGTGTTTGCGGGCGTCTGTTTGCGCGCGCGTGTGCGTTTGCCATCAGGCAGAGAGGCACGGAGCAATGTTTAATAAAAACAGCACATGGGAAAGCTGTTCAAGCTGTTCCATTCCTCCAGCGCCGCATATATCCAATTACATCAGAAACGTACGAGGCAATCTGAATAATGTGCCTGAACTGATCTGTGACAAATCTCATAAAGGCTCCACTCTGGAAGATTCATTCACGCATTCGCTGTCATTTCTTTACACAACATTTTCACGTCGTCAGATCTAGGCTCTCAGCCGCACCGAACCTTCGGCAAGAGCCTGGACTGCGGAATGGTGGAGGGGCTAGTTTTGACAGCGGTAGCGCCCGCTACAGACCCCTCACTCCTGAAGCCTCCCCTTCCGCCCACCTAGACACCCCCTCCTCCCTGTCTCTCCTCCCTCCCCTCAATCATGTATCGCAGACAGGTGCGGGGGAGACAGGGGGGAGACGCAGACAGGGAGCGGGGCGTCGAGGAGACAGACCTTCCTGTTCTCCTTGTCAGAGGTGGGGTTGTTAGTGATCTTGAAGATGAGCAGATCGATCACCTCCTTCATCTCGTAGTTGTCTCCGCGCCGCTTGCACACGATGACCGCCGCGTCGAACAGGAAGATGTGCCTGCAGCGAAGGGCAAGAACACACTCAGGAGGAGAGAAGAAAAGACGAAAGGGAAGGGAGGAGATGAGAGGGGAGGAGGAGGAGGGGGAGGGAGGCACGGAGGTGGGGAAAGAGGGATGACGGAGACAAACACCGGTAAATGGCAGATATAGAGCATAAAGGCTCCCATTCTGTGAAGATCATTCACGGAGGGTTCGCTGTTTCGAGTTTGTTCTTAGTTACTTTCACAACATTTTCACTGTGGTCAGATCTAGGCGTGCTCAGCGCACGCGAAGCTTCGGCAGAGTTTGCCTGTGACTGCGGCAGTAGTGGAGGGGCTAGTTGACGGAGCGGTAAGCGCCCGCCCTACAATGTTACCTCACTCCTGTATATGCCTTTACCTTCCCGCGCACGACTACGACACCGCGTTCTCCCATGTCTCGTCTCCTCCCTCAATCATGGTAGGTCCGCGGCAGCACGGTGCGGGGAGACAGGGGGGAGATTCGCAGACAGGGAGCGGGGTCCGTGCGGAGACAGACCGTTCCTGTATTTGTAGTTAGGTTGGGGTTGTTAGTGATTGAAGATGAGCGATCGATCACTCTTCATCCTCTGTAGTTGTCTGCCGGCGCGCTTGCACATCGATGACCAGCCGGCCGCGTCCGGAACAGGAAGATGTGCCTCGCAGGCGAGAGGGCACGAATTCCCACCAGAGGAAGAGAACAAAAGATCAAAGGGGAGGAGGAGATGAGAGAGGAGGAGGGGGGGCGGTAGTGGTTCGGGGGGGTGGGGGAGGCGGGGGGGGAGAGCAGGGAGGGGAGGGGGGAGAATGTTCCAGACAGTCGACTCACCGGTCCTGTTTGGCTCGTTTGTCCACTGAGGCCACGCGCACTTCCCCATCCCCCTTAGGCCTCCCATACTTACTCAGGGGCTGGTTCTGTCCAGACGGGGGGGAGGGAGGGAGGCGGAGAGAGGGGGAGGGAGAGAGGGAGGAAGAAAGAAAAAGAGAAATCCGGAGAGAGTATGGGGGGAGGGAGAGAGAGAAAGAGGAGAGACATCAGTGTTTGTATTATCATCCAGGAATACCAACTAAGAGCATGTTTCAACCCAGTCACATGACCCAGTACAGCTGGTATGAGGAGGGTCCTACCAGGTTCTCAATGGATCTCTGGTACTGGTCGATGTCCCTGAGAGTCTCGTTGTCTCTCTTCACCTCGTTCACATACTGAGCCAGGTCCTGGGGAGCCACAAACACTTTTAAATGGGATGCAGCTGCCTCAAAGCATCGCCATTTCTTACTGAGCCTTCCTAGTTAAAGACAGGCAGAGTAGAACTGTCAACTGGAAACCTAGACCACTTGGGCTTCCCTGGGTAGTTTCATCTGCATGGACACCGTGGCGCTTTCCCCCACCATACACCCCACCCCACTTCACCTGACCCCACCATAGACCCCGCCCCACTTCACCTGACCCCACCATACACTCCACCCCACCCCACCTCACTTCACCCCATCCCATCTCACCCCACCCCACCTCACTTCACCCCATCCCTTACCACCCCACCTTGCCCCCCCACGCACTGTTACTTTGCAAGCATACTTTTCCAAACCCCTAACTTTGCGCCGGAGAGTGCGTGACAGATCTCCCTGTCTCCCGTCACTGTCTAATCAGAAGGCAGGAAGCTGAGTGGAGCGCCACACTGAGACCACTCCAGACTAGTGGAGCACATTAGCTTCATCACGCTAATCAGGCTAGAGTGGAACACTTCATCAGTCAATCTACTGCTGCGTTTCCTCAGGAGCCTCTCGTTTACCTGCAGAACAGGTTGTTGTTGTTTTTGTGTGTGTGTGTTTTTTTTTTTTTATCGGAGACATCTCGCTAATGTGCCAAAATCAGGTTTGGGATTCCGGGCAGAAAGTAAACTCCATTGTGGTAAAAAAGCTGAAGTCTTAACATGCATTTTCCGCAGGTCAAAACGCCGTTGTCGATCGTTCCCATGGAGACGGAGTTGTTTAGCCATTCGACTAGGGCGGGAACACTGTTTGGCGCTCCTCTCGTACAGAGAGACGACGCAGAACCTGCCGCTGTGGAGTCTCTCGACAGCGTCTGGTGACTGAGGAGAGGTGGGTGGATCCTCCCCGATGAAACATGACATGCGACGGAGGCTTTTGAAACTCTCCAAATATTGACTTGACTGTGTGACTAATGAGGAGACTTACCATCTGCAAGTCGCACTCTGGGTTCAATAACAGTTTAGCGACGCGCACGTGTGCGGGCAGGCGGAGCGCGTGCGCGCTTGAAGGAGCGGCTGTGCGTGTGAGAGACGGTCTGGGTGTGTGTGTGTGCGTATGTGCGTGTAGGAGCGTCCCGGCATGTGCGTGTGTGTGTGTGTGTATGTGTAAATGAAAGCAAAGCTACATAGTTCCTATAAGCCCAGCTGATCCACCATCCCAGCTCCCATCTCCAGCCCACCTTCATAGCATCCAGAGCCATACGCAGGTTGCTCTTGTCGCCGGCGTCGTGGGTGTGTTTCACTAATTCCTGGGGGATGAAAAGAAAGAAGACAGAATTAGCCAGTCATCCCTCAGAGGCTGCTGTTGTCTGGTTTTTACAGACTAATGAAGCACCCGGGCGCTCTAGGACATAGAGCACCACAGAGGGGACAGATTACAGGGACTGGCGGACTCCACGTGATGCTAATCATCACCTTCCAGCGACTGCAGAGGACAATTAGTCTGCGTGGCTAAATATGGTGCGGTGGACGCGCGTGCTCCCGCGAGCTAGCGTGAGCTGGCGTCCCTTGTGTGAAATGAAACAAACGTAAACATGGACGTGGGGTGACCGTCAGGTCATCACAACAGAGATGTGCTGAGGAATATGCTTCACAGGGGGATTTATCTCTGCCGCTACACCAAGGACAAGGACACACTTGTCCTGACTAAAAACTGTATCTAGTATTTATACTACATACAGCATTTTATATATGCGTGTGTACGTACATACACATACATACTGGAAGCAAATCCTCTAGTTTTAGATAGGCAAATCTATCTAAGGCGTCTACCTCTCTAGTACACACACACACATCCATCCATTGCAGACTGATTTCACCCACACACACACAAACAAAGCGGGAAATAAAATGTTCATGTTTTAGATATGAAAATGTTTTATATATCAAATGAAAATGGGACCTAGGAGAAATCTGATGTGTGTGTGCGTGCGCGTGGGATGCATATCGTGTCAGCATGTGTACCCTGCTGCTCGTATATCTGTGTGCCAGTTGTGCAGGTTGTGTGTGTGTGTGTGTGTGTGTGTGTGTGTGCGTGCGTGCATGTGTGAGTGTGTGCAGGCAGGCGTGTGGTGGAAATTGCTTTCCAGCGCTTCTCACGGGATAAACAAGACATGGGATTCTGGGTGGGCAGAACAGGAAGGGAACCATCCATGTCCTTCATACAGCCCTGATAAATGACTCCACCGACCCATACACACACACACACACACACGCACACCCACACACACACACACACACACACACACCCACACACACACACACACACACACCCACACCCACACACACCAACCAACCAAGGCTTTTGGTGATGTGCTGCCCCCTAGAGGAAGACCTAGTCTCAACTCCTAGACTGGCACGGCATGCATGCAGACGGCAGGACATGCGGGCAGATGACAGACATACAGACAGCAAGGCACACAGGCAGGGAGGCTGGCAGGCAGACAATCCATACCTGAGAGTTTGTGAAAGGACAAACAGCCCAGGACAGTCTGTTATAGACCTAAAACCCAATGAAAGACACGATAGAGAGAGAGAGATAAAGTAAGAGAAAGAGCTAGAGAGAGAGACAGGGAGATGAAGTTCTGAGTGACAGAGTGACATAGAAAGGCTTTTTAGACAGGCTGGGGAGTTGGCTCCCTCTGTGTGCTTGGCTGGTCATGCTGAGGACCCCCAGAATGACAGGAAGACTTCTGGGATGTCCGAAGTGGATGTGTGAGTGTGTGTGTGCCCTATGCTCTCCCCAATAGCCTTCCAACACCTTCCACACTGTTCACTCCCTGCAAGAACGGAGGGAAGAGGAGAAAAGGGGAGGGAAACGAGAAGAAAGAGGAGAGAGGGAGAGATGAGGAGAAGGCGGAGAGGAGAGGAGAACACACACAGACACACACAGACACACGCTCGCACACACACAAAAACACACAGACACACACACACACCGTGCTGTGCTCCCCAGGGGGCCTCCTAGTCAGAGACAGCTCCTTGTGCCTCACCACCCCGCAGCACCGCGCCACCTCCTGCCCTCTGGAGCGCAGTGGAGCGCCCGACAGGTGGGCAGCCAGGGAGGGGTGTGTGTGTGTGTGTGTGTGAGTGAGACAGAGAGAGAGAGAAAGAGAGAGAGAGAGAGAGAGAGAGAGAGAGAGAGAGAGAGAGAGAGAGAGAGCATACAAGTGTAGGAGTGTGTGGGGGAGTGAGTGGGGGAGTGAGTGAGTGAGTGAGTTGCTGTGTACATTCAGGGGAAGGAAGAGGTAAACTTCAGACAGGACCACCAGTCAATCAAGTCAGCCTTCTCAGACCCGCGTGCACACGCACACACACACGCACACACACACACACCCACACCCACGCACACACGCTCAACTCGCCCTCGGCCTTTCATACAGGCAGAGCTTCCCACCTTGCCTGACTTCAAAGCCTGTCTCCCCTGTGTTCCTCTGAGGAGCCTGCGGAACCACCCCAACACACTCCTCACCAATATGATGGACTTAGATCTCTCTGTCTGTCTGTCTATCTCTCTGTCTGTCTGTCTGTCTCTCTGTCTCTCTGTCTGTTTGTCTGTCTCTGTCTCTCTTTCACACACACACACGCGCTCACTCTCCTTCACTCATTCTTTCACTCTCTGTTTCTCTTTATCTTTCTCTATCTCGCACACTCTCTCTCTCTCTCTCCACTCACTCTTTCTCCGTTTCTCTTACTCTCTCTCACACACACACCCTCTCTCTCTCCACTCACTCTTTCTGTGTTTCTCTTTCTCTCTCTCACACACACACACCCTCTCTCTGTCCTTCACTCCACACTTCATTTCTCTTTCTCTTTATCTTTCCCTCTCTCTCTCTCTCTCAATCTCACTGTTTCTTTCACTCCGTCTCTTGTCTCTTTCTCACTCTTGCACGTAGTCTTTCTCTCCCTCTCACTCTTATCTTCCCCCCTGCCATCCTCCCAGCTCCATTGCTTTGCCGTGGAATCAAGTGACATCACCAAAGCCAGGGAAGCTTCCAGTGTGAATCAGAATCTTGGGCAGAGCAAGCACACTCAGATCTGTGGACTGGGGGATCTGGTCTGTCCTATGCCTAGTACATTCTATCAGACCCAGCATATTGTAGCGGCCCAGTATATTCTAGAAGGCCGCTTCACACAACCAGGGGATTCTACAATACAGCAGCAGTAACTGCAAAACGTGGTATGAGAGCGCCCCTGGTGGAACCATGTGGTACGACACAACACCTTCACTAGAGTGCGGTATCGTGCGGGGTATCAGATGCGGAAGATGGCAGATGACAGGAGTGACAGAGAGACACAGACAGACAGACAGACAGACCGACAGACAGAGAGAGAGAGAGAGAGAGAGAGAGAGAGAGACAGACAGACAGACAGACAGACATAGACAGACAAACAGACAGACAGACACACACCCATGCAGACAGAGAGACAGACAAGCAGACACAGACAGACACAGACTGACAGACAGACAGACACACCCACACAGACAGAGAGAGAGACACGCAGACACACAGCCTGTTACCTGGAGCAGCAGGTGGTATTTGAGGACTCGCTGCATGGGAACCACCAAGAGGTCTCTCAGGGTGAACTTGCCGTAGTTGGCTCTCTTAGAACACTCCTGGATAGAACCACAGAAGCGCAGACACATCAACAGGACTCGGATGCTGACTGGCTGAGGTGCCGAAGAGAACCGCCCACTCATGGCACTGTCAGAACGGCTTCTGATCTGGGATTATCTGTTCTACTTGTACACGCACAATTACTGATTCAGATGAACGGATTGTCATCAAAGTCAGGAAAAACTTGGTAATGTGACATTGGTTTGAATCCTTTGAAGAGGGAAACATCTAGAACTAGTGAGGCGGCGGGGGGGGGGGGACTAAGGGTTGAGAAAAGCTGTGGTAAATGATGGGCCCATGGGGTGGCGTTTGCTCTGAGAACGGCCTGGAGGGTGCTGGGATGCGTCATGTCTGCAGATGAACGGCAGAGGGCGCCAGCGAGCTGTGCACAAGGACAGGAGGAGATTCTTGGGATTGCGTTGGCGTGTTTTTCAATTGTGTCTTTCAGTCAAGTTGGACATTCGAGAAATACCCGCAAAAAAAACCCGACTGAACACAGCAGAACTGCGTTGACACATGATCTGAATCAGAACTTGGATGTGCTTCTAAAACGTATACAAACCGAGTTTACCTCCAGTTTCAATCTCACATCCTCCCTTTGTTTGCAGATGTCATCCAGTCCTGCGATGGCTGTTTCTACATGGCTGCAGTACTTCCCGTAGATTAACAACCTGGAAAAAAGACGCGCGTTAGCGTGTGCGTGAGTGTGCGCGAGCGAGCGAGAGTGCGCGCGTGTAGGTGTGAGACAGAGCGCGCGAGTGTGCGTCTGTACGTTGCAAGGCAAGCGGTACCTCTCTTTGTAATTGATGAATATCTGGTAAAGATTCTGAGCGTGTTTCTGATGAATAGATTCCTGAACTTCTACCATCAAACTCTTGTGCACCGTCACCAGGTCCTGGAACACAGCAGGGACACACACTGAGCGCCTGGCTAAGAAGTGGCATCATCACCATCATCATCATCATCATCAGGACCACTTTAAGATGACAGCGGAAGAGTCAGAGGTCTAGTTTCTGAGACTTACAGGAATGTTGATGAACACCTTCTCCACCTCTCCTGGTGATAAGAATGTTTTAAGCGGGGTCAGAAAATGCTGTCAGAGAGAGAGAGAGAGAGATAGAGAGAGAGAGAGAGAGAGAGAGAGAGAGGAGAATGAGGGTTACAAAGAGAGACAAGGAGAGGGAGAAAGAGATAGAAGACAGAGAAAAAGGATAGAGAGGATGAGAGGAGAGAGATGGAGAGATTAAACAGAACAGAGTGTTAGCCCCTCCAGAATACGACCAACATCAACACATCAAATCACTATAAAACACAGCAAATCACTACATAATCCTATACTATGCTTACTATATTACTATACTATATTTACTATATACATAGTAAATATGTCACCATATCAAACTGAACCAACAAAGAAAATAACAACTTAGTCCCTCTGATGGTTGAACTGTCTTAAGTCCAGTCCTTGATTGTTTGTACGATGAGAGACGAACGAAAAGAGAGAGAGAGAGGAGAGAGAGAGAGAAGACCACGACGGAAGCAGAGAGAGAGACAGAGAGAGACAAGAGAAAGAGAGACGACCGCAGAGACAGAGCAGAAAGAGAGAGAGGAGAGAGGAGGGGTGGACTCTCCCCCTTCCTCTATTAGACTCCAGAGTTTCCGAGTACTTCTCTTCCGTCTGACGGATTTCTGCCAGACAGCAGCTCCTGATGTCTGTCTCCACATGCTTCTGCAGCAACTACACACACACACACACACACACACACACACACACACACACACACACACACACACACACACACACACACATAGAGTTGAACAGAGGGCACTAAGGTCAGGTGTGCACAACAGGAACACACACACACACACATAGACAGAGTGAGGGAAAGAAAGAGAAAGAGAGAGAGGGTAGGGAGAGAGACGGAAGAGATGCAGCAGGTGAGAGTAAAGAGAGAGAGAGAGAGAGAAAGGGAGAGAGAGGGAGAGAGGGAGGGAGGAGGGGGAGAAATTGACCCAGGTTGAGATGAATAAGCAGAGTGAGAGAGAGAGGAGAAGAGAGAGAAGAGAGATGGGAGGGAGAGGAGGGAGGGAGGGCAAGGGAGGGAGGGAGGAGGGAGGGAGGGAGAGAGGGAGGGAGGGAGAGGGAGAGATGGAGCAGGTGAGAGTAGAGAGACTCACAGGGGGCGGGCCAGGCTCGGCCTTCATCAGGTCTTCGTAGATCTCTCCGCCGTCCTCGTCATCGTACACACAGTCATACAGGTCCTCTTCATCCTCCACACCCTTCTCACTGTCACACACACATAGGTTGACTTAGCATCACCATGGACAAACACTCACACACACACACACACACATCAATGTGTGTACACACACACACAGATCCACATACACACTCTGGTTCACACACACAGTAACAAACAATCCAACAATCCACATCATATTTAAATGGCTCTACAACGCTGTTCTGTCTGAGCACATTCAGAGCACACAGAAGCAGTACTGTAGAGGACAAGCTAATACAACACTGTAAATAGCTTTAGACTGGACCAGCAATCAGAACCAGCCTGAAGCTCCTGTTAAGATCAATGGTGAGGAATCTTTCTGCTTCTGGGTGACTCAAACACACACAAACATTCTCTCTCAAACACGCACACACACACACACTCTCTCTCACACATGCACACACACGCACAAACACTCTCTCTTACACGCGCACACACACGCACAAACACACTCAAACACTCTCTCTCACACACACACACGCACAAACACACACAAACACTCTCTCTCACACACGTACAAACACACAAACACACTCTGTCACGCGCACACACACACAAACACTCTCTCTCACACACGCGCACATACGCACGAACACTCTCTCTCACACACGCACACAATCACACAAACACTGTCATGCGCATACACATGCACAAACAAACACAAACACTCTCTCTCTCACACACGCACACACGCACTAACACACAAACACTCTCTCTCGCACACACACACACAAACACAAAAACCCTCACACACGCACGCACACACACGCACAAACACATACAAACACTCTCTCTCACACACACACACACTCACACACACAAACACTCTCTCTCACGTACACACACACAAACACACAAAAACACTCTCTCTCACGCACATGCACACGCACAAACACACACAAACACTGTCTCTCACACACACGCACAAACACACACAAACACTCTCTCTCACATGCACACACCTACACAAACACACACAAACACTTACCCTCACACGCACGCACAAACACACACAAACATTCTCTCTCACACACACATACACACAAACACACTCTTTTACACACGTGCGCGCGCACAAACACACAAACAAGATGCACGCAGGCACACACACAAACAGACGCACACACACACCCACTGACACACACAGCGGGGAGTGTGAGGACAGCCACAGGCTCTCTCTGACATCCCACGTCTCAGCCAATTAGCTTAGCAGATGTAGTAAGTAGCCCTGGAGGAAGAGGAGGAGGAGGAGGAGGAGGAAGAGGATGAAGAGACAGAGGAGGAAGAGGAGGAATCTGGCAGCCATCGCTGGGACTGTGTCCCCCAAGGAAAATGTGTGCATTGTAGCGTGCAGGTCTGTACGAGTGTGTACGAGTGGGGCT
This sequence comes from Plecoglossus altivelis, assembly GCA_036571765.1. Lineage (NCBI taxonomy): Eukaryota > Metazoa > Chordata > Actinopteri > Osmeriformes > Plecoglossidae > Plecoglossus > Plecoglossus altivelis. Next base: position 3,333,507 of record BROE01000024.1, on the reverse strand, counting down.
GTGTGTGCACGAGTCCGTGTACCTGTGCACGCGTGAATTAATATGTGTGGGTGTGTGTATGTGTGTGTGCGTATGCGTGTAGGTGAATATCTGTTCCAGCCTGATTATTCAAGGTCAAACCTGAGTGCGAGACGTGTAGAGGTCAGTTGGTTTGCTTTCAGTGTCAGATTGAGAGGTGAGGTGGGGCTTCTAGGTGTGTGTGTGCGTGTGTGTGCGTGTGTGTGTGCGTGTGTGCGTGCGTGTGCGTGTGCATGTGTATGCGTGCGTGTGTGCGTGTGTGTGCGTGTGTGTGCGTGCGTGTGTGCGTGTGTGTGCGTGTGCATGTGTATGCGTGCGTGTGTGTGTATGTGTGTGTGTGTGTGTGTGTGCGTGTGTGCGTGTGTATACATACTCTATCAGATCCTCCAGGTGGTTGTAGATGTCCTCATCTTCAACACTCTCCTCAGTGGGAAAGGCCCTGCAAAACACACACACACACATTCACACATATGTACAAAAAGTGAAATGTCCACACTGCGGGGTGTATAACTGAGATGCAGCGCACAGCAAGGAAAACGTCTAAACATTTTATGGCTGAAAGTAATGAGGTAAACATATGCGTGCAAACCTTAATCCAGTTTGTAGTGCAACTGCAGTGTGAGACAGCTTAGACAGAGTGTCCATAACCTGTAACAAGACAAATACAAACATTCAACTTTGTTCACAATAACAATACAAAAGTTCAGTCGCAATTGATTTTAATAACACTTTGATTATTTACAGTAAGGAGAGACCATGCAATAGATATATAAGAACAAGTGTACGTCTACCATTACACCACTAGAGGGCAGCGCAATGTAAGGCAACGTCACTGCAGCCATTGTGAGGAAACAGATGGTGTTTGAGTACAATGATCTTCCCTCTAAAGTCATGTGCTTCTAAGGTTACAACTGTAAGCATGGTTTTCCACAGACAACCTGTCACATTTCACATAAGTAGAAAGTGAAAAGATCCCTCAGTCTAGTCAAGAGTCGACAGCAGCCCCTTCACAGAGCTGTTGAAACAGATGTCTGGATGCTAATCTGGATCTCGGGGCCCCGGCCACAGTACGTCAGCTGCAGGTCTGTGCTGGGCGGGATGGATCGACGTGTAAATGACGTGACGAGTAGCTCTGTCACTGCTTTGTCCTTGACCCCACGAGTGACCTGCGAGTCAGAGCCACGCTAAACCAATGAAAACATGCTGACAGGCGTTTTGCTTTAGTCACAGGTTTGCGGCTAACGATTCGGAGGCATCCGGACCAGAGAAGCGAGCGGAATTCCCCACTTTCTGGACTGTGGATTGGACAATAAAGCATGAGGACAACCACACACACACACACACTCTCTCTCTGTCACACACACACATCATCTCTCTCTAACATACACACACTTGCTCTAATACAACACACATCCACACACATAACAGGCCCCTGAGCATTTCACAATCAATAGTGATCACACCAGCTCATCCAGCCATCCCCCGCAAAGGTCCAGAGAAACAAATTACATTTCACACATACACAAACACACAGACAGACAGACGCGCACACACACACACACACACACAGGCAGCCGGAGGGGCCCATAAGGTCAAAGTCAGTCATGTAATCATCCCACAGATCACAGTGTCAACCTGCTGTTCGGCTCCACAGGTCTGTAGACCCTCCACCATCTGCATGCTCCCACCTGGGGGGGAGAAACGTCGACGGTGCTGAAAAAGGTTTGATGAAGTGCACCGTGGGAGGTGTAGTTCATTTTGGTTTGGCACACGCGGTGGCGAAAGAGCTGTCTGACCCTGGAGGCCTGAGTGCTTGTTCACGCGAGAGAGACACAGAGAGATACAGAGAGGGGAGAGAGGGGGAGGGACTGAGAGGGAGAGTACAGAGAGAGACGAAGGAGGAAGAAGACAGGGAGAAGGAGGACGCCAGAACGAGAGAATGGGAGGAGAGCGCTCGCTCTTCACTCTGTAGCAGCTGTTGTCCCAGTCACAGGGCGCAGTATGGCATGCCCTCCTTGTAGAGTACAGTTTGTCTTCACACACCCAACTGGTGTGAAAATGAGTTTTTTTTTTATACAAAGGCTGTATGAGAGTGAGAGGTAAGGGTAACAAGAGAGAAGGACAGTGAGAGAGAGAGAGAGAGAGAGAGAGAGAGAGAGAGAGAGAGAGAGAGAGAGAGAGAGAGAGAGAGAGAGAGAGAGAGAGAAAGAGAGAGAAAGAGAAAGAGAGAGAGAGATGGACAATCAGAAGAGTGAGATAAAAGCATACATGTGTGTTCCACATGCCTCAGTGGTAACCATGTGTGCGTGCTTGTGAGTAAGGTAGGTCCTCTTGCGCTTTGTGGTCGTCATGAAACACCTGTACTCATGTTGTCCTGCCTGTGTGTGTGTGTGTGTGTGTGTGGGGGGGGGGCTTTGCTCATCTCCCTGTGTGACTCCCCCTCGCTGCAAACGTGTGCTCCGTCAGGGTCCTACAGCTGGCCTTGCACTTAGACGCGGCGAGACAGGGCAGAGGAAGTGACCAGCAGGATGTGATGTCAGAAAGCCGCCTTGGACAGCTGCCAGGACTTCCTAGTATCAGATGGGTCGAAGGAGGAGGGGTAAGGCGGGGGGGTGGGGGGGAGGTGTAAGGCGTGTTAGCTGAAGTCTGGCGGCCTCTCGAAGTCCGTTTTAACAGAGCGAAGCTGCATCTGTGAGCAGATCTGCAGATGGGAGTTCTAGGAAGAGTCCAGTGTAACGGTGTAATGTTGCGGCCCACAGGGAGCACACCAGGCGCAAAGAGCCGGAACGTTCCGATGGAATTCCCCAGTTCTGAACAGCTCTACCCACACGGAGCAGAGGATGGATCGTTACCGTACCTGCGGTGACGCGTCCCGCGGTCAGAGGTCAGAGAGAAGTCACAATGTTTCTACCATGAGGGAAAGGCCTCTTAGGCCCTAAAGCTGTTCACACACACAAAACAATACTCTCAGACACACACTAAAATACTCACACACACACTAAAATACTCTCAGACACACACTAAAATACTCACACACACACTAAAATACTCTCAGACACACACTAAAATACTCACACACTAAAATACACACACACTGAAATACTCAGACACATACTAAAATACTCTCAGACACACACTTAAATACTCACACATGTACTCACACACTAAAATACTCATGCACACACTAAAATACTCACACATGTACTCACACACACAAACACCGCCAAAAACAAACACGTTCTTACAAACACACACACTCACACATTTGGAGTGTGAGTCAGTGCAGGTGTGTGATAAGACAGACTAGTGAAGAGAGGGCTCTCTTTGAAGAGGGCTTAGCCAATATACTGATTCGATTTGGCTAAATTCAATTGACTCCAGTCAGATTTAAAAGCAGGGTGAGGGATGTCCATAGAGATAACAGGCTTGAGATTAAGTGTGATTAAGCAATCGGTTGTACAGCTCGTCTTTTGAAGAATGTGCGTGTGTGTGTGTGTGCGTGCGTGCGTGTGTGCGTGTGCCTGTGTGTGTGCGCATGTGTGTGCGTCTGTGTGCGTGTGTGCGTGTGCCTGTGTGTGTGCGCGTGTGTGCGTGTGTGTGCGTGTGTGTGTGTGCGTGTGTGTGCGTGTGTGTGCGTGTGGATGGGGGAGAGAGGGGAGTGGCAGAAAGGCATATGAGCATGTATGTCATCAGAATGCTAAGACTTATTCTTGGACGCACATAAACAAGACAGCACATTTTTAGTCGCTTTTAGCCGACACACTTCCAGACACTTCAAGCAGGAGTTCACATCATGTGTTTGTTTCTTGTTTGTTATTGCAGAGTGGAACCCCTCAGAGCTCTCCAGAGCGGGCGAAAAACTGCACGCCTGCACGTCTGCGCGCCTGCACTCCAATGGGATAATCAAGTGCAGAAAGAATCCATTCATTTTTTACGAGCCCTTTTTCTTCTCACTTTAAAGCAGAGCTGCCATGTCTCGCTTACCGCATTTTGCCGAGAGTGAAAAGTTCATTTAAAAAGGGACTTTATCTTTCCAGTGCATGCCTTTCCAAATTCAACAGCACCCAAGGTTAGAAGGCTACTGCCATGTACCTTCATATCACTGGGGGCTGTATTGTACGAGGCTTCTAAAGCTTCAAGCAATTAACCCCCAAACCCTTATTTGGCGATGTGTGTGTACATGTGTGTAACTGACTGAGTAAATGGCTCCAAATGTGTTGAGATTGCCTCGAAGTAAGAGAGTTCGTATCCCATCAACGCGCCAGTGAAAACATCAGCAGTTAGAATTAATGAAGAAGAACCTGACTGATATTGGCCAATCAGCATCACAGTTCATTAGCATGGGTAGCACCTCGTTAAGGATGGTGACGTTTGGTAACGTTCTGATAAGATTTCAAATTCAGAAGGGTCCATGCGCAGAGTTTGGAACGCCGGGTATGATCACTTGTTCTTCACTGGCTAGTTCTCTCTCTCTCTCTCTCTCTCTCTCTAACTCTCTCTCTCTGTCTCCCTCCCTCCCTTGTACCCCCTATCTTTCTATGCTTTCTCTGTCTCCTCTCTACCCTTTAGGGCTCTCTCTTTGGCTTCTCTCCACTCCAGTAAAATAGCTCTCTAAAACATCTACTTCATCTCTCCTTCACTCATTTGTCTCCCCTCTTCCATGCCTCCCCCTCTCTCCCGCCTCAGCGGGGCTGTGATAAGATAATAACTTAATTCTGTCTCACACCTAAAGGTCAACCTCAAGGGCATCTCCACTGCCAAGGAATATCACTGCATTCCTCCACAAACACTGCATCCTGCAAGGGGGTTAGGACACACACACGCTTACACACACCTAGATGCAGTGCTGCGTGCATACTCACACAGAATACAACACGGGCATGCACTCTCTCATAAGATAAGAGCAGTCACAGATACACCTGTGTCTGGGTAACACACAGTCTCACACCAGGAACACATACACCGACCTGCACGCTCTCAGTCCAGATGCACACATCTACTACCATAGCCACGGGCTACGCCAGACCAGGGCACACACATACGCACCGAAGCAACAACCCAGTTCTTATGTAGCATGACAGCCAAGACTCCACCTCATGCAACATTCTCTATTTTTATCTGCAAATCAGTCTTCTGAAGATATCTCCACCTGACATGTTGGTTTTCAAGCCACACACACACACACACACACACACACACACACACACACACACACGAGTACTGTTGGTAGCCAGTACATCAGCCACTGACTTCTCTCCAGCTTGCTGAAGTGTGTTAGTGGGACTCCGGTCACAAAGGCCACTCAGAGGCGAACGTTGCCTCAGACACAGATTGTCTACTGGCAGCATGGGTATCACATCACAACGCCACAGACAGGCTCTTTATTCATCCCCTCGCTACACTGTGGGCCAGGAGGACAATAGTGTGTCCATGAATACTATTACAGAACCAGAACCAAACACACGACGCATCTACGTGACAGACACGGACTGACACAGCCTGTTTGGACAGTTCCAGTTTGGCTTGGCCTGGGTGGAGTCTTTTTCAATCTGTGACGTTCCCAGGAGGGATATATTGGGAATATCAATTAAAGTAATCTACCACAGACAATGCACATTTTCCGTTCCTTTTCTATGTGGGGGCAGTTTCAAGCATTTGTATGGACTACAGCATTTGGTGAAAATGGTCTGATTGGTTCTGGATAATAGGTTTTATGTATTCACAACAATGCCTTATTGCATAATTTATATGATAATGCTGCAGAGGGAGGAGCCAGAACACTCTTGGTTTCCTCGTCGGGTAAATCCTTCACTCCACGTTACCATGGTGAGCCATTATACCTATTGTTCATGGCATGATTGGCACCCGTGACCATGGACAATATTCCCCCTGCTGTGATCCAGAGTTCTGATTGGCTGCCGGAGTCGGTTGCTTGGAGATATCGCAATTGCGACCGAGGACAGTTCAACATTGTGCTCCCCTGATGTGTAAACGACTGTGTTTCTCATTGAGGTTGTCCTCGTCAAGCCTCGCTGGCTTCACGCGCCCCTCGACCATCACTGTCCACCCACCACAGAGCCACTGAGAAAGCGTTTTAACCCCCCTGACACGCTGATGGACCTATCTTCCCACTTCCTCTACTGTCCCGCTGAAACCCTAAACCACATCTTACACTCTGAGGATAAAGTCAAGCAAAGGGAACACAACTACCTTCTCAGAGGAGTCTTAGAAATATGGTCTCACTCTTTTCCAGAGGGCCAAGGGCCTCCAGGTGACCACAAATATAAAGTTATTGTTTTCCAGATTCAAAGTCGCTCCAAAATCTGCTTCTTTCAGAGTCGCTTGAAAGTGCTGCTGCTGCACTTGAAAGCCAGACATGCAGACGAGCGCAGTGACTGCACGGGGCTTCTCAAGCCCACCACATTGTAAACGCGTCCTGGAGGGTCGGTAAAAATCCATACGTTCGTTCCTGGATCATCCATTTCTCCTTGACCCCTTTGATCTAGGAGTGTTGGGTACGGCTCACTACACTTCAATTTCGGCCAGTCCTATCTCAAGAGAGCTTAGCGGCCATTGTGAGGAAATCAGATGACAGCTAAGTGGCTAAGTGGGCTGAGTGGATCCCAGTGTGTTGGACCGGGCTACAAGGTGACATCACTGTAGTGAAATTCAAAGCCAGGTTGAAGTCTGGGAACTGTTTTGACTACTAAAACAGTCTTACTCCCAGGATAAGTGAAATCAATTTCCAAGAATGGTTTGCGGTGAAACATGTGAGAAGTGAGTCAAATATGTGGCTCGGTAGTTGTTTTGTTTAGTCATCCTGAGTTAGCTAATTTTAGTAACAATCCCAAGTATTTTTGATGCCATGACACATATAGTTCCTGTTTGTAGAACCCATGGCCCACAAGCGATTGCAGCTTGCCTGATGAATCATACCTCTGACATGTTTGTCAGAAGTGAGGACAGACATGCTTGTTAGCATGCATGCTTTGTCATGTTGCTGTGGCACTCTGCCTGCTGCCAATGAACACTTAACACTTGAGGATACAATTGAGGCATTCGACAGACAGCTAGCTCGCTAAGCTAGCAGAAGCTAGCATGTGGTGGGCTACAGTACCAAATTCTACAGTACCAAATTCTACAATAGCAGAAGCTAGTTTGTGGTGGGCTACAGTACTAAAGTCTACAGCAGCAGAAGCTAGTTTGTGGTGGGCTACAGTACTAAAGTCTACAGCAGCAGAAGCTAGCATTAGCTACTGTACCAGAAGCGTAAGCATCATTAATAGGAATCTACCAAAGCTGTTTCCATGTCAACAGTTTTATGGCTATCTTTGTCACTTTGTCAAATGATGTTACCCAGAACGACACTGGGCAGAACATGCTGACAGACGCTGTAAATCCCCAAAATAAGCAACTCTGAAAAGGAACACAGATATTTTATGGGCTAATAACATTAGCGCTAGGTGCCTGTGTTTTATTAGTATTTCATGAGGCAATATAATTCAATCAATGGCTACATTTCAAAGGAAGCATCTGTTCTGATATTAAAAAAGTGAGCTCCCTTGACATAAATATGGTTTGCATTATGAAAAAGAAAACTATGTGAACAAGCTCTTAAATGACTGAACAGAACTGGCCATGTTGAGACTGGGGCATACTATAGGTGAGTTTGCATCATCTAGCTAAAAGGATTACTGCAAAACCATTCAGTGGGTGGGTGCCCAACACAATCCTCTACTCCAGATTGTTCTGTGATTATATATCTCCATGTCTCTATACTATGCCAACTGGATACTAATACTAGGGTTGTTAAATTAATGCTGCACAAAAGATTTGGGATATCTTTTAAGGTTGCCTTCTTTCATTTATTTATTTTTTTTCTCCGTTGTTTTAAAGAGAACTCTGAACTCTAGTTTCAAACACAGACAAATCACAGTGTTTGTGGTAACCTGTCACATAGTTAAGGTTTCATGGGTGTGTTTACAGGCAGAGTGATGACTATTTTGATTCACTCAAGAATCCCAGTAGGGTTAGAGTCACGTGGAAGTTAATCAGCGAAGAGTCGTTCCCAAAGCTTACATGGAGAAACTACAGTTTGGCGACACAAATGTCATCAGGGATCTTGTGAAATTACTTTGAGGAAGGACAAATTGCAAAAGCACTAAAACCAATTCTGCAAAACAGTTTGTGAAGCATTATCACCGCGACCAGATTTGGAAACCAAACTGCACGAATCCTTACATCAGCTTTACATTTCAAGACCGCTTCTAAAAAGCTCTGTTACGGTTTAAAATCCACTTACTTCATCTTTCCAATAATGCAGCAGAAAAAAAGGCTGTATTCAAAAGAAGCACATTGTGGTACCCATGTGACAACTGCTGGCCAGTAAAAATCATATGTATCATATGTATGACTCTATTGAATTTGAAAGCAGTGTAATCACGTTAAATACGTCTAGTATACGAGTAGGCCCGTTTGAATCTCCACACCGATACAATGTTCAAATATGATGTCACTGTTGGTTCATCTGTTTATATGTTGCTAAGATGATAGTAAGACGTTGAGATGTTTCTCCACGGCAGTCGAACTCCCTTCCTAGGAGTCCTGCGTGAGCCACTTTAACAACCCACCGCCTTGTTTCTGAAACGTTTACTTGAAACGAGTCCCTGCGAGAGCGTTATCGCTGGAGATGAGCTTTGCGCATCCCACACACCCTTGACTGACAGATGGGCCACCCACTCAAGCGGCTTGAAGATCAAGATAAGGAAGGCCCGCCTCCAGCAACAGCTCCATCTGGTTAACGCATTCAGCGAGGATACGCTGCGTGCTGCATGGTAAAGACACAGGCGCGTGAGGGGATTTCAGGTTTGCCTGGAAGCCTTAACTTGAAAGCAAGCTCTGCAACTTGATCGAAACATTGCAGATCAATTCCATTTGTTTCTGGTGTTTCAGAGACATTTTGAGACAAGTGCCTCCAGGGGCCCTCATTAAAGATTTACTACAAAGTTTTTAAGATGTTCGGAGGGGTTGAACTTGGTTGAAAATGAAATCCCTTATCCCTCGTGTAAGTTGAAGCCTGTGCTTGCCCAGGGGACGGGGAAAGGGAGTTGCAGTTGTGGGGAGATACTGAATAAAGCAGTGATGCATAGAGAGAGAGAGAGAGAGAGAGAGAGAGAGAGAGAGAGAGAGAGAGAAGAAGAGAGAGAAACCGTCAGATGAACAGAATCCAAATATTAATAGGCGAACATCGCTGCATATTCAAACACTATCCTAACTGACAACATACCTTAAATAGGAAATGTTCATGTAAGAAACCCACAGACATTATGTTGTTGGTCAAAGGTCAATAAAACATCAAATGTTGCCTATCGTGCGTAAGTGGGTCAAAGAAAGAGTTCTGCAGAGGTTTGCAAGTGGTTTGTGCTCCTCACCACAGTGTCTGCCTCACCTTCTCACATCTCTTTAAGCAGTCTCTCTGTCAGGCCTGACAAACACCCAGCCATGACATGCCAAGACAGACAACCACCCTCAGTGCAGAACTACAGCTCACAAACCTACACCAGTGTGTGCAGTGTGGCCAACACCCTTGAGACCACGGGAAAAGGCAGAAGGACCAGATAGCTCTAATTCTTATCTCTGAGGGAGCACAAATGTGCTTTACAGAAATGACAAACGTTTTGCATTTGGAGAGTAGGAAACCCTAGAAACCACCGCTTTAATCCCTCTCGTGAAGTTCGGTTTATATGTGATAGTGTGGTGTACAGAAGGCCAATGTTTATGATATGAGGATATAAGGGAGGAAGTCTTGCAAGCAACTAAAGGCCACAACTCTCTTCTCTGTAGCCACCATATGTAGCACACGCAGCCCCTAGGGCCCCAGCCCCTGCACAGGAAACACCAGTGAGCTCCAGATAGGCCCCTTAGCTGGACACCCTGCAGCCAGGGTTACGAGGGAGCAGGAAGTGCCACTAGTTTCTTCCACTGTTTACTTCCTGCATTCAAACACTGCTCTGCTGCCCTGGCCACACCTTCTCTCTATTCTCTCTCTCTCTCTCCTCTCTCTCCTCTCTCTCTCTCTCTCCTCTCTCTCTCTCTCTATCATCTCTCTCTATCTATCCTCTCTCTCTCCTCTCTCTCTATCTCTCCTTTCTCTCCTCTCTCTCTCTCCTCTCTCTCTTTCTCACCTTCTCCGTCCTACACACAAACACACATTTTGACACACAGTCCACAAAAGCTCCCACTAACCCTCTCACGTGCACAGTTTCACATAACAGGACAAGCACACAGAAATACACACTCCCGATGTGCACAACATCTTTCAACACTTTCAAACACATGGGCAGGACACACACACACACACACAGCTGCAGAAGACGAGGGTCCTAACATAATAAGATGGGAACAGAGGAGAGGGAGGGACATTAGTCATACTGACAGCAGCATGATGGGAAGCATGAGCACCTGTGTGTTGTATACACACACTTTCTCACGTACACACACTCTCTTTCTCACTCTCACTCATCCACACAAACACGCCCTCTCTTATACAAACTCTCTCTTTCTCGCCGTCTTTCTCTCTCTCTCTTTCTCTCTCTCACACACACAGAACCTGGTGGCAAGGCCTAACATGTCCACACATTGAAGTAGTCCTCAGTAAGTCTGTCCACATTTTAGAGAGGACATTCAGCCAGGCATCGTCTCTACCACATGAAATTATATATACACACTCAGCACACACAATCAGTGAGTAACAACGTTCCAGCCCGTCAATCTGTCTCTGACTTCAGAGTGGGCCATTTCCTGTTCCTGTTTCCTGTTCCCTGCTGTGGGATGAGAGGAGTGTCTCTCTGGAGACCTGTCCTTGGCCTGGAAGCTTAACCCTTCTCTGACTCCCTCACACACACACGCACACACGCACACGGACACACACTACACACAAACCTCCCCCCCCCTCCCCATGACACACACAGACAGAAACAAACACAGCACACATCAACTTTTTCCGAGGTACATTAAACACGGATTAACACCCCTGTCCTGTGCTTTAGATGAATGTTGTGACCTTGTCAACCCTGCTGATCCAACCCCCCCCCCCTCTCCACACACACACATACACATTCCCCTCCAACCCCCATTCCGCTTCTACTGGCTGTTGCGACCCAGCCTCTCCTTCTGAGAACATAACGGTGTAGCCCCAAAGACCAAAACAGCGGATTGGCTCATAGGAGATTGGCTCACAGGGGATTGGGTCACAGGAGATTGGCTCACAGCGGATGGGCTCACAGTGGATTGGCTCACGGGAGATCAGAGAGCCCCTGCCGTTCATCAAGGTTTCACCCTGACGATGTGAAACCCCAAAAGAACCCTGAGACCCCTGCAGCTCAGAGACAGGAGCCACTCACAGACCTCTGTTTAGCATTCTCTGTGTGTGGTATATGTGTCTGTGTCATGTATGACTATGTGGGGTGTATGTGTGTATGAGTGTTATGTTCATGCGAGTGTATGTTTGGTGTGTGTCTGTGTGGTGTATGAGTGTGCGTGTGTGTGTGTGGTGTGTGTGTGTGTGTGGTGTGTGTGTGGTGTGTGTGTGTGTGTGTGGTGTGTGTGTGTGTGTGTGGTGTGTGTGTGCATGTGGTGTGTGTGTATCTATGCTTGAAGAGGCCCAGCTGATAGCTGAAGAGCCAGATGTCACAGACCATGACAGTCTCATCCGGAGTGTTCTACTGCACCGCAGAAACACTGCTTCCTATTGGGTGACAGCTGCAGCTCGACTGCACCGACCACGTTCATCATTTGCATCCATGTTCGCATATCTGGAACATCTTCATTCATGGGTCAGCGGGCTGCGTGTTTGAGCATCTGCATAGAGTCAAGTCCAAACGCTGTACATGCAACACACAAGACGCACACTCAAAGCCCCCCTCCCCCCGAAACACACAAAAGAAAGAAACACGCTCAATACGCACATACAAACACACACAAGAAACACGCTCAAGGCCCCGCTCCCTCCCCACAAAACACTCACACGCAAGAAAGAAACACACTCAATACGCACACACAAAAACAGACTGAAAGCACAAAGGCACAGGGCGTGGGGCCACCCAGGCTGGGACTGGGTTCCTGGTGTGTAGAGATACAGCAGTGTCAGCTCTGTTAGCCTAGCCTAGCGGCATGGCTCCCTCTGCCCCTCCAGGATCCATTACAGGAGGGCCGTCACCTGACACCCCAGCACACAGCCCTCCTGGAGGACACTGGCTCAAGGACACCGACCCTCAGCCCAGAGAGAGGGAGGGAGGTCGGGGGAGAGAGCGAGAGAGAGACAGAGGGGGGGGGGGAGGGGGTAGGGAAGGAGGAAGGGAGAGAGGGAGGGACAGACAGAGAGACAGACAGACAGACAAACAGAAATGTAGAGCAGGGAAAGGAATAGAGAGAATGAGAGAAAGAGAAGGGAGAGAAGATAGATTGAAAGAAAGGACGAGAGAGAAAGGAGGAGAGAGAGCAGGTATTGATTCGTACCTTCCTCCTCGGGGACTGTGATAAATTTAACGGTGAAAATCCATCGGAAGGACCATATGTACCCCTCCTTCCCCCCTCTTCCCCTTAGCAGCCCCCTGTGGCTATAGTGGTATGACCCACATGGACTGGGGGGGCCTGGGGGCCGACATTCTCTTTGTTGGGCCGGTCCACTCTAACCCCATCAAAGGGAGAGAGGAGCCCTTGTAAAGCTGAGTCAGCAAGCTGCTCATTAGCTTCGTTAGCTTCCTGTCGGGTTCTTAATGGTGTTAGGTCCTCTCTCAACATGCTGGAAGGGGTAAGGGAAAGGGGGTGAGGGAAGGGCTACCAAAAATGCTAAGACAGCTACTAAACATGCTGTTAATGATCCAAAATCTGAGAGGAGAGAGAGCAAGACAGCCATGCTGCCAACAAACGGTTTAATGGCAGTTAGGCAGCTCAAACTACGAGACATCTGGCCAGTCATCAGCACTCAGCTTGAAGCTCTAATGGATGGATAGCTTTCCTCTGCCAGCGCTTGCTCATCTCTCTAACCCAAGACTCAGCATTGTGATGTGCTACAGACAGACAAACCCTTCAGAAAACCCTCAGGTGACCCTCAGTCACCTGAAAATGTTGGCTGACAGGGTGGTTGGCTGTCTGTCTAGCTGGCTGTTGGGCTGACTGACTGGCTGACTGGGTGGTTGGCTGTCTGTCTAGCTGGCTGTTGGGCTGACTGACTGGCTGACTGGGTGGTTGGCTGTCTGTCTGGCCGTCTGTTGGGCTGACTGACTGGCTGACTGGGTGGTTGGCTGTCTGTCTGGCCGTCTGTTGGGCTGGCGGACTACGTGATTCATTGACTGTAGCTGACAAAAAGATTGGTCAGGTGCATGTGTCTGATAACAAGAATGAACGCCTAGGATTTGTAGAAAGCATTCCTGTGTGTGTGCGTGTGTGTGTGTGTGTCAGCCAGTGCTACGTCCCAGATTGTGCATCAACAGATGTGCCAAACAGATGTTTTTACACTGAAGGGAAAGTACTGTGTGTATGTGTGAGTGTGTGCGTGAGCGTGCGTGAGTGTGTGCGCGCGGGCCTGTCCGCACCTTCCTTCTGATAGGCCAAGGTAAAGTAAACAGGCTGCTATGAACACACACAGAGACATCTGGACAGCGACAGCTGTTCACTGTAGAGTAGTATGGCTGTGCTGTCACAGGGTTGCATTGTACATACAGAGAGACATGTAGAATGCTCCAGAACACAGCGACTGAGTCATTCCCCTACTAGACCACTGAACAGGAAACGTACACCTTCACCAGCACACCAGCGGGTACAGAAAGATCCTTCTTTCGCAGCCGAAAGGAGTCTCGGTTTGTCAAATACGAAATATGTCTTTCCACTAGACGGCTATTACGGAAAGATATGAGATCAATGAGCAAGACTGTTTCTTTAAGTGAACCAGGAGCAGAGAGAGAGAGAGAGAGAGAGAGAGAGAGAGAGAGAGAAAAGATTTAAAGAGACAGAAAGAAAGAGCGAGAGCGAGATGGATAGAGAGACAGGCTGAGTGGCCTCGTCTATTTTCTCATGTGTGCGCTCCACTGGCTGGTGTAGAGCTGGATGTCTGAGGAGCTGCTGTTTAGCTTGCCATCTGACTTTCTGCCTGTCAAGATTCATCTCACCGGAGCCGGCCTCTCTGAAGTGATCTCCCAAAAGACCACCCTGACAGAATCAATGCTCTGCGAGCGGAGAATTCGAATGATACCGTTTCGAGCCATTCTGCCGAACGAGGCTTACTCGTTTTGCCAGGGTGATCTTGTGTAGTCAATGTAGTCAATGGCGTCTCAAGGCCTGTGCGTGTCTGTGTGTGTAAGGGGGGCTGTGTGTGTGGGAGGGCTGTGTGTGTGTGGGGGGGGGGCTGTGCGTGTGGGGGGAGGGGGGCTGTGCTTTGCGTGTACACGTGTAGGTGGACTATGATGTTTAGGATGGCCACATCAGAGAGGACGCGATTGATTGGGCATCGATAAACAGTAGCCAACCGAGAGAGTAGGATGAGAGAGACAAAGGGATGGAGGGATGAGAGGATGGAGGGATGAGGGGAGGGAGGGCAATTGGATGTCGGAATAAAACGATCAATATAGCGGCTCCATCTGTGGTGTCACTTTGGTCCTAACTTACATCACAATATTCAAGATGTCTCTCGACAGTACACATCAACATACCAGCCGGCCACCAGAAGCCAGGCTAGAGGACGTCAGATAGAGACAGATGACTAAAGGCAGACGTGAAGAGGGATCTAGTCTGAGGAAGTACTCTGTTCAGTAGATCGCCATGGGGACGGAGGAAGAGGAGGCTGGAACCTGTGACAGACACGATAAGACATCCACAGCGCTGGAACATGACAGCACTTTGGAGTCTGAGGGGAAAGAATGGGGGAAAAAATGTCCTAGGTCCTCATCCAATTCGATGTTGTACGGTGAAGAAGGGATTAAGCGTTTCAACTCTGGTATACATATTCAACAGGGACTTGATGAGCGGTGGGAAATATTCCGTGGGATTTGGATGTGAAAATGAAAGACAGGAGACAGAATCTTGGCAGCAGTCCAGCTGGTCTTCAATTATAAATGACTTTCTTCAGCCCAGCGCGATAACAACACCAATCATTTACTGTAAGTACTTTAACAAGGCCGGCAACAAGCTGGTTTGCTTACTATAATTTCCGAGACATGCGTTTTTGCTCCATTTTCTGCATCGAAAATGCTGTTTGCGCAGTCTAATTGCATGCTGTAGACCACCCACATGTTGAGGGATTGTGCAGAATGCTTCACGCTCATAATCAAAATAAAACACGCTCTTCTCTCCGCATTTGTTTTCGTGTTGCTGTGTTCTTTGAGATGAAAAAACGGAGACTTCCTGTACGCCGGAGGGGGGTGAGGTGGGGGAGCGAGGGAGGGGAGGGGAGGGAAGTGTCAAAGGTCAACAGCGTTCCTTCCCCCCAAGGCATTCTGGGAGCTCAGCCTGAGTGATCCCGTTGACCCCAGCGGCCCTCTGAGCTGTTCTGCTTCAAATGTTCCTATCTTGTTCAGCAGACCCGACCAGATGCCCTCCACCGCCGAGTCGAGGACCACCGGTTCTCATCAGTGATGCCATCAAACCACGCCACGTTCAAGGCCCGCGCTTTTAGAGGAAAACACAGTGACTCGACAACCCCTAGCTCGCTTTGTCTATTCTCTCCCTCCACCCCGGCGACACGCCACCAATGCCACCAACGCCACCAACGCGTTCGCAGACGCGCCGCCTGGATCGCCGCCCAGAACGCTCCACGCCAACAGTAACCATCTACCCAACAAATCTACAACACGTGCAACGCCCACCAGTAAGACAAATGTGGTGTTCATTCAACAGCAGCATCTCTAGCCGCTGTGAGCCCCCTACCTATGGTGTGCTCGCCAGGGTGCTGTCTAATTAAAACCCACCGGGGACTTTATTACTGAGCCGCAGGACAGACCCTGGTCACCGTAACCAAGCGCGGCTCTGCTTTGAGCCTCGCAGAAACCCCTCCGGCTCAAGGGCTGTGCGCCTAATGAGAGTAAGCTTGTAAACGAACCGGTACGTTCCGGAGTCCCAGTGTGAGTATAGATAATGCAGGAAGGGCTACACACACTCGAGCACAGGCTCGGAGTGAAGGGGTGACTTTAAACACTAATCCTCGATATGACTCTCTCCAGACTCTCCTCTCTGCCAGTATTGCAGGCAGGCCGCCCTACAGAGACTTCACCAGCCCCGTGACGTACGTACACCCCAGTCCTCTGCACACTCAAGTCTCGTGTCCTAGTCCCAGCTGCATTTCGACTGACGGCGGCGGCCACCCCTGCGTCTAGTGGTCAAGGAGAATCTAGGAGACGGCGGGCCGAGCATAGCACGCACGGACTTTCACTACCGAGGCAGTCACCCTTACCTTCCCGAAGTCTCTCACGTCGAAGAGGTCGAAGGCCTCGAACAGTTCGTTTTTCTTCATGCCGAACGTCTCGCTGCAGGCCGACAGAAAGGTCCTGATGTTCTTCAGGCAGAGGAACTGTGGGGAAAGCGAAAAGGGGGGCGTTATCATTTGGCAGCACTCTCTTACGTGTCTATGTTAACGAACGTATTCAAGGAAAAGTAATCCTCTGCATTGAAGATGAACTGGCTGACAATCGATAAGAAGTTCAGTCAGTCGAGCCTCAGCTAGACTCTTTCCATGTCAAGTCCCAAAAACGCAAGTATCAATACAAGGTGTCTTAGAACCACGGACGTCTTTTGTTCATGGGATACCAAATGAGAGCCAAACGGTTCCTGCTAGGACAGTCACGCAACATTAGCTTTCACCTTCTAACCATCCCAACACTGTTGTGTATTTGCATATGAAGACCTTGGCAACGGAGGGTCTGATATATTGCTTTCGGTCTCACCTCAGATCACGAAGGGATGTGGCTGAGCAGCGACAGCTGAATGGGTGAGGACACAGGGGGGGGGGGGGGTAGTGGATAGAGGGGAGAAGGGAGCTAAGGGGGCTGTGGCGGGGGGAGAGCTCGTCCATCACCCAGGTGGCTGACGCCTCGTCATTTCATCAGAGTGCTTCATCTAGGACAGGGACGGTGGACAGGGCCTTTAAGCTGATTGGCTCACATAAACCATCAACTGACATAATTCCCTTGGTGGTCAAATCTGGCTCAACGAAAGAGGAAGTTGATTCAAATATGCCAGCGCTTTACGAAGACACTGGGCACACACTTCTCACCTGACCCAGTTGAGCAAACCAAACTTCACCAGAAAACAGTGTTATTGTGAACATTATCCCAGCAATGCTAGTGTGTGTTAAGTGATGAATTCAACACAGGATATTAACTCTGTACTGGGCCTCTTGCTAGTTTTGAAGAGATCACAATCTTCATTGGAGAGCTTCATTGGTTTTGCCAGTATATACCTCTGGTATATAGTATATACATCTGGTATATACTGGCAAAACCTCTTCTTCTAATGAAAAGGCCCACACTTAAGACAATACATGCATTTGCAGAAGCTCAACAAACCCATGAAAGATTACTTTTTTTTTTAAACTATTCTTGACATTGGTCTTAGGTAACAGCAGGGTTTCAGAGGAAGTGGCATTCGTTTCAATATCCTCGTTTGTTGAGTTGCAATGACGATCGGAGAAGAGGCTAGACGCGCTACGGGAGCGAGAGATCAGCCCGCAGAGGAAAACAACCAGACAGTCAAACGCACCAAGAACACAGAGACGAGATACAGTGGCTGGAAGTGGCTACATCTGGCTTCTTTATTCATCACACGAGCGAGCAGTATTTAACCCTGCCGTAACCCTGCTAAGAGCGCTCGAAAAAACCACATCGAAAACGGAGGCTCTCGCTGCCTCCGTCACATCAGCTGGTTCCAGATCAGTTCACAAGGAGGACTCCCAGAAGGTGGAGGAGGAGACGAGGTGGAAAAGGGGCAGCGGTTGAATGACTTCCGGATGTTTGCGCACGCTGGCAAATGTCCGCCCGTCGCGTTCTATCAGCCGAGCCCCCCCCCCAAATAGCAGGCTGGGGTCTGAACGGAGACTCCGCTGCAGAGGCGGGGGGGCATCCGAGAGAGGAGCAGCATGAGAGGGCTGGAACTGGAGCAGCACTGGGGCGAATCAGATGGAGGAGGGGGGGGAGAGGGGATGGGGAGGATTTAACAACCGTGGGAACGCAGAGAAGGGTCGCTGTAGCTGTTTTCTGCATTAGGAACACTCAGACCCCCCCCAGGCCTCATCTGCTGAACCTGTGGCAGAGACATGCTGGTCCTGTCGTGTATGTCTTCGTGTGTGTGTGCGTGTGTGTGTCTGTGTCTGTGTGCGTGCGTTCATGTTTGAATCTGTCCGAGTGCGTGTGTGAGTGTTGCACACTTGGGCATGTTGTCTCTGTACCGCATGTGCTCTCCCACTGTGTGGAACACTGGCCAGGACCAGGATGTTCCACTTCTCCTCTCCTAGTGGATCCCCACTGCCCTCCCCGGAACACCCTCCTCAGCCTCCACCGCCCTCCCCCCTCCCCCTTTACCCCACACACACCCTGCAGCTCCCAGAAGACGGTCGGTGACCAGTTGCAAAGCGGAGGGGGCGGTCTTCGTAACTGCAGATCTTCCCCCGACGATAGTAGCGTACTCCTGGGCTCTTTGGGGGAGGGGGAGGGGGGGGGGGGGTGGGGGGCAACCTTCTGCTTTTCCCCTCATGTGCTCTGGCTCCTGGGCGTGGAACGTGCTTTGCATGCACAATCACAGTCCTGCTTTTACTTCTGTGTTCACCCATGTTGGCCTAAGCTCCATGGCAACCAGCGGAGCTGTTTTTACGATCCTGTGTGTGCGTGTGTATGTGTGAGTGCACTGTCTGTGTGGTAGCAGCTAATCGAATTCTACTCCACACTGCCTTACATCCAGCCACTAAAGAACAACCAGGGATCTGCCCTCTCATTGGTCGATGCTTAACGAGCGTCAATTAACTGCAATCAAATGGCCCAACTGGCTAACAGAGGAAGTTGCAAATGCTACCCAGAATCTAATCACTGACCTTACAGTCTATTTACATCAATTGAACTAAACAATTGAACATAACCAGCTGGGAGGAGGGGGGGTGCTGTGGGTGAGCTGTCTGGCACCAAGTATGGAGGGCATCTGGCCTTCAGCTCGAAGCGCAAGGGCGTGCCAGAGGTGGTTTGGCGACGGTCTCAGTCAAGAGACTGCAGGTCCATAACTTGGTCTGTTAGCCCGATGTTGACTGAAGATCTTTAACCGTGCTGATGAACACTTATAACACCACAGACCAGAGAGGCACTCTCACTAATGAAATGCCCTCAGAAGAGACAGAGACGGAGATAGAGAGAAAGAGAGAGGGAGGGAGGGAGAGAGAGAGCGAGACAGAGAGAGAGAGAGAGAGAGAGAGAGAGAGAGAGAGAGAGAGGACTATAGAAGCCCATCCTGATATCCCAGACTGCAGACACATTCATTAGGAGATGACGGCCCTCTTTATTTCTGTGCAGTGTCTCTACATTATTAATAACATCTAAACGTTCTGCTCTTGCAGTCTCAGGCCTGTGCAGCTGTTCCCAGGTAGAGCTGTCGGCTGCAGGGTCTAACTGGCCTCTCTTGCCACCTAACACATACCAGGAGCAAAGACAAGGGGGGGGTTACACTGGATCATTCAGCCATTTTTTCTCCGGAGAGGCAATTTTATTAAGCAAAGGGGTCTCTCAAAACATGTTCTATTTCAAATAGGAACTGTGAGACCCTGTGCTGAAGCCAGTCCGCCCAATGTTTGCGTGGAGTGTGTTTGAGGACATTTCAACTCTGCTCAACTCAGCCACACGAGACTCTTTAATGCTGCGGCCTGCTTTGGAAAAGGACCCTCTCCCATCCGTGTGTTCTCACTGAAACATGAACACTTGTTCTTCCTCCTCCTCCATCCTCCTCTCCCTTCCTCCCTCCCTTCCCCTTCCCTCCCTGTCTTTCCACTGCTGTGCTCTAAGAGGGTACAGCAAAGAACAGAGGGGGGGGGATGACATGAATCAGACTCCAGCTGGAGCGGGTGGGAGAACCAAGCCAACTGGTGTCTGACCCTGTGTGCGCTCGGGGGTGTATATGCGTTTGTGTGTGTGTGTGTGTGTGTATCGGTGTGTGTGTGTGTGAGAGAGAGAGCCTTCCCGTGTGTTCCTGTGTTTGCCTCTACAGCTGTTCTACACCGTACACATATCCATCCAGCCTCTGCGAGCACGTAATCCATAATCCATGGGTCCTCTAATACAGAGAGGTGCTGCGGGAAACACAGAGAGGCATGAGCAACTGAAACACAACACGCTGCGTACACGGGTGTACAGGAGCGCTACCGCACACACACATATCACACACATGTTAACACCCAAAAGAAAAGGCCCCATGCACAATAACACATCGACCGCGCGCGCTGACACACACACACTCCCGCAGTTCCTGTTACTCTGTATGCCTATTTATAGCCGGATAGGAGAAATCGTGTCTAATTCTGCTCAAGGTTTTGGACGCTCCGGTGGACATGGGATGGAAAGGTTGCGGTGGTGCTACAGGCCATATCTCCCCTCCGCTCCTCCGTCTCTCCACGCCCCTCTCCCGTCTCTCTCTTTGCCCTTCCCCCATCCCTCCGCCTCCACGCCCTCCCGCCATCTCTTTTCCGCAGGTCCCTCTCTGCCCTCCACCCCTCCATCTCTCAACCCCCCCACCGTCTCTATCCCACCACCTCTATTTTCCCCCATCCTCCCTCCCTCTCTGCTCTCCACCTCTTCCTCCCCCCCATCTCCCTAAAGACCACCAGTGTCTCCGCAACTCCTGGCGTGACAGTGTCCACGCAGCACCTCCCGACACACGCCTTCCCTCGCCACAACATGCACGCCTCTTGACTCCTTCAGTTGTCCTCCATGTCTCTTGATCATCGGCCGTCAGCAGATGGAATCGAGAAGGACATGGCTAGACTGGTACTTCAAACGCTCTGCTCAATGACAACTGTTTCCCCGATAACGATGTCAGTATTGACACAAAGCTTTCACAGAGCACTCCGCAAGGGGACACATTAAATGAAGCCGTGCAGTTGGATTTTGGAAATGTGATAAACATTGATTACGTACAAATCAAACCCTACTCGATCCGCTCTGTGATAGTCCTTATTGGATCAAGGAGCACTTTGAGTCGTATCACTGCTCTACAGCCAGACACTGCGAAGGTAGCTTGCCTCTCACTGGAAGATATAAATGTAACAAATTGAAATGTATTCCCTCCATTTGTAAGTATCCTTGTTTCCCTTCCAAACACTGAATAAGGGACATCAGGACATGAGATATCAAATTCCACCCATTAAAGATTTAAAGTTCAAAGGTTAATAGTTGTAGATTTCCATAATGCAATGATGAACCATGCAGAATAACTTTTCCAACAAACAGCCTTGCTTACTGGATACAGTGGACCTGGTTACCTTGGTGACTGAAAGAAAGGTCAGCATGTGTGAGTGTGCACGTGAGTATGAGTGAGTGTGAGTGTGGTGTGTGTGTGGTGCAATATTTTCCTCATCGTCCTCTGATATGGGCCAATGCCATCATGAAAGCGGTGTGTGTGTGTGTGTCTTAGCGTGTGCGTCAGTGTGAGGACATGGAGGAACACAACGCCATGATTTCCTTAAACAACATCAGACATTCATTTGACGGACTGCAACCTCCGTGCTCCTCTCCAGGTGTTAGTGTGCGTTCACACTGTGTCTGGCCATGCAACGTGACAGCTGGACGCACTGGCAGAATCCACAGCTCTGCTCCGTGACTACAGACAAACCGCTCAAGGTCGACCATTGAAACGTGACGACCGTGGAAAGGGAATGGCCACGTTGGGATCTTCTGCTGAGATGGTGTGGAATGAGGGCTTCTCTACGGCTCATTCCTTCACGCTGGATAATGGAGGAAGCACGTGGAACCGAACGGTCAGCTGACAGATGGGGCGATGACCTCACCCAGCGTTATCCTGGCCCTGATGCATCCTTCCCACCACACCCGGTCCTCCCCCCCCCTTCCCTCTTTCCCGCTCCCCTCTCGTCCTCCCTCTCTAGCTGTCTCTCCCTCTCTCGCTCGCCCTATGTCTTTTTCTTTCTCCCTCTCTCTGTCCTTCCCTCCCTCCCTCTCTCATTCCGTCTCCGTTTTCTCTGTATGTTTCTCTCTCTCTCGTCCTTCTCTATTTCCACTTTCTCTCTCTCTGTTTGCCTCTCATCTGTGAAACCCAGTGTTCCAGGAAGAGGATGACTGGCCGGGTTTGACTTCCTTCCCGTTTCCCTGTTCCCTTGTTTCCCCGCATACGTGAGGACCCAGAGACAGTGTGCTGCAGGCCCAGCTCAGAGTCCCTCAGTCTTGTTGCTCCAAGCTATGACTTACTACCCCATTTAGCCAGGATGTGGCACAGTCCCTTGGAACAGGAACAACACACAAACCCAGTGAAGGATACAGCTGTGTGTGTATGTGTGGGAGGGAGGCTGAGTGTGTGAACATATCACTTCTTCATTACTTAGCCATTATACAGTCCTCACGGCAGCTCTGGGAAACCATGTGTCTGAAGCGAAACATTGACTGTAACAAACGCGGACGGGGAACAAAAAACGACCGTTCAAAGAGCGCGAGCGCGCAGAGAGGTCTGAGGCTTCCTGCTTCTGCGTTGCAGTCGCGAGGTGTCTTCTGCTAAAGCCGGATCCCCCGTGAGAACCCTGGCGAGCGAGCGGAACAGACGCGTCCCACGGTCAAATGTGCGCCTGCGTCCGTCTCCGGAGGCCCTCTGGAGACATGGGGGAGGAGTGGGGTTAGAGGGGGGGGGGGGGGAGAAGCCAGGGGGTGGATGGGGGAGGGTGGGAACGTGATGGGCTTTCGTGTGCTGTGTGAATGATTGGGTCGACATCCATTTGCACCTTTTTATTAAGACGCTCTTGCTCTTGATAAATGACTTGTCCAGCCTCCGGTCTGCACCTCTCTGTGTCACCAAGCGGAGGAGGGGATCCCTCAATGAACCCCCCCACCCCCCACCCCCTCCCCCAAGGGCCTCTTCCATATTTTCAGAGAGTTGGTGCTGTTCCACGGGCGACTGCGAAGCCCTCTGTGACATCGCTTGTATAAAACACATATATATATACACACAGTCTAACTTAATAACTACCCAGCTAACGCTAACAGAGGCCCCCCGCTAGCAGCCTCCTGCCCCAGGAGATGCTACCCTGTGGCCCAGACAAGCCCTTTGTTCTGGGGACTCCCAGTGCCTTTGTCTCCCCTCGTCACGGGTCCCCTGGGTAGGGGGCAGCCGTGGGGGAGAGCTTGAGGGGGAGGGGAGGCGGTGTCCCATGTGTTTGGAACCGGCCAATGATAGAGGAGCTGCCACTGCGTTCATGAATTATGCAGCATGGTGTACACATCCCCACCACCCTCACATATGGAAATGTCACCTCTGTGCCGCAAACAGAAAGTTGTTCTTTCTTCTCTTCTAAATGTCCTTGTTGTAGAGGGGTACAGAGGTGTGTGGTGAAGTGGGGCTGGGGCTGAGGCTGTGGCTGGGGCTAGGGGCTAGAGGCTGGAGGCAGGGGTAGCGAGTTTGAGAAGTGTATTATACACGTTTGTGATTTATAATCAACAGAGGATTCAGGCCAAAGCCGTAATTTGCGAACTGTTTGCATTTCAAGAGAGCGAACGTGTATCTGTGCGCGTGTGTGTGTCTGTGTGTGTTTTAATTACTGTCTCCTGATATATCATCACTGCTGAATCACAGAATGACAAACGCAAACAGGCATGCTGTTACGTAACAGTGAATAGTTTGCAAAGCGATCACCAGCACACATATACAGGTTGTTCTGCTACAGTGTGTCATTATGTCATATCTACCAGTGGAGTGGATGCTACGAAACCTATAGATCCTTCCTCGCTCCCCCCGCCCCCTACACACACACACACACACACACACATACACACACACATACACACACATCAGCTGACCATTACCTGTGATCTACTTCTCCCAGTATAAAGCCAGTCTCTCTCTGTCTCCCCACTCCCAGCCCGACCCAACGTCCACACAATGAATTTATCAATTTGTTCAGAGTACTGGAAGCACTAAAAATGCCAATAGCAATTAAGATCCTGTCAACTCATTTTAACGGCCCACTTTTATCTACCACGTCAGTGCTGCTGGAAGTTCACCGCTCAAACCCGATGACAGATGCAACTGCTGTAGCCCACAATATCGACGTCGACACTGAAATTCAGCTGGGGGGTTTTGTGTTTGTTTGTTTTTTTGGGGGGGGGGGCTTGGAGATACAGCGCAGTCACCGTATCCCACTTTCAGTCATGGTCGGCTCTCAAGGACAAGTTTAGGACCCGTGCGATCTCGGTGTTTTATGATGGAGCGGTCAGTTCCCCGCTGCAGGTCTGCAGATTGCTTTTGGGCCGCTGTCCCCCTGTGAGTTGTCACGGAGCCAAACTCCAGATTTACGAAGAGGCCTCCTTCTAATCTGACCCTGGCTGTGACACACTCCTCCAGAGAGCAGATGTGAGCAATGGATGCACACGTGGCCCGAGCCCCTCTGACAGCCCGCATAAAGAATCTGGCAGAAAGGGAATCTTCCTTATAGGACAATTTAGACGTCCGAAAACTTAGGGTTTGGGTCAGTTAGTAATTTTATGTTCGGGGTAACGGTCACCGTTGCCGTCCATGCCATTTACTTGTTGTAAGTGATGAGGATCGCTTTGAACGGACCCTCACCTGAACACGCGACCTGCGATTCACCCCCTGTAGAGGGCGCGTGCGAGGTCGGACTTCTAACGGTTTTTGGAGTGATGTGAACCCAGCTTCCCTCATTGTAAAGCGGTGTGACACTCTAGAGTGCATGTTATATTTGTCCGCGATTCAAAAGCGCAAATCGGTGTGAAATTTCATAAACGTGCCAACAGGTTTTCATTGGTGCTGCCGTTCATGTAGTCTACTGTACACTCCAGACCCTCCAGAACGCAACGGCGGAATGACACGTTGTCACTTAAAGTCTCGTATTTTCTTACCTGCGACATCTGAGGTCTAAGGTTGATCTCCTTCAGGTTGATGGACTGCGGTCGGAGGTTGTTCAGAAGCTGACACAGCAGGACTCCGTCCCTCAGGGTCTGGGCTAGGTCGAATACCTGGGCGGACTCCCATGTTACCCGGTGGTTCGATGGAAGCACCTTGCAGTTGATCAACCACAATGCGCATTGTCGCCAATACTCCATCATAATTCGTTAGAAGAAAACAAACAAATTCCGCGGGTAATATTTGAGAATGCTCCGTCGCGCACGCTACAGCAACGTCTCCATACTTGACCTGCCCTGTAAACGTTGAAAGCGAAACTCGATAGCGAGGTCTGACTCCACTTTTCTCTGTACCATAGCAGGCAATTTAACGTCACGATGACAAACCTCCCCTGGCTGCTAACGCGCGTCCTCTGATTCCATGGATGACCGAACCACCCACCGTTGACAACTAACCCACAGTCCGTGCGCGCACTCTTCCAATATCCCTATCTCTCTCTCCTCCCTCTCTCAATTGCGCTTACTGTCTGTCTCTCTCGCTCTCTCCTCCCTCGGTCCATACCCACCCCTTACCCTCCTCGCCTCTCTTCCGTTCCACGTTGAACGCATCGATAGTAGGTTTTCCGTTTATAGCCGCCTTAGGAAATGCTTTTGCAAAACGTTATAAAAAATAAATTGCGTCGGGGAACGAGGGGCGAGTTGAAAATATCAGACAAGTTAAACTTCAATAAAAGGAAAAATACATTTGTTTTATTGAAATAGTAGAATAGGCCATAATATCATAATTAGAATCGATTGTCAGATTTCCATTCTTCGTAAGTGTTGAGATAAACATATGCAAATAAACTTGGTCAGTCGTATAAGTGGTGACCTCAGAGACATCCCATTAATAATTCATATTAATGGGCAAACACATTATGATCGTCTGTCCTTTGAATCTGTTTCTGCGTGAGAAGGTTTTAGGCTTGCTTCATGTACATATAGTCATGTTTGCTACGGTCAGGTCTATAATTCCCTTTTTGTAACATGAATGGTTACTTAAGAAAACCTCTTTATCTCATGATGTAAATACCTGCATGCAAGAAACGGCGGAACACACTCACACACACACACTCACACACACACACTCACACACACTTACACACTCACACACTCACACACTCACACACTCACACACACACACACACACACACACACACTACGGGCGTCCACCGGATACATTCAAGGTTGCCTTATGTCCAATCCTGCTGTCCTCTCCAGACCGTGCTCCCTCCAGAGAGGCCCTGAAGAGTCCGTACACCTGAGCACTGACAGGCCCCGAGTGGGAAACTAACCAGGGTCCTACTGCTGGAAGGTGGCTGTGCAAGGCACTGCGCCACAATGCCAGTAATCATGCGACAATATCAGATTAGCTCACATGAATGAGTTTGCTGTAAATGTATTTTAGCTGGTAGGGGCCTACTGCTGAGCAGAGAAAATGGCAGTTGCAAAGACCTCGCTATGTAGAACGGAAGGGGAAATGAAAAGATATTTGTTTGGCAGAGACGAGGACAAAGGCTGACCCACCACAACAGACCATTTATTATCAGTTATCAGGCTGCATTTCACATCCTACATCCTCTGTCTCTGCCCTCTGCCTTGGTCCCGTGCCCCCCGCGCCAGAAGTATCTGTCGGTTTTGACTCTCTCTCTGATCCATGCGCAAGGTGGGCAGGGCAGGGGGGCGGGAGGGGGCGGGGGAGTGGGGGAGGGGTATGAAGGCAAGGGGCGGGCGCTGCATTCTTTAAATAAGAGCACAATGCCATGGATATCCTGACACTGTCCGTGCGACACACTGAGAAGAACAGCTCTCTTAAGCCCACAACTGGCGTCCTTCCCACATTCCTTCCTCCCTCTCCTTCCTAAACGAGGTACAGGATTGGAACGGTAGCAGGTCACCGGCTCTGGAGGTTGAACGTAACGCTCGATCCCCGCAGATGTGAATCAGGACAAGAGAATGTTCTGGATGTTAGATTCACACCTGTCTCCTCGTGGTACCGTTTCCTCTTGTTTACAGTCCAGGTTAAGAGGAATCTAAACTGTAAACACCAATAGGGAGTTCACGCAAACCATTTGCGGAAAGACATTTACATCAAGCTCTTTAAATAATCTGATTTCATAAATAGATACTACATGTATTATTTGAATACATTATGATATTGCACACATTATTATTTCCGTAAATACACAGATGGGATTACTTGCATAAATGGATAACATTTCTGGATTGTCATCAATTTATATAAGAAATCTGAGTGTTCCGAATTTGAGGTTTACATTAGTATAAAGTGTAATGCCTGGAAAAAAAGTATTTAAAAATCCCCTCATTCTCATCCTGACATATTTACTTCTATTCTAAACACAGTTCGGTTTGCTTTTTTGGTTCTGGCTTGAATTTTCCCCTATGTGTAAAAGGCCAGTAATATGACAGTCCTTTTAAGACTCTGAGCTTTTAATCACTGGCCATTTGGGCAGACTTGAGAGGCTCGCATAGCTGGACTTCTTTGGTCATGATCCAACGCCGCTGTTCTTCTTTCTTTGCTGAACCTCTTTGATGGAAGAAATATGGAGGATTCATGACTAGACTAAGCCAGCACATTAAGGAAGTGAGAGAGCTGTTGCGTGAGAGAGAGAGAGAGAGAGAGAGAGAGAGAGATGAGAGAGAGAGAGAGAGAGAGAGAGAGAGAGAGCGAGAGAGGAGAGGGAGAGAGAGAGAGAGAGAGAGATTAAGAGAAGACATTTCAAAGACAGAGGCTTTGAATCAAATAGGGAGGTTAGGAGGGGTAAGAGGAGAGGAGAGGGCTAGAGAATTATACAAGCGAGATGTCTGTGAGACAAAAAGAGAGAGGGATTTCTTCGGAGTGAGTGTCTGTACCTCCAGTAACCTCAGTGCTCTTCTGAACTGTCCGGGGGCTGTTCCCGGCTTCGTATTCTTTTGTGTTCTTTTTTTTTTTTTGTTTTTTTTTTTTTCTTTTTTTTTTTTTTTTTTCTTTTTTTTTTTTTTTTTTTTTTGTTTTTTTTTTTTTTTGTTTTTTTTTTTTTTTTTTTTTTTTGTTTCTTTTCTTTTTTTTTTTTGTTTTTTTTGTTTTGTTCCCAGCATTTTTTTGCAGCTCCTTATAGTTTTGCTTAGCCAAATTATTTCAATGTGAGTGCTTCAGGCGGGCATGGACGCCGCGGTGCCCTTTGGCCTGTATGTGTTCTTTTGCTCCGTATTTTCCTTGTTCAATCTAATTCCTTGCTGTCATCTTCATTGTTACGTTGTTTTCTCTGTTTGGCGTCCTGGCTTGAGATGAACTTTCGCTCTCTTTTTTTTTCTTCTTGGTGATACTTGGCTTTCTGGGTGACAGCGAGTTGTGTTGGCTTTTCGTGTCCTCCTGCTCCTCTCAGACACAGGAATTGTAGTGATGCGTCTCTCACCTTTGTCTCTACTTGGCAATCAGAGAGAGCGCGCGGAGGCAGGAGAGCATGTACTCGTTGACGCAGGTCCCCCCTCCCCACCTAGCCGTGTCAACACGATCAACTGGGTGTGTTTACGCCTTTGTCATTCGCAGTCCTCGACTCGGAGAGTATTCATTTCTTCCCTCCCCCCCCCCGCATCTCATCACCACCTCTCCTTCTGTAAAAACATATTTTCTGGCCGCTCTCCGTTCCACGTCCACGAGGATCGTACGGTGACGGCCCGGGGTCACGGACGTCACTGTCCCAAGGCGCCAGAAAGACGCCAAGACGTTTGTACCCTTGATCGATTCTCTGGATGATATAACCTTAACAGGCTCTGCTAGCACTGCTTGGTAGGGAGGGAGGGGTGGTAGATACATCAATGTAGAGTGAGACCCAGGAGAGGCCCAAGGGAGGGCTAGGGGAGGAGCCAGGGGAGGAGCCAGGGGAGGAGTCAGGGGAGGAGCCAGGGGAGGAGCTAGGACGAAGTCAGACAGTCCAGGATTTCATGACTGGGTAGCCAGGGGGAGGATCAGCTGTCTACTGCCTGTGGTGGAGCCACTGGAGTGGAACGCATACAGAGATTGTGTGTGTGTGTGTTTGTGGGGTTTGTGAGTGTGTGAGTTTGGGTGTCTATTCATGTGGGGTGTGTGCGTGCAGAGTGTGTGTGTGTGTGCTGTAATGACTGTAGGGACCATGTACAATACTTCAAACTCCATCCTTGGATCAAAACCCTGCAGCAATCCTCATCTACAAAGGTTTTCAGTGACTAAGGTGTCACACAGCGAATGCTGATGAGCACAATCCATGTAGTCAGTCATGCAAACACACAAAGCTGTTTCACCCGGATTCAAATGAACATCCTCTCGAATGAAAACAAACAAACAAACACTTTGTTTCCTTCCGCCGTTTAACGACGAGTAAACAAGCTCATGTAGGAAACGTGACGGGGGAGTTCACACGCGCATCCTTCATTTGCGTTTCCTCGGATTCAACCACTCATGTCGACGGCTCCTTCAAGATTCAGAGTGATCGCCCCCTCTGGGTGTAGCTGTGACCGTGCACCCAAACCAGGAGGGTCGTTCTTCAGCCTTATCTGGGGACGGAGGGCTGTCTCAGTACACAGTCTGGAAGCACCAGAGCCACAGGACAGACGCTGTCCGTCAGCAAGTCAAGACAAGACAAGCGTCTTGCGAGGGGGGGGAGAAGAAGCACAACGACTACGGTGAGTCCAAATGCTACGTTCCACCCCCTGTTTTGATCATTCTGTTTGGAGTTCGACCCACACGTGTTTGGGGCTCTGGGTTGACAGGGTAGCAAAGGAGCAGACTAACATCAGTTGCACGGCCAATCGTTCTCATCAACAGCTCTGACGCCGACCAGCGGAGGGCAATGGCGTCGGAGGTGGCAGACAGGGCCATGGGTGCCATCATAGGAGCAGCAGTGGCAGACGCAGCAGGTAGGATACTGCTACCCCTCAACCTGACCCACTTATTCCTCCTGCCGATCAGCTTGACTTTCTGGGGCTGGTCTGAAAGGGCCCGACGACTATCAGTCTGAGCCATCTGGACGTCTGTTGCGGATGATAGTGGCTGCAGAAGGGCGTTCCCCCGCCCCTCTATCTCTCTCTCATTCTCTCTCCCTCACTCTTTTTCCTCTCACTCAGTTTCTGTCTTTCTGTCTGTCTCCCTCTTCCTCTCTCTCTCTCCCACTATCTTTTTCTCTCTTTACCTCTCTCTTTATTTGTCTCTCTCCTCCTACATCTCCCCTGTCATGGTCCTAAAAAAAAAGATTGAGCTTAAGCAAGAAAGTTGATATTTGATCGAAACTACTCCATTATTCCATTTGTCTGGTGGCTAGCCTGCTGCTTTCGGTTCTTGTGCTCCGTAAACCAGATGTTACATCAGATTGGCCCTTTCGAAGATGAAGCAATAACTGCACATCAGTATGTTCAGTAAAAAACATTACATAATAAGCCAGCCACACGTTTTTGTGTGGCTGGCTTATTGATCCTACTGATGTGTCTTCACCTTAACCGAGCTTAGCAGTGCCCCTCCAGAACGAAAAGCAATACCAACTCAACTGCACTGACAGATATTGCCTGGTATTTGACGCCCATACACAGAACTTCTGCTAAACAGCTAAACCAGCCGTGATTCAGAGTCAAACGTCAGCTGTGGCCTGGCTGCTGAGATCCTCACCACACAATGTAGAACAGCAGCCCAGCTTGGGAGTGGTCCTCTGCAGCTTGGCCAAGCTGATGTCACCCCTCTCCCCCCCCCCCCCCTGTCTCCTGGGGAAACTCCACCCGTCCAGCCCAGCCCATGCACTGGATCTACAACCCGGACCGGCTCCTCGAGGTTCTGAAAGATCTGGAGCCCAGCCCTGAGTTCCGTCCGCAGTCCGCCAACCCGTTCTACCTGCGGACGACGGGAGAGCAGACGTGCTACGGAGACCAGGCCTACGTTCTGCTGGAGTCCCTGAAGGAATGTGGAGGTAGAACCTGAAACCTGGTACCATGCATGTTCGAAGAGTGGCTGGAACTTGATACCACACATATTCTTAACAATAATAATATGTAGACTAAAAATAATGGATTTTATTTCGCACTCACTCTTCTCTACTCTAACCAATGTTAAAAGGGCCAGAGAACACAAAAAAAGGGAACGAAGTCATTCAACCACATGCTGCACACGGAGTGTCCAGAACCTTCTTTCACATCAGTTCTTAGAGTGTCAGAACCTGTTCCCAGTGTATCTAGGGGAGCTGATCCATTCTTTAGGCCTGAATCATAACATTGGTTGGGTTTGTCTCTTAGGTTTGAACGTGGAAGACTTGACCAAGCGGACCTACAAGTTCTTTGGCAAAGGAACCGTGTACGACCTGCCACTCAACGACCCCTACAGAGTGAAAGGAGGTGGGTTCTCAATGTCTAAAGCCCTCTCTTTGACATCACATGCGATTTGGATGAGCTAACCATGCTGAAGACCGTAGACCAGACGGGTGGAGTAGATCTGGTGTCAACAGAGCCACTCTTCATCAAACCTCTACTAAGTTTTTCCCTGGTGGTTCAGGGAAAATCCCCTTGTATAAACACAGACACGCTTCCTCCTGGTTAAGCATTAGAGCCACAATGGGCCACTTAGCTCACTCTGCAGAGTCGGCTCATTCAGATGTTTACAAGCTGTTAAAGACTGTGTTCATTTAAACCATGGAGAGGCTGGTTCCTCCTATCAAGGGAGAGGGAAAGGCGGATGTTATGAGATCAAAATAATGATGTTATTTAGATGTGCACATGAGGTTATGAATGCATGAAAAATGGATTGATTTGATTTGTTGCTTGATTGGTTGGTTGAGTCATTAGTTAAGCGGTTTATTGGTTGTTGTATTTTTGACGCCTGGCAGGTCCTAAAGCTGTCCTCCCCATCGATGGGCCCTGGAGGAATGGAAGCATCAAGGCCTTCATCCGAAACGTTGACCAGGGCAATGATGAAACAGGTAACCACGACGACCCCACACCAGACACAACACAGATAATCCCTCCGTAGTCCTGAACAAAACGTCTACGCCTCACGCAATCCTGACATCACGGTGGCAGAAAGTGGGTGGCGAGTCCGAACGTCATGTTTGGGTTGCAGGATGCGACGTGGACTGTCAGATGGACGGCGTCACCAAGCTGGCCCCTGTGGTTGCCATGTACGCCGGGAAACCTGACATGCTGGAGAAGGTGGAGGCGGCGGTTCGCGTCACCCAGAACTACGATCTGTGTGTTGCCGTGACCCTGGCGGCTGCCAGGTAGAATGCTTGAGTCTAGTCCTGAGGTCCCGCTCGCACGATTCGTCTTCGCATTCTGAAAGAGACCATCTGTCAGCAGGACACCAAACAGACTCTGACTGTGACATTTATGTGAGCAGGTTTGTGGAGTTCTTCATCCTGAATGGACCCCGTTCAGACGCTCTGGACGCTGTTTTGGCCCAGCTCAAGGATCCAAACAGAAAGAACCCCCAGGATCTGGACAGCGCTGTGATCGGTGGGTCTCTCTGACGTAACTACCCCGCGATTTAGGCCAACCGCTGTAGAAAAACACAAAGAGGTTAGGTTCCAGAGCTTCAATATCAGCAGCATACTGGTCACACACAGACGCGAACAAGATGTGGGACAAACAAGTTTATAAACACGCAAAACAATACAACTTCTTGTATACATGAACCATGTGGTAAGCGATTTAGCAATCCCTTCTCCTTTCCCAGGCCATATCCTCCAGGTTAGGGACAACCTGAGCAAGACTGTTCAAGAGCTCACTCCTGCAGTGTTCACCAACACATGAGGTGGGTCAGCTTGGCAGTGTGGCAGTGGGGCTACCAGCAGGGGTCCAGTCTGTCCACTTGGCACGGCCGCGTGCTCCCTGTCAGCATATCCGCTAGCGTCGTTCCAAAAGGTTGCCCCCCTCCACCCCCCTCTTTCTTCCTCTCTCTCCTTCAGTCCTCTCTCTGTCTGTCTGTCTCTCTCTCTCTCACCCCTACCCTCTCTCTCCTTCCCTCCTCTCTCTCTTTGGCCTTCTCTCTCCTGTCTCTCACCTCCCCTCTATTTTTCTCCCTTTCTCTTTCATCTCTCTCTTTCTTTCTCTTCCTCCCTCCCTCCCTCTCTCTCCTTTGATGGTGCAACTAATGAATCCCTCCTCTTGTTTTCCTCTCTGCCTCCCAAGCAGGGGAGTGAGGGAGGATGCGTTAACATTTGGGCAGAAAGGGGTGTGGTCTGGAGGGTGTTTGAGTAGCGTGCCAACGTCCGCATCTCAACAGTCTGAGGTGACCGCCGTCCCTCTCCGTCTGTTCCTGGTTTTGGGGCGAACAGGCCAATAGCCTGCACTGCCCCCTCAGACTGTGTGTCAAGCGTAGCGTTATCAATAAACACGCCTGTGGCCTGCTTCTCTCAAAGAGCGCAGAAGGCAAGGATGGCCTGTGGATGTTCCCACTTGGAGGCAGTCTTGGTTGTTAACCAAGCGTGTCAGAGCTCGATATCGGCCCTGGGCTTTCTCTGATTGGTCGTTCACTTTCCGTGTCCTCAGCCTTTCCTGTGTAGCTCATCCTGTCACCGTCATTAAGATGCAGACATGCCTGAACATACATACATGTTTATTTATATAGAAATGGGTCTTGCTGCTTCTCTGATTTCTCCCTTCCCATTGTCTGTTCACGTGCCTGTTCCTTGGTCCTTCCTTGGTCCTTCTTTGGTCCTTCTTTGGGATTCCTTGGTCGTTGGTGGTTGGGGTTTCTCTGGACGCTCCTTGGTTCTGGGTCCTGGTGTTCCAGCCGTGCCCGGGGCGTTCCAGGGGGCGCTCCACGTGGCTGTGACTCAGAACCAGCTGGATGAGGCGGTCAGGAGCACCATGCGCTGTGGAGGCTGCACCGCCAGCAGGGCCTCTTTCATCGGGGCCTGCCTGGGGGCCAAGGTAACATCATACCTGATATCAGTTCCAACATAGGCTGCAGAATACATATAGAAATTATCCATAGAATTATAGATTTAAAAAATAATAATAATCATCGTTTTTCATATACTACATATATGATTTCAGGTTTCAATCATTTGTGGATGATAGTATTTATGGCGTGTTAACAAACTGTCTCTTTTTGTTTTCGTGAATTCGTTTTTTGTTTACGTACGTTCGCAGGTGGGTCTTCAGGGAATCCCCGAGTCTTGGAAGAAGAGAACTCTGAGATACCCTCTCCTGCTTGAACTAGCCGAGAACGTCGTTAGCTCCCAGCTAGCCTAGCTCTGCCGTCGTGCCTCATTTTCCCTTTTAGAGCTGTTAAGGTTACGATCTTGTCAGATAACATCACCAGGCACAGTTCGCATATTTGCCAAACCAGTTCATGAAAGTTTCATTCTCAAGCAACATGTGAGGAATGGAACATGAGCCTTCTGGTTTTGTCAGATTATACTTGATGTGTCTGCGTGTGAAAACTATATATTATAATGTAATGTGCTTTTCCCCCCCAGTATATTGTTTTTGGGAAGGGGGGTCTTTTGGCTTATCAAACCCTGTCCCCTGTATTAAGGCTTTAGTCGAAGCAACACACACTCCACCCCAGTAAAACATCCCATGTCTACTGCAGTCTTGACTAAAAGAGAAAGGATGTTTGGCAATAGAGACACAATTTCAGCGCAGTTAACTTACTGCTGACAAGTTCAAGAAAATGATTAACGTGAGAAACTTTCACATGAGCTACCGCTAGCTTTCCTTTGCATTTGAATTTGAATCCAGGCAATCCTGAAATAGATTAGAAGCTGTCAGCTTGTAATCATTTCAAGAACAGAAACCTTTTTTTTTGCAAAAGAGGAAGTGGATTTCAGCAGGTTTCAAGGCTGGTCCTCCTAGCGAGCGCTCTGCCCAATTGAAAAAACAGATCCCAAAGATTGACTGGAACAAGCAGCGGACAGCACTTTACCAAGGCCCCCAGGGGACTCGCTCTCTCTGCCTAAACATGCTGACTTCCTCACCGCCCTGTCCTCACTGACTCCGCCGACGATCTGCCTTAAACTCACCGAGTGGAGCGACGCCAGCATCTTAATATCTTTGACATAGAGCGTATCTTGGAAGGGAAAGATTTAAGATGTCCATAAAAGTGTTTTGCAGTATAAGTCTCTAGGACATTGTTACATTAAGTAAATGAGAGTTGTGGTTGGCAGCCTCGGTACATTAATTACTTGCAAACCTGGTTGAATTGGGTTGGGTTTCAGCTAGGCTAATGAAGTTCGTAAATGCATTTTGTAACAAACAAACATCAAACATTATTAGACTTGCTTGTGTTTCCTTAAGTGTGTTGTCGTGTTCCAATACAGTATATCCATATTACTACGGTCTTGATTGTGTTTTATGGTCCATGTAACGGCCCTGTACTTTATTGGAGAAACTCTTCATTTCGAACCAGATCCTTTTAGCTCCCGTACAACAATTCAAGATGGAAATGAGAAACAACTTTCCCTAACCGTTCCCATCGAACACAATAACAGCCCTTGAGATTGAATATGCAATGCACACGCAGGAAAACCTGCTGTCCTCAGCAAACAGGGTGGACCTGGGCTTTCCACTGGCAGGAACAGCAGCGCGCCAGCGTGTGCCTGGACAGGGGAGGAATCCTCTCACCCACTTCCTCCCACACAGCAGGTATCAGGCTGCATCTGAGGTAATTGCATCCAGACCTCGGAGAGAAGGTGTGTTGTTTTTCAGATGTCCACGTCTTCAAAAACGTTTCTTCTTTTTTTTCTCTCTCCGGAGAGCCAGGACTCACCGGGAGAGGGGAAAATTGTTATCCCAGCGCTCGTTCTCTCCAGTCAGCAGAACGAGCTGCGGTCGTGTTATCATAAAGCCCTTGGAATATCTTGCCGTCCAAACAGCCAGCTCGTCGTTGTTATACTAACAGGAGATGTGTTTCTATTGATGGTGCACCGATACCTGCAGTCTACAGCCTATCCGTTCTCTTCCCCATGACAGCATTACAACTTCAGGGACAAAAAACATCGCACAGCTCTTTCTGTGAAGTGATGGGTTAATTTGACCGTAGCTTCACTCCCCCCCCCCTTTGCGTTAAGTCATTAGTCGTTTAGTTAACTAAAGAGTGAACAGTCTTCCTCAGCAGGGCCTCCGGAAAGCACGGCACTGATCTTTAAAAAATGAGAACCGCTCACCTCATATTGTGTTCGCTGAGCTGGAGTGGTTGAATCATTTAGAGGGCCTTTTGAAGGCAGCCATGTTAACATGGGCAAACCTAACTCTTGGAGACCTGACATTCCCTCTTCCACGCACATCTTAAGCAAATCTTCTTGGACTTCACAAATTTGTTCTTCCACATCAAAAACGACAACATTGGCAGTTGCTGGGAATATTATTCAGTGCAAATAAAAAAGCCTACACACTCAAGATTTTTGTGCACATTTATAGACATTTTTATGTATGTCTGTATCTTCCCGTATGTATTTGTACTACTGTTTATCTGGGCCTCTTTCTGCCCTCTTCCGGAGGGTTCTTTTTAAGAAGTTGCTTTCCCGGGTCCTCCTGGTGAGCCGCTCTCGGCCGCGGCGCTCAGCAAACACAGAGATGACACAGCCTGTCTGTCATCCTAACTCAAGCAGAGGTCTGTGGTCTACAAACTACAGAGCCACATCCTTCCTGTGTCACCTTCACCCTCCCTGCGTTGTGGAAAAGGCCCGTCGCACGAGCAGACTCAGGGAAAGTTAGGGGATTTTAATCTCCAACTTTCTCAACGTTTGGAGATAAAACCGAGTCTGTTTGGGAGCGAGCGGAGGACTGGTTTATGGGTTGTTTGTTTTGGTTGAGGGGTCAGCTGAGGGTATGGCTGGGAGATGTAGCAGAGCCTCAGGGCAGGGCAGCGCTGAGCTGTGTGTCTAATCAGGCCTCCTGACTGGAGATGTACGGTGGTTTAGGGCAGTGTTGTCAGCGTCACTGCAGGGTTGATGATTACGGTTAGTCAGACTCCTCCTGAGTCACCCTGCTTATGGAAGACAGAGCATGCGCAGTGCACCTTAGGTTTCATCTGATCAAGGAGTACGAAGAAGACAGGCCAGACATTGTCCCCAGTCCCAGTCCCAGTCCCGGTCCTTGAACCAGTCCTAGTCCCAGTCCCAGTCCAGGACATCCCTACCATTCCCCAGTGTGGTGTCCTGCATGTTCAGGTTCTCTCCTCTGGTTGCCTCTGGCCCCCTGGACCAGAACTGGTTGGCCCATCTGTGATAACCATCACACAGGAACCACATCGCTCCCTCTGTACGACCACCAACTCCAACTGATTTGGGAAAACACGTTCATTTTACAGCAGCCACATGATTGGCCAGCTCAGACAGAGACTGTCCCAGTTCTCACTCATCTGAATATAGGATTCAAACCAAGTTTTGTTTGGTGAAAGGAAACACAACATGAAGGGTTTTAAGGAAGAGCTCATCATTACAGGTGTCAGGAAAGCTGAGGTAGACAGATTGCTGGAAGCACTGAATAATAAGGGGTACAGGATCATGCATTATCTGCATAGTGAGTTTTGCTGAACCTCGCATCAGATTATAGTGGAATGCAGTGACAGAAGAGTATATCCACTGGTATTCAAATGACAATATATCATTTCATCAGTTATTATACACAACAATATCCTGCATCAGCTTTAGTGATTATCCATATTGGTTCCAAGTTAATAGTGTGTCCATACAAGACAGTGTATGAACCAGACAGTGAGCTGTACAGGACACTGAATCATGTGGGGACACTGAAGTGCAAGGCCTCTGGAGGTTACCAGCGATGAAAGCATAACAAGGGTCTTCCCTTTCCTGTCTCCATGGCGATGGTGACAGACCAATCAGTACCGTGTGACAGGAAGACGTACGCCCCACCCACGACGGCCAGCTCCACCAACCACAGACAGCTGGAGATGAAAGAGGAAGCGCGAGGCTGATGGCCGAGCGCGCGCCACAATGAGAAACAGCAGCGTCTCCGCCGACAACGGCTCACTTTTTCCATGTTTCCTTCGTCGGCTGGCTGGGAAGCGCTCAGTTATCGACTTCAGAGTTGCCATGTCAGCTGAAAAACAAAAGGGGTTTAGTTTGGGATGTTAGACGTGTTAAACTAGGGCCTAGTCACTAGGCTAGCAGTCGTACATTGAATCTCTACTCTGCCCTATACTTTCTAGTGGAAAACTGGTTCCAGAGGTTTTGTCTTTCACATGTAATCTCTTTTATGTTTTCTAGATTTCTTCTGGGAACTGTAGTTTGTTTGGATTCTCAAACCAAGACTCACTTTAGCTAGAGAAAAAAACGTAATGTGAGGAAAGTCTGACGCTTAGTGGTGTAAAGATGAATTGCAGTTTCTGTTGACCGTGAATGACGGCAGATGCATTCTGATGTATTCCGTGGGATTATGACTCGTGTTAGTAATCAAAGTGCACACACTCAGGAGTGCTTATTTAACTAACGAAGCCACACCGATCCAAGAAAACCATCGAGAAGTTTATTTTTTATTAAACTGCTTTTTGAAAATACAGGTTTACACATTGATTTAAAGAACTAGAAAAGATGGCGTTATTGTTTGGTAACAATAATCTGAGTGCACTGCTTATTATCACAGACATGTTCTTTCTCACAACCTGCCTACGGTCATAACATGACGGACATAATGATAGCTCAACACCCACACACAAGTGTGCGCGCATACACACACAACACTATACTTATCAATTGCTGTCAATGTATTTACACAAAATGGTAAAAGCTAGATTGTTCCACCACATATGCCCTTGTAGACGATAAAGAGAGACGGACAAGCCCAGACAGACAGACAGACAGACAGACAGACAGACAGACAGACAGACAGACAGACAGACAGACAGACAGACAGATGACACAGAAATACAGGAGCACTAAGGAAGCCTACTGTCATTGTCTGTCGTGTATGACCACCAATTCAGCTTCCCTGTCCTTACACACATGCAGACTTACAGGAAGTACACACCCTGACACACAGGAAGTACATATGCCAACATACAGGAAGTATTTAAACACAAAAAGCAAAGCTATCAAGAGACGACGGCAATGAACTTGGACGCAAAAATAAAGGAGAGGAATATACCGCACCACAGGCTGTGCACCCTCCTCAAGCTCCTCCTCTGAGCTCCTCCAAGCCCCTCCCCCTCCAGTCCCCCAACCCTCTGTAAAAAAATAAAGTGTACCTCGACTCCACTCCCACACCTGGACAGCCCCTCTCTCCTCAAGGAAACCCCTGACAGAGCGCCCCCCCTCCCCCCAACTCCCTCTCTCCTCCCTGGGTGTGGCCAGCTGCCCCCCCCCCCTATCTCTTGCCCCTCTTGTTCCCCACGGGGGGCTTCTTGAGCTGCAGCAGGGGTCCTCCGGTGCCGAAGCCAGCTGTGGGAGGGTTGGACACCCCGAAGGTGAGCCCTGCAGACGCTGTGATGCCCGGGTTGCTGAAGTTGAAACCTGTGCTGCTGCTGCTGCCAAACCCTGGAGGACAGAGAGGGTGAAGGGAGAGGAGGAGATAACAGAGAGGAGGAGGTAACAGAGAGGAGGAGATAACAGAGAGGAGGAGGTAACAGAGATGAGGGAGGGGAGGAGGTAACAGAGAGGAGGGAGGGGAGAGGAGGAGGTAGGGGAGAGGAGGTAGGGGAGAGGAGGAGGTAACAGAGAGGAGGGAGGGGAGAGGAGGAGGTAGGGGAGAGGAGGTAGGGGAGAGGAGGAGGTAGGGGAGAGGAGGTAGGGGAGAGGAGGAGGTAACAGAGAGGAGATAGGGGAGAGGAGGAGGTAACAGAGAGGAGGTAGGAGAAATGAGAAGAAAAGAGGAGGAAAGAGGAGAAAAGAGATGAGAGAAAAAGGAGAGACAGGAAGGATGGAGAGAAGGAAAGAGAAAGGGAGACAAAGAGAAAGAGGGGGGCAACATTATTCATATTCTTAACCAATGTGAAGTTCTCTACAGGTTACCTGCAACAATGCTCCTGGTGAGCGCTTTCCCCATACTGTGCATCGGTGTGTGTGTGTGTGTGTGTGTGCTAGTGTATGTGTACCTGCACTCAGGCTGCCTCCGGAGGGCTTATTGGTGGAGGAGAAGCCGAATGAAGCGCCCCCGGTCGCCACCCCCCCAAACCCTGGAGCACCACCACCAAAGGCTGCAGGAGGGAGAGAGAGCTTAGCCGTGGTACACACACATACCGGCGCACACACACCTGTCTCGCAAGCACCTCCCTCTCACACACCCAAGAAAACTGAAAACGCACACATACACAAATGTCACCATCTAGCATGGCCAGAAAGGCCAAAGCCAGCGCCACACATGGATAGAGCTCAACGTGCAATGGTGTCAGGCAGCGAAAGGAACGAATCGGAGAGCAGGGGCCAATAGAAAAAGCGAGCGGTATAGGGGACCCGCCCCCGACCACACCTGACAGGCTGCTCGCAGAAGTCAGTCTGCGCCCTCTCAAACCCTGATACGCTACAAACCTGTGGCACGGGGCGGACACACACACACACACACACACATTACTTCTATTCACTACCACAGAACAGCTACGATTTGAGAGAGAAGAGATAGCGAAGGAGAGAGGGGGGGGGGATGAGAGAAAAAGGAGAACGCCAGTCGAAGAGCAAGCGTGACAGGAAAAGGGAGAGAGAAAAGCGGTGGAGGGAATCCGCGTGGGAGGGGTGAGAGCAGGAGGGGGAAGAGCAGGAGGGGGAAGAGCAGGGGGGAGAGCAGGAGGGGGAAGAGCAGGGGGGAGAGTAGGAGGGGGGAGAGCTGATACCTCCGAGGCCTGACGAGCCCAGGCTAGGGCCCACTCCCGAGGCTAAGGGGTTTCCATAGCCAGCCCCCAGGGGCACCTGAGACCCTGAGACAGAGAGAGCACATGCTGGTCACTCCCCTGGTCCTAACCCCACCCTCAGCCCGGTCAGACCCGCGTGAGTGTGTGCGAGTGACAGAAAGAGAGAGTGAGACTGTGAGTGGGTGAATGACTGCGTGAGTAAATAGGAGACTAAGTGTGTGAGTGAGTGGGAAGGTGCATATATAGCCTTGTTGAGACCCAGCCCAAGCACTCCTGAGCCCTGCCGCTGCCTCAGCGCTCCAGTAACTAGCGGCACCAGTGCCCGTTTCCAAGGACAAACTGCCGGCAAGCCGCCACCAGACCAACAGCACAGGCTGTGTTCCAGGGAACAGACCCACATCTCCATCCCTCCACCTTCCCTAGCAGTCCACCACTAACCTCCTGCAGACACAGCAGCCCCTCAACAGGAAGGGCGGTCAAGCCAAACACACCAGGAAGGCAACAGCACTTCCTGTCTCAAACCTGCTTCTTGTTTCTGCTGCGTGCCGTCAGACCGAGGTCGCGTGGGGTCGTCCCGGTGCCGGGCACAGGGCAGGGCGGGCACGGGGAAGGGTGGGGCGGGCACGGGGAAGGGTGGGGCGGGCGCGGGGCAGAGCGGGCGCGGGGCAGAGCGGGCGCGGGGCTAGCTCTAAAACAGCCTCGATCGGTCTCCGATCGAGCGGCAAGAAATCAAACAAAGACAAAGGTCTCTCTTTTGAAAAACGGATTTATTGTGTCACTTCAATGCAATTCCACTTACATTAAAAACAGAGACAAACAGTTTAGGACAGAACTGATTGTTAATGGCTAGTCGCTATTGAATTCGACAAGTTAAAAACAAAAATCAAAACAAAAAACCCCCCTTAGAACGCCAAGGTTTAGAGAGTGAAGGTATTAGCATGTACCCAGACAGCTGGGACAGACTGACGGCGTTCCGGAGGACCTACGTCTACTTTCGAAAAGGCACACTCTATCATCATATTAAATATATATATATTATATATGTATCGACAGGCGTCGGCTATATACGCTTAAAACACGTTTGAACGGAAACACACAGTGGGGTTAAGATCCTCACCATCTGGAGGCACACTTCATCACCCTGATCCGCACGCAGCCGGTAACCACGGCTACCGAGGGAGGAGAGGGCTCACGAAACAGCCTTTATCTGTCTGCGTGGTCTAGCCTGATTGTGGGGCCGTTTTGTCGGACCCCGCCCTCGCTCAGACAGCTGGATTTGATTGGCTGGTTTCTTGCTGTGTCATCAGAGCACATGTTATGACCCAGCTTAAGCTGGCTCTGGCCTGTGAACCTTATGTGAACACGTGGCTGTTAGCATTCCCTTCCTTCTCACGGGTCAAACTGCTGTTCGACGCATCGTTCGACCTGTACGGGTCGGATTCGAAGGAGTCAACCTAGGTCTACGTTCTGATTCACTGAGTCAAACCAGAGCCAAACCAGGCCTATGTTCAGATTCCTACGAACATACAAGAGCCAAACTAGGCATATATTTTGATTCACTGACTCAAACTAGGCCTACATTCTGATTCACAGAGTCAAACTAGGCCTACATTCTGATTCATGGAGTCAAACAGGTGCAAAAAGAACCCAAACTGCCAGCCAGGAGCCACCAGGCAGCCAGACAAGTGGTCTGAACAACCAGAATCATCCCCGGTGTTGGGGAATCCTTCAAGCCTGAATCAAGAGCTTGACCAAACGAACGCTCACGGAGGAGCACATCTCCAGTACAACCGAGGCTGGTGGGAGAACCAGCTGGCTGACGTCACACAGGGCCAGACGTGCAGCCAGACGTGCAGCCAGACGTGCAGCCAGAACCTCGCCGTGACAGACAGAACGACAAGCAGCAGTTGGTTAATGAATGCAAAACGGCCTCGTCTGGAGACATGGTTTGGTTGTTCCTGTTGCTCCAGGGGAGGGGGGGGAGGGGGGGGTTTGGCACTAAAGGAGCTGATGTCTGAAGGCAACCGTGCATTGTAAGAGGAAGGAGACACCCCAGCCCTTCTGCTCATTCCATCTATCAGCTTCCCATCCTTCTTACAAGGACATGGCAAAGACCCTCCCCTTCTTTGCCACCTCTCCTGATAGCCTTCCTGCCCCTTTGAACGGAGCCCTCCGCTCCACCGGGGGGGGTATCTCCAGTTCTGCGACCACCCTCGCAGATCTGCCGAACCCTGCTGGTGGCGACAGCGCCCACTAGAGGGCAGACCTGCGGACCTTTCAAACCCCTTTTCTTCCCCAGAGGAAGTCTCCATTGCTTTAGACAGGAAGAGATGCAGGACAGGGGCATGAGCCAGTCCTGAACTAGTGTGAAACTACAGATATCTTATCTGGTTCAACGTAAACAATAATCCTAGTTACTGTGCAATGCATAGTGACCTATTCATATTGGGTGAACAGTCATGTAATGATGCGTACGTGTGCGTTTTGACTTCACGTA
The DNA here is from genome assembly GCA_036571765.1 of Plecoglossus altivelis. Taxonomy (NCBI): domain Eukaryota; kingdom Metazoa; phylum Chordata; class Actinopteri; order Osmeriformes; family Plecoglossidae; genus Plecoglossus; species Plecoglossus altivelis. Next base: position 3,290,093 of record BROE01000024.1, on the reverse strand, counting down.
CAAGTCCGTCACGCACGAAACACGGCATGGTTGGCACGGCAAACAGTCCCACGTGACCTCGGTAGTGAAGTGGAAAACAACAGCATTATTGCTTTAGACGACCCCACGCAACAACCCCACGCAAACAGTCAATACTGAAACGGCGACACAGAGACACTTGAGTGATTCCAGTTTGGAGGTGAGGTACTGCTATCAACAGCTCCTGCGAGTTATACTAGAGCAAGCTAAAGCTATGCAGGTGCTGTCTGTTCTCAAAAGTATTAACATGTCCTGTTCTGCTATCAACAGCCCTGCAGTTCATCTGAGAGCAGCTAAGCTAACGCAGGCTTGTCTGCTCAGTATTAACATGTCCTGTTCTGCTATCAACAGCCCTGCAGTTCATCTGAGCAGCTAAGCTAACGCAGGCTTGTCTGCTCAGTATTAACATGTCCTGTTCTGCTATCAACAGCCCTGCAGTTCATCTGAGCAGCTACGCTAACGAAGGCTTGTCTGCTCAGTATTAACATGTCCTGTTCTGCTATCAACAGCCCTGCAGTTCATCTGAGCAGCTAAGCTAACGCAGGCTTGTCTGCTCAGTATTAACATGTCCTGTTCTGCTATCAACAGCCCTGCAGTTCATCTGAACAGCTAAGCTAACACAGGCTTGTCTGCTCAGTATTAACATGTCCTGTTCTGCTATCAACAGCCCTGCAGTTCATCTGAGCAGCTAAGCTAACACAGGCTTGTCTGCTCAGTATTAACATGTCCTGTTCTGCTATCAACAGCCCTGCAGTTCATCTGAGAGCAGCTAAGCTAACGCAGGCTTGTCTGCTCAGTATTAACATGTCCTGTTCTGCTATCAACAGCCCTGCAGTTCATCTGAGAGCAGCTAAGCTAACACAGGCTTGTCTGCTCAGTATTAACATGTCCTGTTCTGCTATCAACAGCCCTGCAGTTCATCTGAGAGCAGCTAAGCTAACGCAGGCTTGTCTGCTCAGTATTAACATGTCCTGTTCTGCTATCAACAGCCCTGCAGTTCATCTGAGAGCAGCTAAGCTAACGCAGGCTTGTCTGCTCAGTATTAACATGTCCTGTTCTGCTATCAACAGCCCTGCAGTTCATCTGAACAGCTAAGCTAACACAGGCTTGTCTGCTCAGTATTAAAATGTCCTGTTCTGCTATCAACAGCCCTGCAGTTCATCTGAACAGCTAAGCTAACACAGGCTTGTCTGCTCAGTATTAAAATGTCCTGTTCTGCTATCAACAGCCCTGCAGTTCATCTGAACAGCTAAGCTAACACAGGCTTGTCTGCTCAGTATTAAAATGTCCTGTTCTGCTATCAACAGCCCTGCAGTTCATCTGAGCAGCTAAGCTAACACAGGCTTGTCTGCTCAGTATTAACATGTCCTGTTCTGCTATCAACAGCCCTGCAGTTCATCTGAGAGCAGCTAAGCTAACACAGGCTTGTCTGCTCAGTATTCACATGTCATATTCTGCTACTAGTTCCCCACAGAAGCCCAGCTCATTCACACTTCCCATATTAAATACTGAGGTTGTGTGTGTGTCTATGCAGTGTGCGTGTGTCTATGCAGGGTGTGTGTGTGTCTATGCGTGTGTGTTGTGTGTGTTTCTTGCGAGGTGTGTGGGTGTGGTCTAAATGTCGTGTTTGTGTGTGTGTTACAGTAGCGGTGCCTACATCCTGTACAGACTGCCTTCCTACGGCAACATTTGGTCTGGGTCATTAACACACTAACACTCCAATAATTGGCACCAAAAAAAAAAAAGAATAATCTAATAAATACTTTTTCGGAAAACAAATGATCAATCGCCCAATGTCAGAAAAGGGCGACAACATTCACGAGTGGCGATCACGTCCACATCTCACAGGGGCAGCCTTCGCTTCATCCACAGACACATTCAAGACCTCGGAGCATTAAGCAGAGAGTCCGAAACACAAGGCGCATGGAGGTTGCGTTGATGTGTGGTAGGGAGCTCACCTCTCCAGTGATAACCAGCCTCCTTGGTTCTTATAGCTGGCAGCCCTCTCACCCCGCAGGGGGCGACCACACGCTTTTTACCCAGCCAGAGAGTAAGAGGCTGAGCGTTTTTGTAAACGAGACCCGAAATCTCTCTTTTTAGAAAAACAAAAAACAGAAACGAACAGGCATTGTCTACAGCCAGTCTGGGCCCAAGGCCCTTGAGGTGTGGGGTTGGAGACCCTGTGTGGTTCCATAGTGTTAGCGGTTACTAATGATGCTTTCCTGTCATCTTGATCTCTCTCTCCTTCCAAAGTCTCACACCAAGAAACTGACGAAGCAGGATTTGGCACAAGCAACTTTTTGATTTGTTTTCCTTTATTAATTTTTCCTGATTCTTTCCTCTCTCTATCTCTATCCTGCTCTCTCTTCATCCTCAATTGACTCCTGTCTTTGACAAGGTCGAAATGTCAGGTTGGTGGAGGAGGGGAGTGGGGGGCGGGGGAGGAGGAAGGAAGGGAGGGAAGGGTAGGAGGTGAAAGGTCAAGTGGAGGGGTGTTCTAGAACTTGAAGGCGGTCAGACCTGGAGCGGGCTGCTGCTGCTGGCTCAGCGTGGCCGCCATGGCAACCGCCGCCGCGTTGGGGACGCTGCTGAAGGGGGCGGGGCCGGTGGTGAGGCGGTGGGAGCCCTGCCACTTCCTGCTGGCTTGGCGCTTGGATTCAAACACGTCGGTGGAGTCCTCCAAGAACGCCCGGCGGTACGCCAGGTACTGATGCTTCAGGATCTGACCACAGAAGAAGAGCCGAGAGGAAGGAGGTCAGCGAGACAGAGACACCGGGGGAGGGTTAGAGACACACCGGGGGAGGGTTAGAGACACACCGGGGGAGGGTTAGAGACACACCAGGGGAGGGTTAGAGACACCGGGGGAGGGTTAGAGACACCGGAGTAGGGCTAGACACACCGGGGGAGGGTTAGACACACCGGGGGAGGGTTAGAGACACCGGGGGAGGGCTAGAGACACGGGGGGAGGGTTAGAGACACCGGGGGAGGGTTAGAGACGCACCGGAGGAGGGTTAGACACACCGGGGGAGGGTTAGAGACACCCCGGGGGAGGGTTAGAGACACCCCGGGGGAGGGTTAGAGACACCCCGGGGGAGGGTTAGAGACACCCCGGGGGAGGGTTAGACACACCGGGGGAGGTTAGAGACTCACCTTTACATTCTCGTGGACAGACTGCAGCTGGGCAGCCAAGGCCACAAAGGTCTGGTAGAGCTTCTGCATGGCCAGGGACAGATCTGGAAACACACACCAACATGAGTGACGGCCCACACACTTACTGGGGTTGGGAGTGTGTGTATGTGTGTATGGGGGGAGGGGGTTGTGATTGTGAGGATATGTGAGAAAGCATGTGTCTTCTTGTGTGTGTGCTGTGCTGTGCTTTACCTTGGGGGGTGATGTGTGCTCCGCTGCCCTGTGTAGTGAGGTGGTTCTCCAACTCCTCGATCTGTTGTCTGTACTGCTGCAGCTGCACCTCAAACTGCTCCACCAGTCCCCGGAAATAACTGAAGGGAGGGAAAGAGGTCAGATAAGCTGTCTGTCCTGGTTGTGTTGGTCTGGTACAGTGCTGGTAACAGGAGGGAGGGGGAGACAGAGAGAGTGTGGCTGCTCCTGCTATCACAGGGCCCACTCACTCAGATGGAGCTGTGTTCTCGTGCTGGAGGCCAGGGGGGGTCTTCTGGGTCCGGAGAGGGATGTCAGCATTCTTCAGCTCCTGGAGAGACGGGCGGGTCAGCGGGGAGAGAGAGAGTAGGAAAGAGAGACAGATAGTCAGACAAAGAGAGAGGCAGAGAGAGAGAGAGGCAGAGAGAGAGAGGCAGAGAGAGAGAGGCAGAGAGAGAGAGGCAGAGAGAGAGAGAGAGAGAGGCAAAGAGAGAGAGAGGCAGATAATCAGAAAGAGAGAGGCAGAGAGTGAGTAGGAAAAAGAGACAAATAGTCAGAAAGAGAGAGGCAGAGAGAGACATATGAGTGTACAAAAATCCAGTGTGTGTGTGATCCAGTGAACTTGTATGTTGCAGTGTGTCTACCTGAGAGGCCCAGCGTGTGTGTGTGTATGTGTGTGTGTGTGTGTGTGTGTGTACCTGTGCCGTCTCCATCTTGAGCTTGTCGATGGCGAGGGCGTTCCTCTGAAGCCCGCTGCTGCTGAGGGCCAGCTGCTTCTTCAGGCTCCTGATGTCATCCTGGACCTTGGCCATGGCCTTAGACGACATCCTGCTGATGTCCTCCTGCACCTGCTTCTGCTCCTTCACAAACCTCCTGCACGCGTACACGTACACACGGGTTACACACACACACACACACACACACACACACACAGATATCCCTACACACCCTCAAACGCACACATGCACACATCTACAAACATCCCTAGATACCTACAACACTCAAACACCCCCACACCTACTGCACAAGAAGCGTCACAAGAAAAACAAAGAGACAAGCACGCAGGAACTTACTGGAAGTTATCGACGTCCTGGCAGATGACCGGCGGCAGGTTTTCATCTTTCAGCGCTTTGCTGTCCCTGAGAGAGGAAAGAGGCGGAGGGAGTCACTTACACACTCAGACCAGGTAGCCCTGCAGGAGAGGGGGAGGGGGGGAGCTAGCAGGACTTACTCAGGACGGGCCCCGGACAACTTGTCACTTTTCTTCTCCGACGACGTGCTGAAGTCGACTCCGCCCAGCCCGAGGCTGGGGGCCGGGGCGGAGGTGGCCACCAGGGAGCCCAGCGTCAAGCCCCCTGCTCCGGGGAAAGCCTGTCCCAGGCCGCTAGCCATCGTGCTGGGGAACAGACTGGAGCCCAGCGTCAGTCCCATGGACACGGGCGCCGCGCTCGAAACCGCTCCTCCCAGGTTGAGGCCGAAGCCGGTGCTGTTGGCCTGCGGGGCGACGGAGGTCTGGACCGAGCCCAGCGTCAGGCCTCCTCCCATGGGGGCCGCGGACGACGTGGTGAGGGAGAAAGGGGTGGCCGAGGCGGAGGGCTTGTTAAAGGCCAGGCTGAAGCCTGTCGAGGCGGCCGTGGAGGAGGGGATACCTGCAGACAAACGGCAGACAACGCGGTCAACACCCCCCCGGACCAGGATGCAGACATGGGCAAATGTTTGTGTGTTAAAGGACTACTTGACACATGCCACTCACTTAATGAAAGGCCGGTTGCAGGCGCAGTTGCACCTGAATGTCGACAAGGTTTGTGTTTGAGAGGAAATTCATTAGAATACTTATGGCGCAAATATTTACGCAAATTTCCAATGTACGTGGAATGATTGAGGTGTCAGTGGCACTGTTTGTCAAGACTAGCATTATGTACATCACTGTACCTGTCGCCGGTGTGTTGAAGGAGAAGCCCCCGGTAGCCGGTTTTTGAGCGAATAGACTACCCCCCAGCCCCCCCATGGCAGCGGTGGTCGTTGTAGCAGCGGAAACCGGAGCAGCGGCACCGAGTGCAGTCCCCAATGTGAATCCTGCCGTACCAGCGGCCGCAGGGGTACTACAGAGAAAGGAGGAGGTTAAATGTACCATCTAACTGACAATTTCAAAGTCAAATTAGCAACCGATTCAGACATTAGGACGTAAATGACTCATCTACAGTAGTTGCGCACTACGAGACGCAACAGCTAGCGAACGTAAGCCAATTCTTGTGTACCTTGTAGCGGCTCCGAACGAGAATCCCCCGCCAGTATTGGTTGACCCGAGGGCCCCAGTGGTTCCAAAGTTGAAGCCCGACATATTTTAGCTGGAAGCATTCATTCAAATGGCCAATCTAACACGTTAACAAGCTCATCGGCCTGGCTAGCAGCTAGCCTGATGTTCGTGGCGCGGTTCTTGCTAATGTGGTCCTTGGTAGCTAGCCGCTCGTTTTCATCGTTGAGCGATTTCTACTGTTTGCAAAAACAAGGTAATTGACTATCTTGTCTTGAACTTCAAATCATCATTAACTCTACAAACATTATTTGTAAGAAACATTTAACGTTTAAACTTTAAGGTGAGCGTAAGAAACGTCACCTGGACCAGCACAAATATTCCGATTCCGCGCTTCCCAACTTCAATGTGTTTCCGGTTTGAAGTGAACACATGGTACTTGATGTGAAAACGAAATCTCCCTTTTTATTGTTCGTATTATTATTTGTGTTTTTTGTTGTTTGTTTTTTGTTTCCGTGTTTTTTGTTGTTGTTTTATGACCTAAGACTACCTTTTTCATATCACATTAACAATACTGAGAACCAATCGCCGGATGTAGGCTTTGACAGACAGCGAACTCTGGCGTTTCATTTTGTTGTCACGCAATGTGACAGTATAATGACCAAATACTGAATGATCAAATTAAAACCAACGTCAGCATGTATCCTTTGTGTACAAATAACAAATTAAAGATTTTTTTGTGTTTACTAGAGAACGTATATCACTTTTTTCATATGTTTTTACTGTTGCTATGTGACGTATCTACCGTTATTGACAAACATCAGGTTGCTATGCAGTGGGTCAAGAGTTTGAAGAATAGCTGTAGCTAGCAAAATAGATGATATTTAACATGTAACTGCATTTAAATCTTTACTGTTTCAAATATAAGATCATTATAATAAATTAAAATAATTATTAAACGAAATTTACTGCAAATAGTTAAGATTCCATAGCCGAAAAAGGTAAATGCGCATATTCGTCATTTCTACTGATCTGGTGCTAGCTTAACGTTGTTCAATTTAGCAGCTGTCCTACTGACTGTCCTGCACATTACAGCAGCAATTATCCACAGTAGTAACTGTAGTATTATTTTGAATTTGACTCAGTGTAATTCGTTCAGAATTTAATTTAATCGAAATAACATTCCTTCAGGCAAAATCTTTTAACACATTTGTTTTAAGGATCATGGCCTTGACTTGCAATGACCTTATGGGTACAACAGGTGCAACCACCTATCTTACTTGGGGGCCGGCATTGTCTTGCTACCATGTTCACTAGTAAATAAGTCGTTTTTAAAAGGTATGTTGGATATGTTGCCCTACACAGATGCCTCCTCCAGACACCATGTACTGTGCCCAGCAAATCAACATCCCCCCTGAGCTGCCAGACATTCTGAAACAGTTCACCAAGGCAGCCATCAGAACCCAGCCCCACGATGTGCTGCAGTGGTCAGCTGCGTGAGTATCCTTCTCCAGTCTAACGGTCCTTCTCTGGTCCTCCTCGTGCACTCGTATTCAAACTTTTGATCCGATACGAGGGGGTCCGGCCCAGGTTGATCGGGACAGAAGACTGTATCGACATGCCAGTGTTGAAGTTTCACGTTTATTTGCTGGTTAAATGTCAGTCAGCCTGGAAGCAACGGGGTAAACGGAAGACTGTGATTTCTCAGGTACTTCAACGCCCTGTCCAAAGGGGCCACTCTCCCAGCCAAGGAGAGGATGGAGATGCCTGTGGCCACACAGAAGACAGACACGGGCCTGACACCTGGTCTGCTCAAAGTCCTCCACAAGCAGGTGCTGACTGCCACCACGTTGCACACAGGACGACCCCATCCCACACAACCAGCCACTGTCGTTCGCAACCACGAAACGTTCAACACACAACCTCCCCAGACGTCACAGAAGTAGAGTGCTGTAGGCGTGCTCGCTACCTGTGACGTGCTTCTGGATGTGGAGAACAGGGCCTGATTTCCGTCATCTTGAAAGCCTTGGAGTGTGAATGCCACAGGTGTGTAACGTGCGGAGACTGACGTGTGATGTGCTTGTCGTTTGCTGCTGCGTGCCAGTTGTCCTCTCAAGAGACGATCGCTAAGGAGGAGCTGCAGCAGAAGTGGCAAGGCCTGTGTCTGCCCCTGGAACAGCTGGACACCTTGCTGGCTCTGGGGAACTTCAGCAGCGACATTAACTGGATGCATTTCTTCGCTCTGGGCTGCAGCACCTTAGGAGGGGTGAGAGGTTCTGGGCTGAACAGCTCTTTCACCTGTCTCACCTGCTGTTTATGACCATCTCGTCGCTTCTGCGTCTTACCTCTTCTACCTGACACACCTCTTCTACCTGACACACCTCTTCTACCTGTCTCTCCTCTTCTACCTGACACACCTCTTCTACCTGTCTCTCCTCTTCTACCTGTCTCACCTCTTCTACCTGTCTCTCCTCTTCTACCTGTCTCACATCTTCTACCTGTCTCTCCTCTTCTACCTGTCTCACCTCTTCTACCCGTCTCACTTATTCTACCTGTTTCACCTCTCCTGCCTGTCTCATACATGTTCCTGTGTGTGTGCGTGCAGACCATCATCAGCTCGCTGAAGTTTGCTTGCGAGATCCTGACCGAGGATGAGGAGGGGGGTGCCGCCCGGATCCCCTTCGACACGTTCGTGGGTCTGTACACCTACCTGGCCCACCTGGATGGAGACATCCCCCAGCAGCAGACAGACAGCTTCCTGCACAGCCTGAGGGAGTCTGTGTGAGTCATGGGGCTCTGGGGGCTCTGGGGGCTGGACTGTCTCTCTACATGACGTTTTTCCCATCCGCCTCTTCATGTGTACACGCTTGCCTTTAGCTCCTCTCCTCGGCTGTCTGGTCTACAAGGTCGTGCGAGTCTAACGCAGATTCTATTCGTTTCTCTGGCTTGCAGCTCCAGGCAGAATGGTATGATACAGGTGGCACATTTCTACAGCCGGAAGAAGTGAGACGATAGAGAGACTGATGACAGGGACATGGAACTGACAGGAAGAGAGGAGTCTTTACGTTTTCTACAAATAAATGTTACTAGAACAACTAAAGTATTGACTCTTCGTATGGTAATGCCCGCCCCCCCCCACACACACTCTTCCTGCTCAGTAGTGGAAGAGAGGAGTCCCAGCAGAACTTGGGGGCCAGTGAAACAGGGGTAGTTCGATAGACGGACAGATCTTCAACTTGACTTGTGTTCTAAATGCTTTTAAGTAATCATTTAAGTAGTTCATATATAGTTCAGATCTCAATATGTTCTGACAATTCTCGTTTCGCCTGAGAATGGGACTGCTAAGACAGCTATTACAAGGTTCTTTTCTCCCCAAACTGTACAACTGTGTTTCACTATGTTATCCGTATTACACAATTGTGTGAGTTAGGGCAGGACTTTCTGGACAGAACTATTTCTGAACAGACTGTAAGTAACTGTGCCTGGCTCTAAACCAGAGGTTTTTAAAGGGAGATGACGATTGTCGAGGACTGGTGTGAGAAGAGAGCGAGGCAGAAAGAGGAGGGGACAGCCAGAAAGGAAGAGAGCAAAAAAGGAGAGAGAGACAGATGAATGAAGACAACCCCACATATGGACTTAAGAAGGAGAGATGAGAGAAGGAGAGAGTAAGAACGAACCCATTTAGATGATTGACAGCCTATCAAAGGTGTTAGGGTCCAGTTTGACCTTCGCTCTGAAACAGACACTGAACATCTGCACCTGCCTATTGTTTTTGAAGAAGTAATTACTCTCCCTTTTGAATTTGCAGGACATCAATTCAAACAGTGAGCAGTGTTTACATTGTTCACCATAAGCCTTCCATTGAGAGTGATCTGTGAGCTTTGTCATGGTGCTGCTCTGGGGAAACCCTCTGGGAAGGACCACCACAGTCGCAGGTGGAAGGCGATGGTTCACCAGCTCTGGTCTCTCTCATCTAGGGGTCCTCAGGGAGGGATGGTGAGGCCGGCTGACCTCATCTGTCTGGAGGCTGTGGCTGTGACGGATCCCCCTAGCTCATCCAGCTACACGGGTCTCCCTGACGTGGTCAGGGCAGAGTAGAGGCTGACTCGAGGCTGTCGCACTGCAGTAGTGGAGGCTGCTCAGGGAGGAAGGGGAGGAGCAACCTGTTCTGGGACATTTCATAAAAATAAACATGGTGAAAGGTTTGAAACATTATCAAAATGAGATAAAGCTTTACAAAGTATATTTTGCCTGTCACATTTGGTTGTCTATTTAAGTTAAAATACACTGTATTAAACTGACGGTCTAGTAAAAGTCCACAGCAGTGTCTTTGGTAGAATCATGGTACATTTTGAGGACAGCCTGTCTCAGTTTTTCTCTGCATGACTTCAATACATATGAACCCTATAGACATGCATCGTATTCATAGTAATACTACTCACACAAATCATTGGATTTGGCAAACAATATGTCATCCGTACACTCTCAAATGAACACACACACACACACATAATGACACATACCCCTCCATCCTTTCTGCCTCTGTGATAAGTGCTGCCCCTCTGTGGTTGCATGTTGCCACTGCTATTAGCAAATGCGTTGGCTGTGTTGTTGTTTTTCCCTTTTTTTTTGAGGGTAAGAGATCACCTTTCACTTAGAATGTGGTTCATACAGTACACAGTTATCCAGTTTACTTCCTGGTCTCCTGAAACTGCCAACTATATGACTCACCTGTCAGAAAACAGGGAGCAGAGTTCAGTGTTGCTCTGCTCACCAACAGGCTCTGAGATTCACTGTTCTGATCAGAGAGAAAACGGGACTAAAATCACAACTCAGGCTGAGAAGAGAGATACTGCATTTACACGATAGCAAGAGGAAATACGGTCATTTACAGAGACTTAAACTCACTGCTGATTGAGTCAGAGTAAGTTTGAAACGCTTTCACCCCAAAGTGAACGTGTACCTCAGACTACAACAGAAGGGTGTGACTGGGTTACAAAATGGCGTCCAGCTTGTCTCTATCAGAGGAGGATCTCTCCTGTTCCGTGTGCTGTGACATCTATAAAGATCCTGTTATCCTGTCATGCAGCCACAGCTTCTGTAAAACCTGTCTGCAAGAAACCTGGAAAGCGAGAGAAGTACAGGAATGTCCAATGTGTAGGAGAAGATCTTCCAGACCAGAGCTACCATGTAACCTGGTCCTGAAGAACCTGTGTGAGTCCTTCTTACAGGAGAGAGATCAGAGAGCTTCAGCAGGTTCTGAGGTGCTCTGCAGTCTGCACAGGGAGAAACTCAAGCTCTACTGTCTGGATGATCAACAGCCAGTGTGTGTGGTGTGTCAGTCCTCCAAAAATCACAAAAACCACAACTTCTGCCCCATCAATGAAGCTGCACAGGATCTCAAGGTATGATATAGGAGGGGTGACAAAGTAGACAGATGTATTATTTAGGCCTAAACAACAAGGTTCTAATGCAGACACACCTGTATGGACGTTCCATTCTAAATCCATGGACATTAAGATGAAGTTGGTTCAACCATTGTAGCTATGACAGCTGCTACTCTCCTGGGAAGGCAGTCCAGAAGATAATAGAGTTTGTGGAGAATTTAAAAGCACTGATGATGGATAATTAGGCTTAGCTTAGCAGTTAGAATTGATATTGAATATGTGTCATTTGTCTAACAAAGTGGTAACCAACTCCATATTCATTTCCATGATGTTGGGATGAAGGCTGTCAATGTACTGAGCGGTTGGCAAATAACTGAATGTTGACAATATCATATTTTTAAATATGAGAATATATATATATATATATATATATATAATTATTTTTTTTTTTGATTTTTTGATTCTCTGTTTCGATTTTCATTTCTTCTTCTGAGTTTTATTAGAGAGAAATCTATGATGCAGCTGGTCAAATGAGAGGACTAACAACCTGGACTCCTGATATGTTTTGTTTCACTTCAGGAGGAACTCCAGCTCGTTCTGAAGACCTTACAGGAGAAGCTGGAGGTCTTTAGTGAATTTAAAGTAACCTGTGATCAAACATCAAATTACATTAAGGTTAACATGTTACTAAAATAATAAAATCCTGTTTTGACATGAATAAATAAAAACTCTAGTCACCTTAATCCCTGTATGAACTTTCACCTATCCAGATCCAGACTGAACACACAGAGAGGCAGATTAAGGAGGAGTTTAAGAAGTTTCACTTGTTTCTACAAGAGGAAGAGGATGCCAGGATAGCTGCACTGAGGAAAGAGGAGAAGCACAAGAGTCACGTGATGAAGAAGAAGATTAGGAGACTGAGCAAAGAGATATCAACACTTTCACACACAATCCAAGCCATAGAGGAGGAGCTAAGATCTGAAGACATCTCATTCCTGCAGGTCAGGACTGATCTCTCTTAGTTCATCTGGGATGGCTGACTGGGTGTGTTTATGAGGGTCTAACTTGATCTTCTGTATCTCCACAGAACTACAAGGACACAGTGAAAAGGTAAGTGACCTGCCTCCTGTCTCTTCTCTGTGGTTGTGAATCTAAACTGACTCCAGAATGTTCTTCCAGAACCCAGTCCGTTCAGCCGGATCCACAGCAGGTGTCAGGAGCGCTGATAGACGTGGCCAAACACCTGGGAAACCTGACCATCAGAGTCTGGAACAAGATGCAGGACATTGTCACATACAGTGAGTTTTTGATCAAGTAATCACCTTCATATTCAATATGGTACCTACAATATTCTGCATCACTGATCAACATCTGTATCATCATCATCATCATCATCATCATATCAGTCCATAAAGAATCCATGTCCCTACAGCACAGACTACAAACTGAACATGATCATTGTTTATTAATGTATTGTATCGCTCTACCACATCCCACACCAACACCAGCCTGATATGTGAAATGCAGCATGATCTATGCAATGTAGAATAACAATGACATCCACATACATAATCTGTCCAGTCATCATTACTGGGTTTGTCATGGTGTCAACTCCTGGTGGTTGAGGGTGGAAACATCAAACACTGCATCAACACAAAGCTCATGTCTCTCCTCAGCTCCTGTGACTCTGGACCCCAACACTGCCTGCCCATTCCTTATCCTGTCTGAGGATCTGACCAGTGTGAGATACAGTCAGGTGGGACAGAAGCTTCCTGACAATCCAGAGAGGTTTGCTTACTATACATGTGTCCTGGGTTCTGAAGGCTTTAACTCAGGTACACGCAGCTGGGATGTTGAGATTGGAGACAGTACAGAATGGACAGTGGGAGTGGTAGCAGAGTCTGTCCAGAGGAAGGGAATTATTCAGGGTGGAGACTGGGGAATATGGTTGTTTGATGGTGAATACATAGCAGGATCCTCACCAGGTCTAGGCACTGCTCTCACAGTGAGACAGAAACTCCAGACGATCAGAGTGCAGCTGGACTGGAACAAAGGAAAGTTGTCATTCTTTGACCCTGATAGAAACTCACACCTGCACACATTCACAAACACCTTCACTGAGAGAATGTTTCCATACATTAGTAGTAGTTGCAGTTTACACCCTCTGAGGATCTTACCAGTGAAGGTCTCTGTAACAGTAGAACAGCACATTCGTTAGAGCTGGTACCACATCTCTCTATAACAGTAGAACAGAACATTCGTTAGAGCGGGTACCACATCTCTCTATAACAGTAGAACAGCACAGTCATTAGAGTGGGTACCACATCTCTCTATAACAGGACAACCGCACTGTCATTAGACCTGGTACCACCTCTCTCTGTAACAGTAGAAAAGCACAGTCATTAGAGCTGGTACCACATCTCTCTATAACAGTAGAACAGCACAGTCATTAGAGCTGGTACCACCTCTCCCTATAACAGTAGAACAGCACAGTCATTAGAGCTGGTACCACCTCTCTCTATAACAGTAGAACAGCACTGTCATTAGAGCTGGTACCACCTCTATCTGGAACAGTGGAACAACACAGTCATTAGAGCTGGTACCACCTCTATCTATAACAGTAGAACAGCACCTTATGTGTGTTTGAAACCTTCCTGTTATGAAGAAAACCAACCTCTAATATGGGCATCCAGGTACAAAGAACAAAGCTGAACATTGTTGAATGAATTTTAGGTAGTGTGTTTTCATGTATTACTGCCTTTAAATTGGAAGTAATTTAGCTCTGCTGTATGAATTAAATGTCTATATATCAACTCTAATCATACACAACTATAATCGCCATGTCTATGTTTTATACTCCTCCTCCAGTAGAGGTTGATGTAGAATGTTTACTCTGACTCCACCTTGTAGAACTAGTTTAGAAACAAGTGAATTCCCCACAATGATCAAGAATCACATCAAAACAACTTCATGTCCACACATCCAGTAACAACAGAATAACTATAAGAAGATGGAGTACTGGACAGATGGCAGAGCACAGTGAGGTGGGACTGTATATCTATACATAGTCACTATGAGGAGAAAATGAAAACAGACTGGACATCTGTATAGTACCTGCAGTGGGTTCAGTCAGGAGAGACTGTGTTTGTGTAGAGTAACTGTGGATCAGAGAGAAAACTGGACTAAAATCACAACTCAGACTGAGAAGAGAGATACTGCATTTACACGATAGCAAGAGGAAATACGGTCATTTACAGAGACTTAAACTCACTGCTGATTGAGTCAGAGTAAGTTTGAAACGCTTTCACCCCAAAGTGAACGTGTACCTCAGACTACAACAGAAGGGTGTGACTGGGTTACAAAATGGCGTCCAGCTTGTCTCTATCAGAGGAGGATCTCTCCTGTTCCGTGTGCTGTGACATCTATAAAGATCCTGTTATCCTGTCATGCAGCCACAGCTTCTGTAAAGCCTGTCTGCAAGAAACCTGGAAAGCGAGAGAAGTACAGGAATGTCCAATGTGTAGGAGAAGATCTTCCAAATCAGAGCCACCATGTAACCTGGTCCTGAAGAACCTGTGTGAAACCTTCTTACAGGAGAGACATCAGAGAGCTTCAGCAGGGTCTGAGGTGCTCTGCAGTCTGCACAGGGAGAAACTCAAGCTCTACTGTCTGGATGATCAACAGCCAGTGTGTGTGGTGTGTCAGACCTCCAAAATCCACAAAAACCACAACTTCTGTCCCATCAATGAAGCTGCACAGGATCTCAAGGTATGATGGGGTGACAAAGTAGACAGATGTATTATTTAGGCCTAAACAACAAGGTTCTAATGCAGACACACCTGTATGGACATCTCATTCTATCACCATTTAATGGTGATAGTGGATATATTTAAAAGAGAACCGGTGAGGATCACAGTCCTTATATCCTAGATATATGTTTTACCATACGTGCAGTATCATAGTCAGCTGTTTTGTCCAGGAATGAGTCCTTTGAGACTCATTCCTTCTACTAGGTTTTGTCAGACAGACACATCTCAGAACCAAGTCATATGTCCTTTTATCAAGTTCTGTATCCTTCCAGGAGGAGGTCCAGCCTGCTTTGAAGTCCTTACAGGAGAAGTTGATGGTCTTTGACCAAGTTAAACAAATGTGGGATCAAACAGAAGAGATTATTAAGGTGAATTATTGATTAATTAGATTAAACAACACTGTTTTACAGTCGTGTCAAACCCCTGTTCAAACCTCCATGTCTCCAGATCCAGACTCTGCACACAGAGAGACAAATTAAGGAGGAGTTTAAGAAGCTTCACCTGTTTCTACAAGAGGAAGAGGATGCCAGGATAGCTGCACTGAGGAAGGAGGAGAAGCACAAGAGTCACGTGATGAAAAAGAAGATCGAGGGGCTGAGCAACGAGATATCAACACTTTCACTCACAATCCAAGCCATAGAGGAGGAGCTAAGATCTGAAGACATCTCATTCCTGCAGGTCAGGACTGATCTCTCTAAGTTCATCTGGGATGGCTGACTGGGTGTGTTTATGAGGGTCTAACTTGATCTTCTGTATCTCCACAGAACTACAAGGACACAGTGAAAAGGTAAGTGACCTGCCTCCTGTCTCTTCTCTGTGGTTGAGAATCTAAACTGACTCTAGAATGTTCTTCCAGAACCCAGTCCATTCAGCCGGATCCACAGCAGGTGTCAGGAGCTCTGATAGACGTGGCCAAACACCTGGGCAACCTGACCTTCAGAGTCTGGAACAAGATGCAGGACATTGTCACATACAGTGAGTTTTTGATCAAGTAGTCAATTTTGCAAGTGGTACTACTAACAAGATCCTGTATTAATGGTCATGATCGGTCTTCTCATGATTATATCAGCCCATAAAGAATCCATGACAGTACTTTCAAGATTACTGAACATGACCAATGTTACTCAATGTATAGCATCTGACACTACGGTAATACCAATCGAAAATATTGAATGCAGCGTGATCAATGCATGAAGAATAGCAACGACATCCACATACATGATCTGTCCGGTCATCATTACTGGGTTTGTCATGGTGTCAACTCCTGGTGGTTGAGGGTGGAAACATCAAACACTGCATCAACACAAAGCTCATGTCTCTCCTCAGCTCCTGTGACTCTGGACCCCAACACTGCCTGCCCATTCCTCATCCTGTCTGACGATCTGACCAGTGTGAGGTACAGTCAGGTGGGACAGAAGCTTCCTGACAACCCAGAGAGGTTGAATAGTGCCATATGGGTCATGGGTTCTGAAGGCTTTAACTCAGGGACACACAGCTGGGATGTTAATGTTGGAAACAGTACACACTGGGACCTGGGGATGTCAACCAAGTCTGGCCAGAGGAAGGGCGGCTTGTGGGGTGGCATCTGGTTCTATAATGGAGTGTTCAAAGCAAAATCCTCATCAGATGTAGGCACTGTTTTCACAGTGAGACAGAAACCCCAGAGGATCAGAGTGCAGCTGGACTGGAACAGCGGAAAGCTGTCATTCTCTGACCCTGATAGCAACGTATACCTACACACATTCACACACACTTTCACTGAGAGCATGTTTCCATACATTGGTAATCACTGCACTCTCTACCCTCTGAGGATCTTACCAGTGAAGGCCTCTGTAACAGTAGAACAGCACAGTCATTAATGCTGGTGCCACCTCCACCTATGATTTTCGATGAAGGAAAGCAATGATATCCAGGTTCTTGTTTCCATGGAAACATGGCTTCTTGTTTACCCTGGCACCAGTCTCCTAGCGATTAGAATAGCCATATCATGATCATCTAAGATCACCTCTTGTACTTCATGACATTGTATGCATTCAGATTCTTCACTTTTATTTAGGGCATTGTTGCATAACCTACAGGAAGGCTTCAAGTCTCTGAATTAATAATCAAATACAGGCAATGTGAAACAGCGTGAAACAAACTGATTGTAACATCATGTGAACAACATGTAAATGTGTTTTATAAGTCTACAATAAAGGTATTTGCCAGTTCAACTGTTCCCGTCAACTTTATTACATTTAAGTTTGAATGCCCACTAAACTTGTGCACACTTGGCGATTAGAATTACTTTCCCCAAAATCTGATGTGAGTCGTAATGATTGTAGATTATATTATACTTATATGCGTGGTAGTATAAACAAGAATCACTGTATGCCAAGGATCACCTACTCTGGTCCTGGAGGGCTACCATCCACACTGTTTTCCCTTCAACCTCGATTTAGCACAACTGATTCTACTGATTCCCTGGATGAGCTGAATGAGGCTACATTACGTGCAGTTGAAGTAAAACAACCTACAGGACTGTACCCTCCAGGACCAGAGTAGGTGACCCATACCATTTGAAAGCAACATCTAAATGGGACCACAAGACAAGGCAATACAGTGACCATGAGCCTTCTCCTCCATTGCCACAAGTCAGTTTAGGAGTGCGAATTGCATCGATACAAAGTTTAATTACTCAAATATCGCAGTTGTACAAGACTAGACGGCAGGTTACATGATGAAGCTGTGATTATTTTGACAGAGAAATAAGCAGGTCTATTTGCTGTTCATTGTTGTTGATGAAAGCTCCATAGTTTAGGGCAGGAAACCTTTTCAGAAAGGGATTTTACGTATCAAACTGTTCACAGTGGCAGTCCACATAGCCCCCAAATACAACCCAATAAGAGCTGGTGAATTCACGCTTGGATTATTTTCTGAAATACTGCATGTGTGGTCTAAATAATCCAACAAGCTGTTTGTCCATTAGATCAATATCAATTCTTCATATTTCTTTTCGGGTTATTCAGGATCCGGTCCTCATTTATACAAACAACAAGAGCTATTTTATCAGAACAGTGTAACGGCATGGGGGTGAACCTCAGTGAGACATGATGGTCTCAAGTCCTGGGGTAAACTGAAGTTCCCCCCAGTATATGCTGTGGTAGCCAAGGTAACCCCTGACAGTTCCTGATGCTGGGCCAATGTCGTTGCAGAAGCCGTCAGGGCTCATGCTATGGGCTGAGACAGCAGCAGTGAGCGGGGACAGTGTCTGCGGTGGCCAGTGGCTGGCCTGGTGGTAAGAATGAAATATCCAGTAAGCTTGAGTCCACATATCTTCTGTTAGATGGTCAGCTCTCCTCCTCCTTCTCCTCTCCCTTGGCAGACGATTCTTGACTTTGTTTGCTATCCTCCCCTTCATCCTCTATGAAAAGGGGAGAGCGATATGGATTGTTATAAACAGAAAAAAGAGAGAGGGTTAGGAGGGGAGAGAGAAATAGAATGAGAGAGTGAGATGGACGTGAGGGCAGGTTGGAGTGTTCAACTTTTTAAAACATATTTATTTGGGCTTTCAAAACTCCCAGCTATCCAGCAGTAACATCACCACTAACATTTTAGGAGAGAGGAGGGAGAGTTACTGCATTAGTTAAGAATCTGTTATGAACTGAGGTCATGCCTTCTGATGGCAGTGATATGCAGCCAGGAAGGGGCGGAGCTCCACAGCCATCTGTTTCACGGTCTGATGTCAAGAGAGAGGAATGACCAACAGCCTTATAGCAGCCTGGTTCTGACCAATATCACACTATTCCCTTCTCATTCTCCCTTTTCTCATATGCACATATTCATAAGATAGGCCTGTTGGCTGTCCTAAATTATATTATTCTGCTCACTTAGGTGTCGTTGGCTAACAACATTCGTCTTATTATAAATGAAATAATGCTGGGCGACCCCATCCAACTATTCTCTCCATCAAGTGGGGGATCCACACTGTTTCACTGACCTGATTTGTTGATGCTGAGTTTGGCTAGCCCCAGCGACGGGTCGCTGGGTCCCTGTGCCCCGGGGGTTTCCGGGATGTGGTGAATGGCGTTTCTGCGTCCAGTTCGCCGTGAAGCGATGAAGTCTTCATACGTCGCCTCCTCCACGTCAGTCATTGCTGACACAACTCACCATAGCAGCTGCCTGTCAAATACACACACATGGTGGCACACACACACACATTTGCCAGTACTCAATGTAACAGCCAAACATTCTTGCCAACAACCAGACAATTCCATTGCCACAGTGCTCACTAATGGGCAGACAGACAGATCAGTATCTCTGTTTGTTATAGTTCCACACAGATCATTCATCCCCTAATCCTAATCCTATTCCAGGTAGCCAGTAACACAAGGGACAATATCAATGATTTGGTTTAATCCTTAATATCCACTTTGTACATACCCATACACAGTATACAGCTATATAGCACTGTCCACACACAGTAGAACTGTAGTTACATAACTGATTAGCCCCGAGCAAACAGAGGTCTTTGTTTTTGATAACAGACCCCTGTTGTTAATTAGGAAATTAAAGAGAAGCAGTTGCTAGAAAACACTGTGGCCAACCTTTTCCTTTCATATAATCCCGGAGCATGCTGGGAAAAGTGGGTTAATCTCCGCTTCTGACATGATAAAGCCCTATCAAACGAGGGGTCCTTCCCAGAATGCACTGGGTCGAGCGCTATTTTCGGCACCTATCATCTCGTCATACTGTCACTCAGCTGTTCTTATGGTGTCAGTGTGACACGGACCACGCCGCCGGCCTCACAGGGAGATATGAACTCAAGGTAGTCATCCTTCGGGGATAACACATGCGGTTTCAATGACATGGCGGACAAGTCAGCGCTCCTGACTTAATTGTAGACAAGACAGGGCCAATATAAGCAGCATGCAGTTTGCATCGAAGTGTATTCGCTATTGACATTTGCTGAGATTTCGCAGACCAACAATAATGTCAATTAATAGTGACTTTTTCTGTCATTTGAGGTTAATGTACTATATCGTATCCTACATTATAGGCCTTGATTGAAGTAAATGGTTTTCATGTTAGGTGGCACATTAGTGCAAACATCAGTGTTATGGAATATTAATAGTCTTCACATAATTTACGACAGAACACTAGTGAAGCGTATCAGTGTGTGTGTGTGTGTGTTTGTGTGTGTGTGCGCGCGCGTGTGTGAGTGTGCCTTCGAGAAAGCTTTTCCGCGACAAAGCGCATTTGTTTGCGTTCCTCTCATGCCATGTGAATATAGACAACCTATAGATTATCTAATGCTGTCTCAACTTTTATATGGAGTGCAAATAACGGTTCACTATTTTCCCTCTAAATTAGCCTGCGTTCAAGGAGTGTATCGCTCGACGCGCTTTTCATAATAATAATCAATGTAACTCCATATAGTATCAAATCATACAGTGGTATGGACTTTGACCCACGGTAGAGACATAATGAGACATGTCTAAAAACTATTGTTTCGTCATCCTTCTTGGTTGGTTTGCATATTTCCCACGGACAAATAGTATATCACTTAGCCAAAGCCCTAAAAAGCTCTCTTGGGCAACAGAAAAGACTATTTACAGACCAGTCAGTGACAACACAGTCAATGGACTCGTGACTATTAACAATATCGGCCTGCAGACTGAGGCTGTACAATGACTTAAAGCGCACTATTTTCCGGCAGACGACAAAAATACAACCTGCCTCGCTTTCTTTCCCGGTAGGGAATATCACCGTAATCACCCACCTGTTTAACTTGAGGAACTCCAAACACCGTCGCGGTGACCCAATAAAAGTAACACGGCACGGGTATTGAGGCTGTCCGGTGCCTCACGCTGACACCGCGCAATGTGCGATTTATGACGTTTCCTTGAACTCTCATCTGGGGAGTTGCGTGGTCTTAAATCCATGTACGCACCGATGCCTCGAATGGGTGTATATTCTCGATTTTGTATCATCATTTGGAGAAAGCAGCATCACCATATTCTCTCGCTATGGTGTTCAGGATTGAAGACAGAGCAGCTATTGTGTGTGCGCCATGGGTCAGTGTGTGTTCTGAAGAGTGACCTGATTGTTGGAGCTCACAGCCAGAAATCAACACATGCTTGTGTTGTGGTTAGCGACAAGGCACAGACTATTTCTTGCTGCCACACTTTCAATACTGCACTTTCAATATGGCTGTTCAAAGCCTATTCACGAAATCAAGTGTGTGTGTTTATTGTATACACATTGAGGCTCATTCTAGTCATGGTATTACAAAATCAGTCGGCTATTTTCATTAAATCAAGAATGACTGGGATCGTATTCATATTAGGATAAATACACATATTAAAGGTTGCCTCCCACGCCCCACCTGGCGTTCAAATTAAACAATGCACTCTTAACACACTGGACAGGGACAGCCAATGAAAATCTTGGATGTTAGTACGTGCAGCGGCTTCCCAGACAAGCCAGTTGCCAGTGGCAGCACCAGACAAGAAATATGATGGATGAATATGATGGTAAGATCTCGATCAAAGTATCCGTCTTTCCCCAGGTTTGAGTGTCTTTTCACGGGCAAGACTCAATGCCGTTTTGGAATCTTACGTCTTTATACGAGTATGTTCGGAGCTCTTACAGGCTCTTTTCCTCATCCTGGTTTTTGATGTTTGGCAGAATAGGGCGGAGGATGGAGATGAGGTCGGTGTTAGCAGGCTAACTGTTATCCATTGTAGCATTGACCTCTTCTTTGAGCGCGTTCAAGCACGAATGTTACACCAGGGATGCGATTTTGATCAGACGTTACGTCAGGCTAACTGCCTCGTCCAGGCCTGTCACAAAATTGCACAGCCTCGGAGGAGTTTTCCAGTAAGACCATTTTGGCCAGACAGTCAGACAACCATCGCTAGCTTTGTGCTCTACAGTAGCTAGCTGAGCACTGCAGGTTCTCTGGCCAACCGCAGCGTATGTGAGACCAGTTTAATTCAGATCTGATCATCAGGATATCTCATTTTAATTAATTGCAAGTTTACTGACTGTTTCTTCAAGTATGTTGAATGCATGACCGTAGTGAACTTTAAAAAACAAATAGCTGTTCTTGTGTTCACCGTGGCCTTACCGATGTATTGACCCGTTTATTACATGACATAGATGACGATGCCTCTCCGGCCGAGGAGCTGATACCATGTAAAATCTGCGGTCGAAGCTTCTTTCCTAAAGTCCTGGTAAGAGGTTTTTTTTAAATATTATTATTAAAACTGCCCCTGTCCATTGTCATAGTCAGATATTTCAACTGCTTGATATATTTGGAATCGAAGACAGAACTTCTTGTTCTGTCCACAAAGAAAATTGAGACGCAACGGCGGTAGCGCCTCGAACGCTTCAGGACTTAGTAAGCAAGACACCATCGTTTCACGGAGTCAGTTTTTAGTCGGTATTGGCAACTGATTCGATAACACCCATCTGCCACATAATTACACCTTCTCAGATGCTGCTGAGTGAAGCAGTGATTATGATTTAAAGAGCCTTTTCAAAAGCCAAGGGAGTCAGGAAATGGGAAGGTAATGCGGTCGCTGACAATATGTCACAGACACAACAGTAATGACATAATGATACCCTTCAGCTAATATCATCTGGAGAAAACTGTTATGGTGTGTTGCCATAGCTCCACCCAAAGAGCGCTCCTTCGGTGTGGCTTATCAGGAAGTAGGTTAGCAACGTGATAACAATATCACACACGGTGCTGTTTAGTGGGCAGCTTGTTACGTAATCTCCCAGTGCTCCAATACATGCAACCATTCCTGATGTGTGCAACTTCACTATCTCACAGATATGGCCCGGGTCTTTGGGTTCTATACGGTCCAACGGCTACTGCCTCTTACGCATTCCAGCAAGCACACGCACACCTAGGTTCTACTGTGGTGGATGCAAGTTCGCACACAAACAAGCCTGTGTGAATGCGTGCCCACGAGACGTTTGCCCGTCAAGCGGTCATTCTAACTGGCACGTAGCCTGCATCTCTGAAGTCATCACTTAGCCTGTGTTGGAAAGTAAAACCTGCTCTCTCTGTCCCCGCCCAATAATGTCTACCCCTTCCACAGAAAAAGCACACGCCCATCTGCCAGAAAGCGGCAGCCAAGCGGAGGAAAGTGTTTGACTCCAGCCGACAGAGAGCCGAGGGCACCGACATCTCCACGGTCAAACCCATCAAGCCAAAGGTGAGAGAGCACACCTGGGGCTCTGCTTCTGATGCCCCAAGGGTGCGTTCACAAACCCTACACCGCAGGAGGTGCGTTCAGGGACAAAGTGTGCGTCTCGATCCTCAAGAGTCAGGGGATTGGACTTCCTGAGCAGCCTCCCCAGACGCACGTCAGCACCAGAGAGGAGACTCCTGGGTCCTAGAAAAACTGGAGTTCATGTCCATGTGAAGAGGCCACACTAAGCATGGAAGAGGGACAGTCATTAAAGTGTCTTAATAACCGTACGACAGACAACAGTCATGCTAGGTTAGCAAGACCTGGATCCAGTTAAAACCGTCTGAAAGCATAAGTTATCCATACACTTGTTTGTGAATCTCTCCCGACCCACGAAATGTCTGTTGCTCCAAATGACCTGTTATACACCTTAAACTACTTTCAATTGTATTTCAGTCACAAAGTTCCTCCTCAACTGCTAGGGCCGACAAAGTAAGTCGACACCGTCGTTCATTTCATGTTGTATGTGGTAGTATTTCAAGATTGTGGTGTGATAACATAATACGCCAGGTATGAAGCTAAGAACTTTGGCAGCGATCGTCGCCGTTTCTGGCTTTGACTTTCCCAACACGTCTTTGTGTTGTTGCATCTCGGCAGTAGTCAGATGTGGATTGTGAGGGAGCCATTGCAACCAACGTGCCACAACAGTTACACGCCTTTCCCCACACCTGTCACAACCCCGCCCTCCGCATACACCTGAAGGCATTACCCACAATTCCTCCGGGATATGGAAGGTGGATATTGGCTGGGTCCTATCTGAATGAACTAACTCCCTTGCCGTTTTCTCCCGAACAGAGAATCTTAACTCCTCTTTAAAAAAATCTGCCGTGTTCCGCATGGCCAAGGTAACGTCTCCGCGCTCCCCTGTCTAGACGTGCTAACCTCTTTGCTTCGAGTGCTTGCCGTGTAGCTCAGCTTGGGCGTGGTTATAGCTCAGTGGTTAGTTCTACCGCAGGTCACGGGTTCAAATCCCATGCTGTACGTCGCTTTGCGTCAAAAGCATCGTGCCACCTAAAGGAACACGTGTTCCATCTGAAGTAGGTCTCACTGGATAGGTGAGACATAGCGCATGACATGCATTTCAATATCGGCTTGAAGGACACAATGCTGGCTGTTGTTTTGGCTTCAATAGCTGCCTACTGTCTGGTCTGTTGGCATTCTTCAATGACAGGGAGGATGGTAGACGCTGACTATAAGATAACAAGCAATCTCACCATACTCCCAAGTGGTAGAAGGGAATACAAAAAAGAAATACCTTAACTAGTCTACATTTAAATTACTGTCATTAACCCCTTTGCCCGTCAAAATAAGAGTTTTTTTTTAAAATAGTGCTGTTCTTTAAGAATTGAAGAGTTTCTTGGTTGAGAGATGCCAAAGATGGCCTGCTTGGGAACACGAGCCCTGTTGACGTTCTGTGGTCGGTAACGATCACGCTACAGGACTCGACCGGAGGTTGACGTCACTGGCATGGCACGTGACCTAGCACACCCAGTCCCTGGTCTACATGTGTCAGGCTGAGTCAGAGTCATGAACAGGGCTGCTCTCCACTTCCTGTATTCCTGACTCTGAATATCCTACATGAAATACATGCTGCCCTTAGAAGCGGTCTAGCTTATCTCCTGGAGATCTGAGAGTTGGAAAGATAAAGGATCCATATCTTTAGATATCTTTATTTTCCTTCAAGAGTGCCGGTCCATATCCCCCCCCCACTCCGCTAAATGAATCCATGCTTACATTGTTTTTGTAGCCTTCAGCAGCCTGAACACCAGGAGTTCTAATGGGGTCGGATGGGTCTGAGTAGGAAGTTATACAAGCAGGCATGTTTACCTCCTGTAACTTACACACGGTCGGGTAGGTCTAATTCAGATGGTGGACCACCGTGGATCTGTCGAGGCAGGTGAAGGTACGTGTCCGATGATGACAGGATTCGCAGAGAGTTGAAAAGGTGTGAGCCTGGAATGAGAGCTTCCATAGAGCCAGTTGGGACTAAGTACCAGGTTCATTATCACATGCATATTAACAAGAGTTACGGGCAAAACCTTTTTTTTAATCATCGACTTTGTCAGCAGTCAAGGATAAAAAATTAATGAAAAAACCCCCAAACAAACACTAATATAAATCAATGATAATACATGCAAATAATGGGACTTGAAGCGTGATTCGTGCAACGTCTAACCAGTGGTTCCTAACATTGTTGGAGGTACTGAACCCCACCAGTTTTATTTGCGCATTCACCGAACCCTTCTTAATTGTGAAAATTAAATATGATTTTTTCAAATTCATATAAGCGTGAGTCAGGTGTGTGTCTTGACCTCCGCCGAACCCCTGAGACAGACTCACCGAACCCCTGGGGTTCGATTGAACCCAGGTTAAGTACCACTGGTCTAGACGTTGTGCAGCGTCTAGACGTCGTCTGACGGAGCTGTGGTCTCGCCGTTCCAGGCCGAGCCTCCCAAGAAGCCGTCGAACTGGCGCAGGAAGCATGAGGACTTCATCGCCACCATCCGCGCCGCCAAGGGCCTCACCCAAGTGTTGAAGGACGGGGGGCCCTTGCCCCCTCCCCCGCCCCCCTCCTACGACCCAGGTAAACTAATTCATGCACTTCCTTACCCCTGACCGCCGAAATAACCAGTGTTCCCGCCCTCGGCCCCCTCCCTCTCCCTACTACTGAGGTCAAATTCATTGAGATTTCTAACCAGTTGATGTCAAGCCTTTTTTGGCACCTGCGTTACCATGACCCCTCTCTGACCTTCTCCAGATTATATCCAGTGCCCGCACTGTTCCAGAAGGTTCAGCGAGAACGCCGCAGACAGACACATCAAGTTCTGCAAGGAGCAGTCTGCCCGCATCTCTAACAAGAGCAAGTCTGCTGGAGACCCCAAGAAACCAAGCACACGCACGCAGGTAGCAGTCAGCCTATCAACCAGCCAACCAGCCAGCTGGCTAGCCAGTCAGGCAGCTAGCTATCCAGTCAGGCAGCGAGCCAGTCAGGCAGCGAGCCAGTCAGGCAGCTAGCTAGCCAGTCTGGCAGCCTTGTAGCCAGTTAGCAAGCTCATGGAGGAATGATGTATGATGGTATATTAAAAGATGTTTGGTGCTGGTCTGGAACATGAAACACAAAGAACATGAATAATGTGTGTGTGTGTGTGCGTGGCTGTCAGTACAAGCCTCCTGCTGTGAAGAAGGTCGCCTCTCCTGCTGTGTCTGCGGTCTCCAACTCCTCTTCATCGCGCCTACCTCAGAGGTCTACCTCCGGGCTGCCCTCTGGTACGAAGACAACCGCATGTTGCTGCAACAACTAGAACATGCGAGACCACTTACCACCTCACCCCCCCTCTCTCTCTGCCATCATTCTGTCTCTTTCTATTGCTTTCCCTTCTGTTTGTCTCCATGTGTCTGTGCTTCCCTGTCTTACGCTCTCTGTGGTCCTTCCTGTCAGTCTCCCTCTTTGTGTCTGAGGTTAGACTGTGACCCTGAGGGCACTGCTGTTTATCTCTGTTTAGCCCTGCAGCCTCTTACGGAACACTAACGGTCTGTCCTTACACAGCAGAAAACACACACACACACACACCAGTGTTCTGCTTATAACACAATCCTCTCTAAAGCTGTAGAGCCTGACCCTAAACTGAACACCAAATATGTCCTCTATCTTACTCGTGTATTCGTTTTTCAAGATGCTACTTCTCCTTCGAAGTTTCTTGGCTGGAAAGAAGATAGAAGTATCTGTGGAACGTTTGGCCCTGACTGTTTCACCTGTCCTTCTTTCCAGGGATTCCATCCAGTAAGGTCTCCTCTGCTGGGTTAGGGAGGAGTATCTCCTCAGGATACAACACCCCTCCCTCGGGCCTGACCAGTCCTCCGTCAGGGTCAGCGACACGCACGCACGCACGCGCACACACACACGTGCCAACCCAGCAGACCTGACTCAGTATGTAGACTAACTAGAGCGTGTCTCCTGGGCAGGGCTGGCGGGAAGGCTCGGCCTGTTGGCTCCTACGGCCCAGGGAGGAACACCCAGTCTGTAACAGGGCTCAACAAGAGGAAAGTGTACAACGCTGACCACTACAACTCCAGGTCACACACACACACACACACACATTGTCTCATCTGGCATTCACGTCATCAGATTTAAACGTGCCGTTTGCGATTTCTTATGTTCCTTATACGGTGAGGTTTGCCGGGCATGGCGCCCTCTAGTGGATCTTCTGGTTAACGCTTGTTCGCTCGCGTCCTATCCGCTCCTGCAGGAACGAGGCGGACAACGGCGGCGGAACGCAGAGCAAGTTCTGCCACGAGTGTGGAACCAAGTACCCCGTGGAGCTGGCCAAGTTCTGCTGCGAGTGCGGAGTCCGGAGGATGTGTCTCTGACGGGTGCGACGGCCACGGGAGGAGGGAAGGGCTGAAGGAGCGAGGAGAAGGAAGGACAAAGGCAAAGATCAACAGAGCAGAGCTGTTAGAGGAAGATATGAAGGGAGATTAAACCAGTCTGATATAGAAATGCCACTATAACCACAGCTGCTTGGAATACCAGCGTTCTCAATGAGTCCTAAAGTCCTAATTCGACACTCCCTGTCCTTCATTCTATCCTGTTCTGTTCCTATCAAACACAGTCACATGTCATTATTAAAGTGCAATATACAGTAATTAACTACTGATAAAACTCCTTATAAAGGAAAGTTGATACAGTCAAACTATTTAGCCAAGGATACATATCTTTTCTCGGCAAGGCGATTGGATGCGTTACAGCTTATTGAACATGCTAGTTTTTATATATTGCCTTTTCAGACCAAGCAAGGTTGCTGGCGTAGCATGATCCAGGTCCTCTGTTTTTACATGTTAAACTACAAGAAAACTATTCTTTTTAAAATGAGTTACACAGATTGTTTTCTTTTATACCAATCAAAGTATTGTTTCGTTCTTCCCATTAGCAATTTTTGTTCCAATCCCTCTACAGGATTCCATATATATGGGTTACCTATATGTTACTGCTTCTGTGTGTGCTCCGCGTTGAACTCAGTATTGAGTGGCAAGGCTGTGCTACGAAGTGACTCACACAGCAGCCTTTAACTCGAACCAGACACACCAAGGTCCCTGTTTTCAGCTCACGGATGAAAGCTACATCCGTTCTGCAAGCCTTTGTACCAGATCCACATTAAAGGTTGTCAAGCCAAACCACTTTTGAGTGTTCCGTTTGGGAAAACATAGCGAGGATTGAAAAGAGGAGGGGAGGGGGGAGATAACGACAGCAGTCAGAGTTGGAAGGTATTGGAAACATTTGCAACTGACGGAATTCATTCCCTTCAAATCACCATGACCACGTCACACCAAATAACGACCCTTAACGACACACACTTCGTTTCCCTGTTGACTGAAGACACCCCAGAAATGGAGTCATGGTTGCTTTCTCGTGGTTTATGCGCAGTGTGTACAAGAACAAAATATTGTTTGCGGTGTATAAAATACAATATACAGTTTCTTCAGTAATTGACTGACAAAAAAGGTTAAATACAGTTCTTTTGGCTGTTGAAAGTCTGAAGTCTAGCTGGTTTTGATAAGGTATTTGTGAGTGAACTACATAACCATATTGGAACAGCATTACATTAGTCATGTCTGATAGCATGAACATCATCCCTGCATTAGCCAACCTTTAGTCTGAAACAGCCATCATATGTGGGTTGCAAGCTGTTTGGGCTCCTGAATGAGAATATAGAATAACGAAGCCAGTGCATTTCAACTGTATTTAGTGCCTACTTCTCAAGATAATTACAGACACACGTTTCTACATTTGTAATCAGATGCTAAACATTCTCTGCACTGTCTAAACTGGCAAAATATGTCCATCGTTTAGAACAACATACATGTTCCAAGTTCAGTTGACGCTTTTCACCAAAGCAACGGACAAAAGGTGCCTATAGAAAGTGGAGATGATCACTGGTCAGAAGTGCGTGGTGTCAGGACCTCAGCTCACAGATCCAGCAGACGCAAAACAATTCCTGGACGTCCCCTAATATGTCTGCCAAGTATTTTACTGCTTGTAGGACGGGAAACGTGGAAGAGGAAAAACATGTGGAGCGCAAACTTGTTTGGCGAGTGTGTGTGTTTTCTCTTAATGTCACCCCTCCCTCGATACGTGTGTGTCATCATGCAAGGTAAAAAAAAAAAAAAGAACTATTTCTATTATCAATTCCTCTTTTGTTGTTCAATGGCATCTCCATGACATTAGTGCTTAGTAAAGTGCCGTGCCAAGTATTTAGCAACATAAACATCGTATGTCTAGGCGTGAATACGTCTCCCAGTCACATGATGTAACAACAAGATACCAAATAAAAAGTGAAAGGAAGGAACTGAGTCGAAAAAGATCCCAGGCAGTGATGCATTATCAAGTGTTTCTTTTCAGGGGGCCTTGAGGCTTGGCAGAAAAGCTAGCTGGCGGAGGCAAAGCTTGAGATTCTTGTGACCCCCCCCCCCAACCAGAGGGCTGTTGCTGACCGCTGTAGCTGACCGAAGGAGAAGCACGGCTCCATGGTGGCGGAGCGAGGACCCTTTGGTCTGGTCACCGCACGAGCCTACGATAGCGACACAGGGTTACTTACAACAGGGCTAGCTGGTCAGGACTGAGTACTGTCTGTCACTTTGTTGAGTTATGTCAGGAGTCTGGGTCAGTAGGTAGCACCTGCTGCTACTTCCTATGCCTCCTGTCCCTATCCGCTAGCCAGGGCTTGGTAACAGAGTCTCAGGCCCTCCAGGGAGAGCTTTAGTCTGCACAGCTGCCTGGCGTCTCGGCGTCCCTGTCTTCGCTCTGTTCCTCCTGGGCCTCCTCGGTGACCACGCGCTTCTCCCTCTGGTGGTCCTCCTTGACCTCCTCTCTCCCCCCCTCCCGAACTTTCTCGCTCCTTCCCTCTCTGCCTCTGGCAAAACGACAGGGAGCGGCGTCAAATACACCGGCCACAGAGGCATGTACCAGAACTGTGCTCGTGGGTCTTACCGTACCTGTTTAGAAGAACATGGACAGTTCAGAGACCTCATGATGGTCTTTGCCAGAGCCTTGGCTTTGGGCACACTGCTCAGCTTGAAATGCCTTCTGCACACCATGAGTATGATGGATCGATTCTCCTACAAAGAAGGGAGGTAAATATCCTCAACATAGGAATGAACTTGTTTTTGGGTTTTTTC
Organism: Plecoglossus altivelis; assembly: GCA_036571765.1. Lineage (NCBI taxonomy): Eukaryota > Metazoa > Chordata > Actinopteri > Osmeriformes > Plecoglossidae > Plecoglossus > Plecoglossus altivelis. Next base: position 3,259,828 of record BROE01000024.1, on the reverse strand, counting down.
CCCCCATTGGTGTTATTGCTCAGTATCGCTAAGTGCATGGTTAACACGGTTCACTTTGTTTGTGCTATTTATGTTGACAACACATTGTTTCTGACTGTCTCTTTCTCTAATCTGCCCCCATTCAAAAAACGAGACTGGATAGTGGACAGATACAAAGAAGGAAGACATACTTTAAGGCTTGGCTTTGTCCACAGTAGAACCCAATCCTGGTTCTACAGACATCCTGCCCTACTTGTTCTGGAGGTTTTTCCTCTTCCAATGCACAAGGTTCAAATTAAAACCCCAGCAGAAGCCTTGATAACTAAAAGAAAACATGCAGGACAGTTGGGGCTGGAAGACCAGGATTGGGAACCGATGAACATTTATCACAGTTAGATGGACATTAGGACAACGAATATGTAGATGAACGTTATAACTTACTCCATTTTCCTCACAGACTGGTTTGTCTGCTTCCCTGCACACTGTGATGTTCAGGATGCTGGTGACCTCTCTTTCCTGGGGAGACAGAGTTCAAATGAGTTCACAAATGTCTAGGAAAACCAGTGAAAACATGATTGACCCTGTCAGATGGCTGGGAGTTCACGACCAGCTCATAGGAGCAGGGTTTGTTGCAATCCTAAGGCTGACTCAGATGTTTCAGGTTGTGTAAGCAACAGGATAATCGACATTTGTGACGCGACAGACGTTTCCATTCACGTGACATTGCCACAAATTGGTCGCACATACCCCATCCAGTCCCCATCAAATACATGACCTGTGATCTTTAGCGTCAGCAAAGTGTTCACTAACTGGAATTTGATGCAATGTAGGGTAGTTGAGTAGTCTACTACGTACGGTGTCTACCAGCAGAGGCAAGATTACCATTGCGTAGTCCTCAGATGCTGCTTTGACGCTGGCGTACGTCTCACATGGACAAACTAACGACAGACATGCTGCATGGAGACACAGAGAGAAAAGTAGACTCCAGAAAGAAGCTATGTGTGTAAGAAGGAAGGATACAAGAGAACAAGACAGAGAAGGAAGGTTACATGTGAAATGTTTGGGTTACCTAGAAGCATATTCTGGTCTACTTAGGACATTTTCCAGGAAACCTATAGTTGTATAAGTAATTATAACTTACATTTGTTTTATTTTTCACAATAGCTGCGGCAATATTTTCAATCCTTCTAACAATTTCCCCAAACTCTTAACTCACCAACGCACCTATGACCCTTGCTCAAAAATCGCAAAGCAAATTAAACTCTTGTAAACTTCATGACATTTTGATGACTCAGAAATGCACTAAACAGCGCGCCATATCTACCCAAAGACCAGCACGTGTTCCGTTTCAACTGGACCATTTGGTAATCATCAGTTGTGGCAGTGTCATAAAAGTACAAGCATGGTAACGAATTACAGATGCAGCACCCTGTCATGTGTCAGAACTCACAGTACACGGATCATCGACTATTCTAACGACGGATCATTAAATCAGGCTTCCACAGAAGCTTGACAACAACCTATTCATTAGAAGCAGGTGTGGTGGAGCAGGGAAACATGGAAAACCATCAGGACAGCCGCCCTCGAGGACCAGGGTTTGACACCCCTGCTGTAGATTGTTTGTTTATTTGTCTCACGTTATCAGCCCAAAGACGTCCTCTTTATATACCAAATGGTCATGCAACTGAAAGGATCCACAAGTGTTTCCTAAATGGAAATCAGCTTAGTTTGCATGACTTCAGCCAGCTGTTTCTCAGTAGCAAATGGAATAGAACACAGGCAGTGTATTTAGGTTCAGAATTTGCAATACGAGCAGCATACGACTCAGCCGATAACTTAGAATACTGTGAAAGGATTGGTAAATGGGACAGTAAAATATATTGTTTTTGTCTTGGTTGAGCTTGTGTAAAAGAAGTTCAAGTATTTAACATGCGGGTTGAATCTGAATTTTGTGTCAAAGCAACAAGAAATGTGTTAGCCAACACAGACGGATGTTGTGCCAACAAGAGCTTAGGGAAACATGCTAAAAGTATTGAAAAAGAAATGGCATAGCGATTGCAAAGAACTGTAATTGTAAGTAAAGGATGATGAGACTCATTAGTCTAGCATTAGTCTACATTTCAGTTTTAAAGTTGGACTGGACTATAGTAAACAATTGACTATAGTTAACAGTCCATCATGTTCAAGTCTAATCCACGTGATAGACTACGTTGTACAACTTGCAATTCGTGTCAAATGTAGGCCTACTTACCATAATGTGTCATTATTGATTCACGAAACATTTAGCCCGCACAATAAAGGTCCAATATCTTACATCCTCCACGTTCATACAGTTGCAGACCATTCTCGTAGAGTAGCCCATATTTAGTCATGGTTGACCCTTTTAAAGCCTACTTGTGGAGAGCATTCCAGCGATTTGACAGCAGTAACTTCCGTCGTTGATTCCAGTTTCTTTCAATTGAGTTTCATTTTCAGTGTTGTAACAGTTGCGGCGAAAGTAGACTAACCCTGCTGCGTGGGCGAAGCTCAATGGGCGAGTCAAACGTTTAATTGTTTTACTCGAAGGCACCAGCAGGTGGCGGAAGCCAGTAGGCCTACGTCGCACTTTAGATTGTCTAAAATCTTATCAAGTAGCAATTAACCTCAGATTTGGAGCACAAAAGGCTTGTTTAACATATATAACACAATAAGCCATAGGTAATCCCTTGCTTGTGTGTGTCAATTTACTTACCCCAATGAAGCTGGTTCTGGTTCTGATGACACCCTGTGATACCAATGTGAAATCTAATTCAGTAAAATATAGCGACCATGTTTATTTCCTTCAGCCCTGATAGCTTCTGATTCAAATAATCGGATGGCTAATGTGTTGAATCAGAGTTTTCCCAAGTGTGGTTGGAGCCAAAACCTCTCAAGGTACATGGTTTCTATCCTATATGAAGAAAGCATACCCAGAATGTGTAGGCGCGCATCGGAGCTTCTCGTTATCCAATACTGCGCCATTTCCCTTTAAAGGCACTTCTTGGCCGGCCCATCCGCTGGCACAGACAGTGGCACTGGGACCAACGCTCTGAACAACCACAATCACTCTTCCCCTCAAACTATATGTGCACTTTAATCACTAAATAAATGGGCATATATAATGCTATCTTAGATCTCCAAACGGAAGTGATGTCCTGGTGTGGCTGACTACCCCCCCATCCTACTACGTAACACCTGTTTGGCTGCAGGTTATACCTTTTTGCAACAATCAGAATAATTCTGATTGCCTTGAGATGGCGCTGTGTATTCGTCGAAAAAGTGTGTGTGTAAGAGAGAGAGAGAGAGAGAGAGAGAGAGAGAGAGAGAGAGAGAGAGAGCGTGTGCGTGCGTGAGTGCGTGCGTGCATGCGTGTGCGCGGAATCAAGCACGCACACAGACCTGGGGGAGCCGCCTGCCTCTTCAGCGCTACTACCTCCGATTGCCGTGCGCTGCAGTGCTTTGCTCCACTGTCTTGCTTGGTACTGTAGCCTGCCATCGCTTCGCCACATCCTCCTCCGCCTCCTCGCGCTCTCCCGCGGATGCTTTAGCTTTGCATGACCGACATCCAGCGGATGGTTGGTCCACCCCCTCGAGCCCGTCAGGACACAGGGAGTCCACCACCCAGGTCAGGGCACCTTGCGGATTGGTGAACGCAAACGGGACAAGAAGAGTCTGCCGTTGAAATTCCCCAGGATTGTATTTTGGTAAGTGCAGTCACACCGTTTTACCCCTCCCCTCCCTTCCTTCCCCCTCTCCATTAGCATCTGACACATCTACGATTTGTCCTGCGTGGAAAATGAGTGAGACACTTGGTAGCGTTCTGTAGGTGGGTGCGACGGGGCGAGACAGGGGGCTTGCAAGGTGCCCGGCAACTCTTTAGATGAGCATAGTCTGAGATGACATGTAGCCGGCTGTATCTGTTGGATGTTGAGCATACAGTGTTCTTGTCCATTGGTTCATTAGAAGAAAAGAAAAAAAAGTATTTTTAAAAACTGTTCAGCATGGCACTGTTTATGGTCACACGCCTTTAAACTGCTAACCTATTGTGATCCGTAAAATGCCTGCGCAGTCGTGCCCAAGGCGGAGGCTCCTCTCCGCGTGAAAATTTGGCACGAGTTCACTACACTGACTGACCCAAATTTATCGCCGGCTCGACTGCGAGTGATGAATGAAGATGAAAAGTAAACAAAGCGGTGGCCTACGCTAAAACGATTAAGATGCCACCGGAAAATTAACGGCAACCCCACTTGTCAGAGAGACGCTGTAGAAAAGCGACAGGCCATTGTGATTCAAGCTTGAGAGATTGGGAATTCCTGTGCCTTGGTTGCGAGCTAGTAGCCTTCGGTCGTTATAGTCTTTCAGGGCATCTCTAATAAAACAAAGAGCGCTTATTTAGCAAATAGCCTGCCACAGGGGCAATCTTCTATCTTCATGTGCGTTTGAAGCTTTCAGGTTTCAGTTGGCTATCTAACGCTTCGTCCCCACACGATTTCCTAAACATATGAATTCAAATGCGAATTTGGTTCACGGGGTCTTGACGGGACCTTCTGTCTCATAGGCCATCTCAAATGGTTAATGTCAAAGCAGTGTGTTGGTGTCTGTCAGTTACACCTCTACCGCCAGCCACAATGCTCCATGAAGCATGTGAAGTGGACGTTTTGTAAAGCAAGCATGTAAAACCATTAAGCCCTTTACGCAGTGAGTGTTCATCCTACGAGACGTCATTCGGGTTATGTTTCAAGGAAAGTCTCGCCAAGCCTTAAGTCTTTCCTTTCACCATGGACCATGAAGATTAGGGGAGTTAGGTGAGTATCCATTGCACATTGGAGCGGTGCTTCGCAGGCTACTGGAGTGGGCCGCCTGAGAATCGATTGCTGGCAGACGTTCGCATGAGCGAAGGCTGACTCTGTTCCAGAATGTTGACTGGATTTGGATCTTCTTTTCAATTGGCAAAAGCTTCCATGCAAAAGTTAATCATTGAATGGTTTATCTTAATTTCACGTGGATTGCCTTACTTGAGCAATATTGTAACTAACGTGCAGATAAAGAGGTCCATTCACGATTGTGATTACGGTGAGCCGGCCGCATTGCAAGACTTAGTGAGCATTAAACACACCTGATTTATAGCCAGTTAATAATGTATGCATGCAGACGTTCAACAGTTCAACAAATTTAGGGGGACATGACGTCATGTCACAATCGTCCCGTTGCCTCGCCCTGTCGATGTGGCTATGCCACTGGTAGTCAAGGTGACGCTGCAGGGGACTGTAATGAGAGCTGAAGTGAACATGACCTTGCCACAGCCTTTAAAACCCACCCATCAGCAAAACAGCTGCACGAGGATGGGCCGGCTTTCTCTGCTCCTACCGATCCAGCTGTATTAAGACCAGCCCATCAAGAGGCCTGGCCTGGACGGAGAGCTGGGCTGCATCCTAATTGGACATCCTCCTTCTGTTTTTCCTCGGAGCTCGTTAGGAGACAGAGGAGGACAACGGCAAAGGGAAACGGCTGTCTTTGCCCAGCTGCCGAGTTGTGCTGTGTGTGTGTGTGTGTGTTGCATGGACTAAAGGAGACAAGTAAGTAAGTTGTAAACACTGAACCCTTGGGGATTGGGGGGGGGGGGGGGAGGGGATGGAGAGGGTGCTGCGGCGTGGCAGGTTTGGGATACGGCCAGCCTGCCTGCCTGCCTGCCTGTAGGTTTCTGGGGGTGGGAGGAGGGGGAGAAAGGGGGTAAGAATGGGTTGCGGTTCTCTCTTCTCTCTTCTCTCTTTCGGCTCCTTATTTCTCTCTACCTAATGAGCACTCTGCAGATGGGGCTCCCTGTGTCTCCAGATTACCCTCCCCTCTGTTGCTGGAGAGAGAAGGAGGAAGAGGGAGGGAGAGAGGGAGGGAGCGGAGAGAGAGACAGGAGAGAAAAAGAGAGAGACGGGGGAGGGGGGGGGGGAGGGAGGAAGACAGACGAAAAGAGGTGGAGGTGAGACTTGGTAGTAGCTAGAGGAAAAAACCCAAACGGAAATGTGACAGAAAGAGGGAAAGAAGGGGATGTGGGTGAGCAAGGAAATATGGTAGTGGGAGAAGTAGAGAGTGGGAGAGAGAGTGGAGGAGAGAGTGGGAGAGAGAGTGAAGGGGAGAGAGGGAAAGAAGGAGGAATAGACCAAAAGAATCACAACATCAGACGAAACAGTGTCATTACCATCAATTATTCAAACAATGCACTTTTTTATTTGACCAAATGGAGGTGGCTAATGTACAAATGTGACGCCAAAGATAACTATGTTTCTGAACACGCGCCACTGTTTGCCCCCGTCTCTATCTCATCCACCGCAGATTGATAATTGTCAAGGCTAGCCAGGTCTCCCAAGGCTAATTGGACATCAAAGACAAGCCCTGGCTATACAGTGCAGATCATCCTGATTTCAACGCAAGCCAAACATAATATATTTTCGGGTCATCCTCTTACACGGTGTGGGGGAGGTAGTGTGTGTATGTGTGTGTTTGTGTGTGTGCTAAGCAATGAATGTTGCAGCTAAATCCTAAAGGCCTATCATGGCAGCTGTTGTATTTCTTTAAACCGCTGCCGATCAAGTCTTTAGCGTGGTCAGGTCTACCTCCGATGGGGGCGTGGCCACGCCTGCTACATGTGCACCGGGGAGAATAAACTAGACAAACCAAAGGTTAGAACAAGTGAAATATGAATACTTCAATGTCAACAGGCACACAAGGAAACTTGTTCACTGCGGATATCTGTTCTGACAGTAAGTTTGATTTTGTATTATAAGCAAAGTGCTGTTTGCTTAAAAAGCGCTGGTCCTTGGAATGAAGAGCTGGGTGGAAAATTGATCCTACGCTGTAAAATAAACATGCTGTTATGAGTTCCCCTTTATAGCAGAAGGGTTGACAGTGGTCTTACGGTGGAACTTTTTGTATCCCCTCGGAAGACATGTGAAAACATGCTATTACCTCTGTTTCACTGTTCAAGAGGTTTTCGCTGGTCAGCTCGCAACGCAGAAGGAATAAATGCCATCACCATCATCAAAGGTTTATGTGTGGGTGGTTTGCCTGGGAAGGCTGGAGAAAAGAGAGACGAGGAAAGAGGGGCCAGGGGGGAGGAGAGAGTGTGGGGGGGGGGTTGGGAAAAGAGAGAGAGGGAGTCGAGCGGGGAGCCTGGAGCCGTGCGTCACATCATCAGATGATGTCATACTCACTGCATCCGTCGCCGGTGTGCTGAGCAAAGGTCTGGCCCTTTGCGCTTTGAGGGGCGTAAATACAGCGGGCGTTCACAGAGCCAGACAATTGGTGCCGCCCCTCCGCCATATAGTCTTTGTCTATTGTTTTGTACAGGATGCCGTTAACTCTGCAAGATCTGTGACTGGACAGACTATTTAGTCGTGAACGTTATTTGAATGGATTGGAAGATGGTCTCCTGCCATGGTGTGTTTGTTTTGTGTCACTGACCATCTCTGTAGGAAGAAGTTTGGGGAAACCTTCCTGCCTGCGCCTCGTCCTCGAACTGTGTGTAGCGGAACAAGTTAACCCTCAAGTTATTTCTCAGCATGAGATCTGTTTGGAACGTGTGAACAATAGAAGGTGTTGCGCAAGAAAAGGCTGAAATGTGTGAGCGTGAGTGTGAGCGTGTGAGACTTGAGTCTCCCTGTCTGAGGCTTTGGCTTGCTTGTGTTGGCCTCTGCAAAGTCACATGACGCTGGTCGTTAAAAGGGCTAAACAAGTTGGGTTGGATCTTTTGTCCACCAGCGATTGATATCTCCAGAATAGAAGCATTCTGAAGTCAAACCGTCTCTATTGCAATAAATGATTAAGTCGATACATCATAGTCTTGATTGAAATAACTTTTGTTGGGCAGTTCAATTGCAGTGGTTGCTGTTAAATCATTTGAAAGCTGGGGTAGGACAGAAACGTCTTGAGGGAGTCAGACAGGGGCGCGGAGTGTGGTTCAGTGTGTTGGGCCTCCACGTCTACCATTCCTTTTGTTTGCGACATTGGCTGAATAGGTCGATGACCACCACAGATGAGCTATGTCTGATATCCAGGCCTTCATAAGAAGACGCCCATTTCAAATCATCCAGTCCATACACACAGTGTACATGACAGCTAGCTGGAAAATTGAACAGCAACCAGAATCGAAGTGGTTTTCAGTTTCCATTATAGAACACACCCTGGAAAACATGATATCTGGCCTATAGCCTATAGCCTGCCATCTGGTGATTATTGTTGATGTTTGAATAGACTTAAAGGGTAACTAAACATCATAATCTATTTTTCTTAGCTAAATCCTAGTTGAAAATCGCACATAGCTAAACTTAGAAATCCTGGTCTTGATCCAGGCAAATCTTAGCAACAGTGATATTTTAAATTCCTTGTTAGAATAAAATATTTAGTCTTTCTTCTTAAAACTGTAAGAGATGTTGGCCTAACAAGTCCCTTTTTGGGTTATTCTGCAGTTTCACCAGGAGGGAATGAGGATAATAATTGGCATGTGTCTCTTCAAGAATTACAGAGAACCTCAGAATGAAAATTCGTAAAACCTTCATCCCACATCCATCCACCTCTTACTGTATAAAAATGGTGGGCAATGACTGAAAGCTCATATTAGGGTATTAAGTTACAACAAAACAAGGGAATTCACATGCCAATATTTACCACTTCCAGGATTTGAGTCCTGAACCTATGTTTGCAGTGCAGATTGGTTTCTCCCGCAATGGTTTCTCTGCTGCAGCGAATACCGTCACTTTGTGTGGTCTCTCCTTGCACCGCACTCACTGTTGAGCCCAAATTGAGTTTGGATATGGGTCAGGAGTGGCCTACAGGCAAGCGATGTCATATTCTGCAGACAGACATCTTGTATATGGTCCTCTTTTGAAGCCAATTAGACCTAGCTGTTCTTTGGCATCCAGACAGCTGACAGGTCTGCAGAGATCCATCCCTGACAACACCAGACCCCCCCCCCCCCAGGCCAGAGATGAGAATAGACGAGAAAAGTCACAGTTGGATACTGAGTTCTTAAACAGAGAACCCGCACATCAGCGTGGACAAACAATACCCCTCACCGGTGACAGTGTAGCGTTTCAGACTACACCTATGCGAGACTGGCTGCTAGCCTCAGCTAGTCTGAGCACCTTAAGCACCGATGACAGAAGACAAGCGCCGGCTAATCATGCGGCACGTTTCAAAACGTTACATCATACTCGGATGCTCCGAGGGAGCGCAGCGCGCGCTGCTTAGCTCCTGCTCTAGCCTTCGCTGCTACCTTGAGTAGGCGTCACATGACAAGTAGGCCCGGCAAACGTGACTCTTCATCTGACTTTTTATCCACGCACGGAGACTCCAGGAAGACGTACGAGATGGAGGGGAAGGGTTTGCCCGGAAGAGGCATGGGAAGAGAAAAGAAAAGGGAAGAGGAAAGAAAAGGGAAGAGGAAGAGGAAGAGGAAAGAAAAGGGAAGCGGAAGAGGAAAGAAAAGGGAAGAGGAAGAGAAAAGAAAAGGGAAGAGGAAGAGAAAAGAAAAGGGAAGAGGAAGAGAAAAGAAAAGGGAAGAGGAAGAGGAAAGAAAAGGGAAGAGGAAGGGGAAGAGGAAGAGAAAAGAGAAGAGGAAGGGAAATACTTAGTTTACAAAATGATTCTAGAAGTCTAAGGTGCAGAAGCTTCACATTATAATACTGTTGATGGCTCCCCCCCACACACACACAGACACACTTTTTCTGTAGCCTTCAGCACTGTACATTGAGTTCCAGTGCAGGCCTAGTGAGGTTATTCAGGGAATGGTTATTCTTCACCCATTATAGTCCATTCAGTCACACAGCAGGAAACCCCAAAGGGAAGGAGCTCCACAGCAGCTTCTCCAGAGGAGCCCTGCCGCCCTCAGCATCAGGCCCAGTGTAGGGGGCCTTGTGAAGGCTAACGTGGTAGGAGGTAGAGGGGGCTGGAGGTATTACACAGTGGGGCAGCATAACACACACGCAGACATACAGTCGCACACACGCGTGTACACGCTCACACACGCTCATTCGCTCACACGCACATGCAAGAAGACACCTACACTTACACACATACAGCTGCAATTGGAGGGTCAGTGGGCTAGGAGTGAACGCCCAGGGCACCAGTGGGGGCCAATCTTCCAGAAACCATGGCAACCGTTTGTTCGGATGCTGTGGTTGCTATGACAGCACTCCATTGGGAGTTGGGGGTATCATTAAGGTATGTGAGCTGGGAGATTGTGGTGATGGCCATAGGATTAAAACGAACCTAAGACACTTTGGCTCAACAAGTCAAGTATGAGACAAATGCTGGTGAGTTTTTAGCTAGTACTATGGGGTGGTTCCATATGCTTATACTGAAATGACACACAGGTAATGCAGTTCTAACTATAACTCTGCTGTCAGATTCAAAAAACAGTCTGTATTTATCAAACAAAGAGTAAAGTATCCACATCTCATCTCCCAGGCACAGTGAAAAATAATATCTCAACTACCGCGCAACAATAACAGCTGAACTACTGAAGTGCATAATAGCACAGTTCAGCAAAACCTGCGTCATGTCATAAATGTAACATTAAAGACGGTTGTGGGTGCAGTCTCTTGCCAAAAAGCGGTATGACAGGATCCCAAATACATCATGTAGAGATCCAGTGTTGATCCAGAGAACGACTTTTACCCACTGTGAGGTTGTCACAGTCATTTAGATACATGATATGCAGTTAGTTGCTGAACAAATAAAGAGAACCACTTGAATCAAAGAAAGTTAAATTGTTCTCGTCTCTTTCTTTGTGTGTGGCGTCCGTGTGGTCTAGGTTCTGTCGGGTAACATTAATGCGAACCGCATTCCCCTTCCCCTCCCTGCTCATTCACAAAAGACAAGAAGCTGAGATTACAACCAATTTGGATCATCGTTTAGTCATTTCCAGCCTCAACTCGCTAGCCTTCATGGTAGTGGTATGGGATTAACACTCCCTCACTTAACAGAATCTCCTGCCCACAACATATAGGGCCGTGAATCGATAAATTTTAGGTTGACGCAAGCCTCGTCCATCTACTCACTGATCATTCTTGTACTAATCATGATTATGCTTGAAGTCATTCAATCAATCATTTGTTTTCCCTCGATATGACTCTTTTTTTTCTCTCTGCCCAGCACATACCACATATCCACACACAGCACACACACTGCACGCAGCGTAGCATTATCCACAGGTGCAGAAGCAGGCTAGGAGTAACTACCTCTTTGTTTTTTTATTGTTTTGTTTTTTTTTTATTTGTTTGGGTTTTCAAGAAGGTGAGTTTCTCCCTTTTTTTTCTTTTTGTATTTTTAGTTGTTAATTTTTTCTTTTTTTTTTCGTTTTTTTTTTTTATATTTTTTTTTTTTTATCTAGTTTTTCTTTTTACGCACTGGGGTAGCCAATTTAAGTACATTGTTTAATTTTCTTTTCTTTAATTTCAGCAGGCAACTGGCCTTAATTTGCATCTGTGCTTGACTCCGGAAGTTAATTTCTGGATAAGTGGTTGACTTGCCATTTTACTTCTTCTGGGATTAGGCCGAATTTTCTTGCCGTGATTGCGCCGCTAGATTCAAGGGGATGTCCCGTACGATGCCCAGATTGCGTCGAGACGAATAAGTAAGGCATATGTAGGATGACCGCAGCAAGGGAGGTA
>BROE01000024.1:3213918-3248158 GCA_036571765.1 Plecoglossus altivelis | reverse complement strand
CTGTTCTCCATGCTTAGTGTGGCACACACAGAAACACAATGCAAAGACTGAGTCAACTTCTCTCCTTTTTATCTGCTTTTAGGTGTGATTTTTAGATTGCCCACACCTGTTACTTGCCCCAGGTGAGTTTAAAGGAGCATCACATGCTTGAAACAAACTTATTCATCCACAATTTTGAAAGGGTGCCAATAATTTTGTCCGGCCCATCTTTTGAGTTTTGTGTGAAATTGTGTCAAATTTGCTTTTTTTCCTGTTTTTTTTTGTGTTATTCCAATACACACAAAGGAAATAAACATGTGCATAGCAAAACATGTGTAATTTCAATACTTTTCTGTGAGAAATACCTCATTTTCTGGAAAAATGTCAGGGGTGCCAACAATTTTGGCCATGACTGTACATGGATAGAAGTTAGTGCTGAACAAATACACAAACCACTGAATCAAGAAAGTATTGTTCTCTCTCTTTCTTTGTGTGTGCGCCAGTGTGGTCTAGTGTTCTGCGGGTACTTACGGCAAACCGCATTCCCCCCCTCCCCCCCCACAAAAGACAAGAGCTGAGATAAACCACATTTGGATCATCTGTTTAGATCATTCCAGCCTCAACTCGCTGCTCAGGTTATGTGGATGGGATTAACACCTGCCCTCACTAACAGACTCCTGCTCACACAAAGGGCGTGAATCGATGAAAGGTTGACGCAACCTCGTCCATCTACTCAGCTTGATCATTCTTTGTACTTTTAATCATGATTTATTGGCTTGAAGTTCATCAATTCAATCATTTGTTTTCCTCGAAAGCCCTTCGACTCTTTTTCTCTCTTGCCCAGACGCACACACGCACACACACGCACGCACGCGCACGCACACTCACCAGGGGGCAGAAGCAGGGCAGGAGGTTAACTACCCTTATGTCTATCGTGCAGAGTGCAAGAGTTATCACTCCACAGAGGAAAGAGGGATGGAGGGCTAGAGAGAGCAGAAAATAGCCTTTCAGTTTCTTCCTCGAAACCACCATAGAAAATGTGGTTCAAACCAACACTGTTTCTTTGCAGACTAACTTTGCAAGACTCATTGCAGGAATCGACTGTTACCTGATGATATTTCGCAGGGTCCTCTCACCGCATGCCCTGCAAGGATCGATTGCATCCGCGAATCTAATTTGAGGGGTGGTTATTGGTCATTTGAGTGGGTGAGTGGAGCTTCCATACCTTTCCACGCGGACACTACACGTCAGGCCAGAGGGGGTGGCGTGTGGTCCGTTCACGTGTCGTTCATGTCGCAACCCCTCGTTTGCTTGAACGCTCCTCAACCCTTGTGCTCCAGAGAAGATAAAGAGTTGCCCTGCTGCTTTATGGGAAGTGTAGTCATTGGGCATCAATAAGGACCATCACTATAACACCGTGCTCTGGAAGGAGAACATAGCCAGTGTGTGTCTTTTAGATACAAGCCGCACTGTTTGTGTCCGGACGAGTGTGTTCTGACGCTGATAAGGAACAGGATGGGACAACACACACACACACACCAAGCTAAGATGCAGCCAGGCCTGGCTTTACAAGTAAAGATAACCTAACTAGACGTCCTGTCCTTATCAGGATTCACCGTGGTCCAACCTTACTGGCATCAGATCTGCACCACAGAACTGCGTCTTTCAAAAAACATGAGGATATATTTGAGATGCTTTCTGCATGTAAGCAGGAAAATAATACAAAGGAAGCACGAGGTAGGATAGGGAGATAGGGAGAAACAGAGGTGCGGGGAATGGGAGAGAGAGATAGCCTAAAGACAGAGCGAGGAGAGAGCGAGGTGTGGGGAAGAGAGGGAGAGAGAGGTGGGCGGAGAGGCTAAGGCAGAGCTAGAGCGAGGAAATGGAGCGAGGGAGCGAGAGACCGACAGGAAGGGGGAGAGGGAGAGAGGGAGAGTGACATCACAGAGACAAACCAGTCCCGTTGGGATTCCCTTTGACAGATGTACAAGATCTCAAGAGGATCAAACAGAGCAGGGAGATGCTGCTTCCCCACTGATGCCCATACTGGGAAAGTAACCACAACCATGCATCCTTGTGTGTGTGCGTGTCTCAGTCTGGCATATGTTCATATTGTGTATGTACAATATTGTTGTGATAACACAGAAGGTATAAGGGGGTGGGGCAAACAAAGTGTGTCAGAGGATCCAACACCAACTTCTTTCTTCTTTGGTGACTTCGTCGACGAGCAAAGACAATAGTTCACCTTGGGTCTTTGGCAGTTGTTGAATACAAAACTTATGAAGATGGTCTCTTTGTTGGCCCCATGGAAATACACGTCACTGTTGCCCTTTAACCAGATAGATTCAAATGTAGCACTGTAGCTAGCATTGCTGCATGGCGCCAGTTGTCATTACAATGTCGCTAGCTCTGTTCTGTTAGTTATCTTTATCTAGCCGCTAGCTCTGTTCCGTTAGTTATCTTTATCTAGCCGCTAGCTCTGTTCTGTTAGTAATCTTTATCTAGCCGCTAGCTCTGTGCTGTTAGTTATCTTTATCTAGCCACTAGCTCTGTTCTGTTAGTAATCTTTATCTAGCCGCTAGCTCTGTGCTGTTAGTTATCTTTATCTAGCCGCTAGCTCTGTTCTGTTAGTTCTCTCTCTCTCTCTCTCTCTCTCTCTCTCTCTCTCTCTCTCTCTCTCTCTCCTGTTTCCTGTCAACCTGTCAACCTGTCAACCTGTGCATCATTTGACCTGTACTTGGCTGTCCTTAATTCGATATCCTTGGCTATCCTTGAGTGCCCCAGTTTGGACAGCAAGAGTGAAAGAAAGGAGAGGGAGAAAAAGAAAGGATATGACATCACAGACTCATAAGATGTAAGGAGACAGAGAAGGACACAGAGACATACAAACAAACAAGTGAAGCAAAGGAAAGAGAAACAGGGAGCTGAAACATGTGTTGCCTTCTTGCCATTGGTAGACACTTGGGTGCAAGACCCTGTGAACGAATCGGACATTCTGTTCACAGCTGGGCTTCTCCCTGGCCTCCGAACAGTGAGATTCTCTCTGAAACCTGATCACAGAGCTGCCTGAGTCTGCTCCCTTGTTGATAACAGACAGGTAAATGTTGTAATATCCACCCAAAATGTCCCCCCCCAGTTCTTAAAATGCTGGTGTTTGATGCTGATAGTCAAGGTTATCACCCAACTTAGTTGTTCTCTCTCTCTCTCTCTCATTCTCACTCTGTCTCTCTCTGTCTTTTTCATCCTCTTGCCCTCCTCTTCTGCATGTCTCTCGCCCTTTCTCTCTCGTCCTTCTCCTCCCTCGATTGTAGTCACGCGCTCTCCTGTGACTTAAGCCATCAGGAGTGTTTCATCTTGCACATGCCCCCGCCCCCTCCCTTCCCCTCCCACCAACATGTTCGCCAAACAATCTGTGCGTTAGAGTGTCATCACGCCGCCAGAGCAACCGCGGCGAGCGGCGTGGGTGGAGGGCAGAGGGCGGCGGCGTGATAGCGCTGCTTCGGAGGCTGGAGCATTCATGACGTGCGTTGTCTGTCTCGTGCCGGTGAAATGGGCTCAGTCACCGTTGAGCGTCTCGCCCTGGGCTGACCAGTCATCTGAGCAGGGTGGGGGCTGTATGGGGGACGGGGCCAAGCTGTATCAGACAATCGATGGTTGGCATCGTCTGGTATCATGGTTATCGTTCCCAGAGGCCAGATGCCAACTTTCGAGGGCAGACTGGCAGGGCTGTCTGTTTAGCAGGACTGAAGTGTTCTGTTGGTTACACTTTTACCAGCCAGGCACAGCTGAAATGCATTAAAAATGGGTGAATTGATTTTTTTGCAGGTGTATGATGTATAAAGGGTTGTAGGCTGTTCTCAGCTAGAGATGGATTGAAAGAAAGAAATTAGATTTTTTTTTGTATCCCTTGTGTTGGGTTGGGTTTGATACAGAGTGAGCAGTACAGGGGTTTCAGCACTAAGGACAGCTCCCTCTCTGTTTAGCGCTTACTGCCAACCAACTCCAGTCTTTGATACTGGGATCTTCCTTGTCTCTCCACTTCCTCTCTTCTCTACTTTTTCTTTTCTCCATTTCCTGTCCTCTCCACTTCCTGTCTGTTTCTACTTCTGGCCTTCCCAGTTACATGGGACAGACCAATCAGTGTGCACCAGTCTTGACCTGCTGTACAGGCTGATTCTAGCTGTGGTTCTGGTGAGGGCTCAGTTGGGTGTGATCAGCCTACAGTCATTGTTGTGCAGACTTGTGATTGGCAGCCAGGGTAACTGAGGTTCTTCTCCCCCCCCCCCAATCAGGGCTGATGTGAAGCAGCTCCAGCATGCCAGACGACCTGGGAGGAATTTCTAAAACAGTTGGAGACACGAGGAGATTATCAGATGCACATTGTTCTGACAGGTGTGAAGGATGTCAGAGGGGAGAGAGAGAGCGAGCAAGAGTGTCAGGGGTGGATGAGAGAGAGGCCAGACGGTAGTCTCTCGCTCTTCCTGTGCCAAGCCGGCTCATCTGTTTCAGACATTCTGTTTACTGTTGTGGTGTTGAAGGTAGAGATGGAAAGTGACGGGTTTTGTTTATGTAGTAATGCAAGCTTTTTTTAAAAGGTGCTAAGTGTTGGTTGGTTTGTCAGTGTGTCAGGGTGAGCGTGTGTCGTAGCAGCATGTTGTGACCTGTGGCACAGCGTGGCGCTAAGGGGATGTTTTCTGAGTAAGTGAGATGAGAGGATGGGCAGGTTGCCCACTTTTCTCCCTCTCCCTCTCACCCTCATCCTATCTCTCCCTCTCTTATCCTTCCTCCCTTCTTCTCTCATCCACCCTCTCCCTCTCTTATCCTCCCTCTCTCCCTCGCTCATCCTTTCTCTTCCTCTCTCATCCTACCTCTCTCTCTCTCTCTCATGCTCCCTCTCCCTCTCTCATCCTCCCTCTCTGCCTCTCTCATCCTACCTCACCCTCTGTCATCCTCCCCTTTCTCTCCCTCTGTCATCCTTTCTCTCCATCTCTAATCCTCCCTCTTCCTCTCTGTCATCTTCCTCCTCCTCTTCCTCTCTCATCCTCACTCTTCCTCTCCCTCTCTCATCCTCCCCCCTCTACCTCTCCCACTCGTCTCTCAATAGCTGAAGGATTCCATTTAAATAACTGACTCTGTACGCACATTTCTCCAGCTTCAAGTCTTCAAACTCAAATGGTTAATGTGGGTCATCCATGTCCATGCTCCCTGACTACTGCAGTGGTGGTGTGTGCCTGTACGTGTTCCTGTGTATTTGCATGCTCATGTTTGTTTGTGCTGCAAAGGAAATGGGAAATGTCAACGTGCAGTTTCATCCCATTATCTCAATGACATAACAATATCGTTTTCAGATGAAGGTCGAAGGAAGTTTGAGGCTGAAATGAAGCCAGTCCTCTTAAATACCATCTGTTTGCGGTTGTGGTGGCAACTGACAAGGTGTGTGTGTGTGTGGTGGTGTTGTTGCTAACACTGGGTGTTTGGCTTTGACGCTAAGCTCTGTGTACTGTACTATGATGTGTGTGTGTGTGTGAAGTCCTTCCAAAGATTGCGCCTTCCATGTGTCTAGCTGCTAACTGAATTATATGCATTATTCAGAGTTTAATATTAGACTTTACGGGGGAGTTAATTGGAGACATCAATCACTGGAGACATTCATATGAGCAGGACTTTTGAGTCTAATTTGAAAAAGTGAAAACACTTCTCCCCAGTTCAACAGCAGACTGATTGGTTTTGGCAATTACAATGATTATTTATTCATTTTCTGAGCTTTATCTCATTTCATGACATTACGGTATTATTAGCCTTATGCTTAGTGATGATTGTTTTCCAAACCTCTGTAGTACACACAACTAGGAAATTCACACACACACACACGCACGCACACACACACACACACACACACACACACACACACACACACACACACACACACACAGACAGTCACATGCAGACAATCGCACAACACCCACCCACAAAAATATACTGTTTCATTCAATTTCAATGTATCAAATTTTCGAAAAGCTCACTTTCGCATGAACCATGCCAAAGGTTTTCAAGCATTTAAGCATCAAATCGGTTTAAATGAATTGAATTAATCAAACGTAATTGCATGAATCCAATTATTAACAAATAATTTCACAGCCGTGAAGGGCAGACACTATGCTGAAATCCAATCTTTATAACATAATACAAAGTAAATATCAATACAGCGTGTGTTTTGTGTTCTCTTATTTGCATGCAAAGCACACAAGGCATCCAATAGCAAAAATCATCTTTTTCTTTTTTGACAAAGCTGGCTCTCGTAATCAGAATGAAGAGTGAAAGATTTACGAATCCCCCAGGATCAACAGATCACCATATAAACATCAGTCTTGGAGATGGTGTTTGGTTTAATAGGCCCTCCGGGGTCAAATGAGCTGTGTCAGAAATACAGACTGTTTCATCTGAGGCTGGAGTCTTACCACATGCCCCCCCCCTGCCAAGCCCTCTTCGGGAGTGACGCAAGAGAAGCTGCCGGTAAATGTCAGCGGAAAGCAAACAAACTCCAATTTTATATGAAATGCGAAACGTGAAATACGACTGCATGAAATAACGTTGCGCTCCGACAGAAGCTCTTGCTGAAATGTGCTTCTCCTATAGCAGTAAAAAGAGAAGAGAGCGTGTGTGGGGGTGTGCATGTCTTTGTGTGAGGGTGTCAGGCTGGACATGGTCGTGGTTGGAGTGTCTGTCCCCCATTGATAGAGGCTGTAGAGGAACATGCCCCCTCTGCTATATTCGGACTCCAAATGCGCCTCATGCATAACTCTGCAGGGGAGTCCAGTGGAGACTGAACCACCAGGAGCGCTACTTCCTGTCTCTTCAACCTGTCCTGGGGCACATATATCTCTATCTCCCAGTATCTCGATCTCCCATCAACATTCTCAAGGCCTGACCTATCCCAACATAAAACCTCCCCAACCTGAATAAAATCCTTTTAAAACGCTGTTGGTCTGTAAATATTTCAACAATCCCATTCAGCGAACGAGAGCAGCCAGGGGGGGGGGGGGGGGGGTGGATCATGGACGCCTTCGCTCCACACCGCCGAAAGAACCACCTGTCGTGGAATTCTCTCCTAGATCCTTCTCGGTCCGTATCCCATCAGTCCATCAGTGGGGACTGAAAGTCATGTAAAACAATCAATTATCTGTAGAATTGTTTCTTCTTTTCTAGTTGGGGAGCCAGGACAGGGTCAGGGGAGGGAGGGGAGGGGGGAGGGGAGGGGGGGAGGAGGGATGAGAAGAGGAAACCAGAGAGGGCACTGGGTGGAGAGGGGAGAGAAGAAAGGAGAGAGGAGCGGTAACAGAAGGAGAGGAGAGAGATAGAGAGTAGAGCAGAACCAACCAGGTGGAGTTAGACAGGAGAATGGTCAGGGGGTTTGGAGAGGGACGCATCAATGATCGAGTTGTGTGTGTTGTGTGCATGCTGTGTGTGTGTTTGGATATATTGTTTGTGTGTGTGTGTGTGTGTTTGGATATATTGTGTGTGTGTTTGTGGCAGGCACAGGTCAGTAGCCATGCTGGGATCAGGAAAAAACATACATTTCTGCCTAGCTTTCTGCCTTAAAAATGAACGACTTACTGAAAGTAGAGAAAGTCTGTTGTATGTGTGTGTGTGGTGCGCGTATGTGGGGCCAGTGTGTGTGTGTGTGTGGTGCCGTGGGTATGTGGGCCGGGGTTGTGGTGTGTGTGTGTGGTGCGTGTAAGGTGGGTGGTGTGGTGGTGTGGGTGTGGTGTGACCGCTGGCAGACCAAGAACAACACTTTTCTGTGTTTCCTGGATGACAGATTGAAGGGTTGCTCGATATCTGGGACCTCAGAGACCTTCTTTAAGAAACAGACACTGCACCTTTAAACACAGCGACCCCTCAACTCCTTTCAGACCTGTCTCTCCAGAAACACAGCGACCTCTTCTCTCAGACCTGTCTCTCTCAGAACACCCCACCTCATCTCCTCTAGACTGTGTCCTCTCTAGAAATCACACGCCTCACCCATCTCCTCTCAGACGTTGTTCTCTCCAGAAACACGCCCACTCCTCTCTTCCTCTCGAGACGTGTCTCTCAGAAAACACCCCCACCCCATCTCTCTCAGACTGTTCTCTCAGAAACACCCCACCCTCATCCCTCTCAGACTGTCTCCCAGAACATCACCCCTCATCTCCTCTCAGACCTGTCTCTCCAGAAACACACCCACCCCCATCTCCTCTCAGACCTGTCTTTTCAGAAAGACTAGGTTGACAGACAGAGGAATCTACGGATAGCCTACATTGTCGATGGATAGGTGGACATAAGGATAGCAGTTTATCCCTGACCTTCACCAGACACAGTTTTATTTTCTAAATTCGACTCCAGTCTTAGTTTGAGTTTATGAGAAAAAAAACGTACCTTTCTGCAGACGGTTTAAACTGTCCCTCGGCTGTCTGTGTGCTTGTGTTCCCTGCTGCCAACTTCTGAAGATGGAGATTACTGGAGTAGAACTTTTTCTGACTTGAAGAAGCGAGGAAGCGTTCTCTTGATGGAAGCTTTTGTGTTGTTGATGCCGGCGTCTCGCCGAGTCATTCTGCTGAACGCTAGGGCGTTCTCTCTGCGCTGTCAGAACGGCGGGCTTTTGTCAAGGCTTTCCGTGTCTTATCTGCGCTGTACAAATGAAAATGTCAGGTCTTCACTCTTCCAGCTGAACAGGAAGCATCCGACAAGTTAAATCTGGCCAGAGTCCACCGCAATCAAATGGTTCCCCGGAGCAACAAAAGCCCCTTAAGCCAAGTTCCTATTGCACCGAAGCCATGGGGACACAACATGATGGTTTAATAGAAGCTTAGCGGTGTTAAGCGACAATGGCCCTGTCCGAGTGTTGTCATTTTTCTATGACAATGTCCGTTTTGCCTCTTCAGTCCCTCGTGCGCCACAGTGCCTGAAGAGTAGCAGCAGCCCCAAGGCTACAGCGGTCCCATAAGTGTACCCCCACTCTCCATACTCAAACCAGTGGGGGCTACCAGATCGTTTGCAGAGTGGCAGATCAGGTCCGGTCTGTGTGATGCTAAGGTGAGAGGTAGTTGGCTGGTATTAGGCAGGTATCCCAACAGGCCAATAGCTGTGAGTGGGATTAGCTGGTCGTTAAGGGACCACCTGCCTTCCATTAAAGTTTCTCAAACTGTCTCGCTCAATGAGCATGAGGACGCTAGGCCAATATCAGGAGGTGTACTATGCTTTGTTTGTTTGTTTGTTTGTTAAGCTGTCTCAAGCCAAACCCAGATGAGTCATGCCCACGCAAAGCAGGAGCTGCCAGACTACCAGAGGAAGGATGACATCCATCTGCATCTCCTGCTTCTGCTCACTGAACTACTACTACTGTCTCGAACTGACTGGTTCTTGTATACTATCCTACCCTCTCTGGCTGACTGACTGGTTCTTGTATACTATCCTACCCTCTCTGGCTGACTGACTGGTTCTTGTATACTATCCTGCCCTTTCTGGCTGACTGGCTGGTTCTTGTATACTATCTTGCCCTCTCTGGCAGGGTGACTGACTGTTTCTTGAATACTATCTTGCCCTCTCTGGCAGGGTGACTGACTGTTTCTTGAATACTATCTTGCCCTCTCTGGCAGGGTGACTGGATATTGGGTGGTTCTAGATATTGTTGACTGATGTGATCCCAGACTGCCCCACAGCTGGTGTTTAGACCTATCTTAGATCGGTTCACATCTGAACTGCTAATTGGCCAGTCCCATTTTAACAGTCGATTTTGAAAGAATTAATATTGTGATTTCTCATTTAGTTACCTCAGTAAGAGCCCTGTGTCAACTGAGATGAAATAAAACCCAACATTTTCCAATAACCATTTAACAGTTGTCGGTAACTGGGCCATGACAGATTAGGACATAGTGATCACTGGTATGAACTGATCTGTTTTCAGTCTTTGGTGTATTTGTAACATCCCACCCCTGGGGAAAGGACTGACTCTGGATCAGTGGGTCTGCCTGATTAAGAGGCATCAGGCAGCCTTCGACCCCTGGGCCAGATCAGCCATGTTCACTCTCAGATCTTCCTCCCATCAAACTATGCCCTCATGCATGAATTCTCTTTACTGGGGTGGGGGAAAAAGCTAGCATTATGTGTGCGAGAGAGTGTCTGTGTGCGCGCGTGTCTGCGCGCACACGCCTGTGCGAAGGCCCACATTCTGAGGCGCGCGTGTATCTGTATCTCCCTTTGTGCGCGCGAAGCCATGTCGGGCAGCGTGCGCATGGGAACGTTTGTGAAGGGGTTCTAATTACAATCCAGACACAGAGAGCTTGGGTAGCTGAAACCTGTTGATACGCCGAGTCATCTCTCCTCGGCGGCTCTGCCTCTAGCCAGGATGAATCGTCCACTCCACCTCCCAGCTCTGGGTGGGTTTTGACTTTGCTGTCCCGCGTGTCACACTTTGCGGTGTCAAAGGCGTCTCCCCCCGGCAACGATGATAGAGAATACTCCTTCTTTGATTAGAAACCACGAGGACCATGAGCGAGTTCCTTCTCTGTCTCCTGATCAGCTAATTACCTCGGGGTGATAAGTAACGCATCGCATTTTAATGAGCGTGCGAGAGAGCTTTTGTTTGCGTTCCCTCCTACCTCACGAAGACTGACAGCAGTGAGGTGCGTGCGTGTGGGCGTGCGAGGGTCTACACAGTACTTCTTTGCTAATTGATGTCTGTTAACTAGATGTATCATTGAACACTAACCTCCCCGCCTCTCTCTCCTGCTCCTCCTCTCTCTCCCCCTCTCTCTCTCTCTCTGTCCCACTGGGTCTATATCTCTCTCCCTTCCTCCCCTCCCCCCACTCCATCTCTCTCTCCTCCCCACCATACGGAGCCGTTCTCGATCATGTCAGACAGTTGACACTGTTTTCTCATTATCTTCTCATTAGTCGGTAGTTTTCATCCAGGACAAACGCTTGACAGGATGCGCATATTCAATTCGATTGAAAGCAAAACTTTCCCTCCTCGCGGCGACTCTAAGAGTCGCTTAGTGTTCTGTCACGCATCTGTGCTCGCATATGCACACACACACACACACACACACACACCAACACACGCACACACAAACCATTCAGGATCAGAAAGGGCTGCTCTAAAACCCTTTGTAGATGAAGAAATTGCAACTATTTTCTCTTTCTCCTACCTGGATTGGCCACAGACACGTTTGTGTGTCTGTGTGTGTGTATGTGTGTGTGTGTGTCTGCATGCAAGCATGTGCATGTGGGTGAACCATAGAAGACTGCAGGGGAAGAAGCTGGACTTGAGGTCAATAGGTGAGTAAACCTAAGCAAGCTGTATTTTAATGAGCTTGCGTGTGTGTATGCACTTGTATGTGTGCGCGCGCGTGTGTGTGTGTGTGTAGGAGTGATGCCGGTACCAGACCAGCCAGCAGAACAGGAACAGAGGGCTGTGTTGCCCCCGGTGATGGCTGCCTCTAACGGAGATGGATCTGAAACTGAGACCACCTCCTCTATCCTGGCCTCAGTCAAACAGCAGGTAAGAGGATGTTTCACCGTGCATGTGCGCATGTGTGCAGACTGCGTGCACCGTGTCCAGGATGTGCGTGCGTGTAGTGCACGGCATATATACCATACAGGTATGTATGTGCATTTATGTAAACGCTGTATGTGTGTGTCGTGTCTGTGTTTGTCTGGGTGTGGACGTGTCCTCTTGCTTATAGAACAGGTCGCCTGTCCATCAGTGACTGGAGCAGATCATTCTCACTGACCACAGAGACAGTAAGCCTGCCAGCCATGCACCTGCTAGATAAAGAGGCGGTGGGTCAGACGGGGCTCAGGGAGCGACCGAGGTCTTGAGCCTCAGTTGGAGACCTGCACAGGCCAACACAGGCAGCCAACACAGGCAGCCAACACTGGCAGCCAACCCAGGCAGCAAACACAGGCAGCAAACACAGGCAGCAAATACAGGGGAGCTGGTGGAACAGCTAGCCCTGTGTGTGCGCTCGCGAGGTGTGCCTTCGTAATCATAGTGGATCATATCCGTTTAGAAGTTGTGAGGAAGAGGAGGAGGAAGAGGAGGAGGAGGGTGAGAAAGGTGTGCGGGTTTGATTGGAATGTGTGGGAGGTCGGTTGTGTTGAGTCACACTTCAAATAAGTGGCTGGGGGAATAAAAGGGTGTGTGTGTGCCTGTGTGTGCGTGTGTGTCTAGTCATTCAAAACTCAGCGATCCCAGTCCATTAAAGTCTCAAATATTTGTCTTTGGCCCTTTGGAATGTAGGAAAAGGCATTTCCAATCCTTTTTCAATGAAGTCCTCTCATTTCAGTTTGACAAAAGGAGAACGAAAAGCGCTGATCCAAATCGGAGCTGTCCTTGGCCAGGTCCCTATGGACTTTCATCTCCACCAAGACAAGGAACTCGCACTCTCAGATTAGTCACTGTAATGCTTCGAAATCTGGCGAAGACCCATGACTGACAGAACCCCCAGAGACCTAGACCATGTACATGAAGACCTAACCTTCTACATGAAGACCTAACCAGACCCAGCCACAAATAAAGAGTGTGTACATGAATTCACTTGACCAGGACGAACAGGAAGGCCTCCCTTCCGCGTTTCATATCAGCAATAGTGAGGGTCATTCCATCTGTAGGCCGCTTCTCGTCTAGACACGTTGGGAGTCAAGCCATCTCGTGATCTTCTCTCGCATTTTCTCTCCCTTTCCCTGTTGCGATGCCGGCATGGCCGCTGTTACCTGCCAGCGCAGCACGTGTGGAAGCGGAAATGTATCGGAGGGCTCGTTCGTCTGCCTCGTGGAGTGTTTATATAGGTCCTCTCTCAGGAGACCAACCTACGTTCCCTCACGAGGTTAAATTAACACTTTGAAATGTGCTGTGTATCAGCCGTCTGTCTCTGTCTCTCTCCTCCTGAGTGGTCTGGTATCCCCTGACAGTCTCTCTCTCATCTCCTTCCTCTCCTCCCTCCTCTCGCTCTCTCTCTCTCTCTCTCTCTCTCTCTCTCTCTTGGTCCTTCCTCTCCATTGTCCCCCTCTCTCTCTTTCTTCTCCTTCCTCTCCCATATCTACTGACGGTGTCTCCTACTCTACAATGGAGATGAGATGTACATATTCAGCATTCACAAACCCGTTTGTTCATGTTGTCAACATGCTCTTTTGCGTCTTTTTTCACGCTTGACACATGCGTGTAAATACGCACGGCACGTGCGCGTGTTCCCCATGTTGCGCTGCGTTCCACTCCGCCTGTGATGTCGCTACCTACCGCACGACCCTCGCAGCCTGACAGACGTGGATCCGCGACTGTTCTGCGTTCTATTGGCGCGCGCGTAGTGCGTACACGTGCTTGTGTGTATGTGTGTGTGTGTGTATGTGTGTGTGTGGACATGTGTGCGTGAGGAGATCAGTCAATCGTCGACGTTTGCCATTCAAAGCTAGATCTTCACACAGCCTCACGCACGCACGCACGCCGCTGCTAGGGGTTTTCCATGACATCGTACATTCTATTCTGGAGACGGAGCTTCACAGAAGACCCTGTTCTCTGTTCCATCTCCTCCAGGGCTAGTTCGATCCTTTTACTACCCAGGGTTCTAACTGAGCTCCGGAGGAATGTGAGTCTTCCTCAGGAGTGTACGTCCCCTTTTTTGGATCACTTGCTTCAGACTGCTACCAAAATCAAGAGTCTGAATACATGAAATCCTTCCAGCTGGATCTTTTCCGGTCATTCGTAAGTCATCGCACCGCGGTTTTAGATCGATTCGCTGACAGCTTGATCATTTCGGGTCCTGTGCGTTTTATGCGCGTGACGTTTTTTAAGAAAGGCGTTTTATTCCCCGGCTCCTGGCGTAGTCGACACCCTCCTTATCTCTGCTGAGGCCTAATCAACACCTTTCGACCAATGAGCTCAGCTATCTAGACGCCCGCACGTCATTTGGGAATTCCAGAACAGTCTTAATCGTTCAGAAGGATTACATTGCTAACTGTCCCTCCGATTGTTGTGCGAGGTCGGGTCATGTGAACACCAAATGAACCAAGCATGTCGGGTTCCTTAAGACAAAAGCACAGCGGAAATATGGTGGATTATGAGCCGCCATCGAAGGAAAGACTTAAATTGCTGTCATTTCTGTATGTTGTGGTTTATTATGTCCACATAATGGCTTGAAAGCTTAGCTCTGATTCCAGGTTTAAAAAAATATTGGACCCATCTCTATGGTTCATTGAGCTGGACTGCATCAGGTGTTATGAATATTTTCACATTTTCACAGATCCCAGCAATAGATAAATATGATCTCTTTCCCATCTGCTCGGTCATTTAGAGACACCATGGGGTACTGTGAATCGTCATTAGTGGCCAGATACACATACACACACAAAGCGAGCTCACATTTAAAATGACCTGTACATTATTCATAGCTCTGACGGTATCTAATCTCAAATCACCTCACAGTTCTAGTTTCTATACGTGTGTGTGTGTGTGTGTGTGGATGATGTGGATGTGCGCCAACCGCAGAAATCACATTGTTTAAATATTCTCCGTAAATGCGGCAGAAACAGCCCAAAGGATACCCACCGACGGTCGCAGAGGAGCTCAGAGCTCTCTTACAGCAAACTGCACCTGGCACATTCGGAGAGAGTTTTAGGATTTTCAGGAGTGGGCCTTATTGACAGTGCTGACGTCCATGTTCTGTGTGCTCCTGGAGTTTAACAGGAGATCACTGGCTTTCATAACAAGCTCAGAAGCCTGTCTGTGTGCATGCTCACTATCTCTCTCTTTCTCTCTCTCTCTCTCTCTCTCTCTCTCTCTCTCTCTCTCTCTCTCTCTCTCTCCCAGCTGTTGGCCTGTTTACGATGCAGCTTCATGCGCTGCCATCCCTAGCACCAGCAGTCTATGCGTGCGCGTTTGTGGGTCTGAGATCAGAGACAGTCTTAGATGGATTGATCTCTCGTGTCTTTCTTAGTCTTTCTCTCTCTCTCTCTTCCTCTCTCTCTCCCTCTCCTTGTTTCTCTCGTGCCCATCTCTGTCCTCCCCCATCTCCCCCCTCTCTCCCACTGTCCTCATATCCCCATCTTTGTTGATTTCATGTTGCTGTGACGACTGAGTTGACTTGTTGATTTGCAGCCGGTGTGAATGGAACCCTTGTCTGAGGTGGAGCTGGGGTTTAGGGGAGGTGGGGAGTTCAGACTTCGGTATCGTGGCAGTGGCAACCAGGAACCCAGAGACCGTCCCTCGCTCTCTCTCTCTCTCTCTCTCTCTCTCTCTCTCTCTCTCTGTGTCCTCACTGTCCTTCAGCACTCAGTCCCTGTGCAAATGTAGGATAACATTGCTGACTGGGACAGATGTGTGTGTGTGACAGTGTGCGTGGCAGTCCGTATGCGTGGTTGTGTGTGCGTGTGGGTGTGTGCGAGTGCATGTGGGTGTAGGACAGAAAGCTTGTTTGTGTGTGTGTGGTTGTGTATGAGAGTTTTTGTGTGTATCTGTCTGTGTTCATGAGGAGAAGGCCGAGACATGTTTTGGTGTGTGTTTGTGTGTGTGTGTGTGAAAGAGTGTGTATGCACTCCTCAGCCCAGAGCCAGTGTCTGCCATGTGACTTCTGTTTGGATGCAGTGTAATCCTGGACATGGTTCTGGACTGGTTTGGGGGAGGTAGCGGGGGAGGCAGGGCGAGGAGAGAGAAGGGGGGGGGGATTGAGGGAGGGAGGGAGGGATGAATGGATGGGGGAGGGACGGGGGAGGATCTGGAAGCCCTGCCAGTAAACACAAGCAGCAGGGGGGAGGCAAAGCAAGCGTCAACAAATGGCTCGCACACGCGCGCACACACACACACACACACACACACACCCGCGCACGCTCTCTCCTCCTCCTGCATATCCGATAACTCTTCGTGGTTTCGGGCCTTTCCACTGTAAACTCACTCCAGTTGAGCAGTGTTACATGTTTTGCCTCCTCCCTCTAGTCATTCGCAGTAGAGCCAGACAAGGAAGTCCCACTGCCAGCCCTCAGGATCACACGTCTTTTCGAGAGACCAAAACCCTGTCTACCGCTGCAAGAACGACGAGCAGCTCTGTGTCCGTGAAGACAAGAACTTGCTGCCTTGTCAGCTAGCTACGCACTGGCAGGAATCAACGGGTCCGAACTAGATGCATCACTAGGCTACATCTGCTTTCCTTATCATCCTGAAAAGTTAGCGTGACAGCGGTGAATGACGTTATCACTTCTAGCGGTTGGGTGTTTCTAATTCCATTTGCAGTGATGGTGGTGGCTGGATGTATTTGCTCTGTGGATAGACAGCTTCTTATTAGGATGTGATCGGCTTCCCAGGTCGATGCTGAGCATTGCTAATGAACTCTGCCTGTCAGTGGAGTGGTGTGTGAGAAGGGGAGGTGTGGAGCTGTCTCACCCCAGCAACAGAGCTCCTTGGCTGGGGAGTTATTAGACACTGCCCTGGGGGCGGTGCTGGGCTTAGCCACAGACGCCTGTGGAGCTGTTCTGTTCCATTTAGTCAACGTTACCCACAGACATCACCCTCACACGCACGGGGACACGCTCGCACACGCGCCAAGCATCAACACACACACACACACCTAAGCTCACACACACAACTATCAGCAGAATCATTGCTACCCCACTGACAACTGGCAGTATGCACTCACATCTGTGCTCTTCTTGGCAAGAGAATGAGGGATGGGGACCAGAGACAGAGGAAGAGAGAGCGGGGAGAGAGAGAGAGAGAAAGATGCATGTATCCACACGGTGGTTCTCGTATTCAGAGTGTGCAGTATGCTAGGCTCTGGTGGTGTGTGTTCACTAACTCTCTTCTCAGCCTCCCCTCACAAGCCCCCTTGATACCTTGGTAACCCGCAATCCGTTGTAGAGACGTTCCGCCCAAACCATCCAGAACCAAGTCCAAATGGAGAAGTCAGTCTCCACCCCTGGTGAAGTTGACCTACTGGACCAGGAGAACGGGGGAACCCATTTATTCCGAGATGAACAAAACAACAAACTAGTATAACTTGGGAGCAAAGTTTGAACGTTTCAGGCAATATTAATGCCTTCATTTGTATCGTGTCCGAACCCCTCTCCACAGAGTTATACCTGGGGAGGAACCTCCCTCCAGAAGCCCATTGGGATGAGGGAGAACAACGACATCGTTAGACAGGAAGTGTAATGAGGCGTGAAATCAATATGTACAATCCTGCCTCACCTGCAGCATTCTGGGTAATGGAGTGTCAGGAGTGGTTTGGTGCTGTTTTAATCATGGAGACCTTGAAACATCCTCACATACACATGATAGTGTGTGTGTGGGTGTGTGTTGGCAGGGTGGTCTGTCTGTTTATGAGAAGAACCTGAACACAGTAGAACCACGATAGAACCCACGCTTATCAGGGCAGATACAAGATACCATACACCATTAACTTATTTTGGATGATTTTGTTCTCTTGGGGATGGGAACGAAACAAATACTTTCAAATTCAGCAATGTAACTTCAACGCAGTACTGTATTTCCTGTCTTATATCCATTGACATATATATATATATAACTTGTTAGCTGCTACTAAGTGCTAATTCAGCGCAGCTGTTAACTACAGCTAGCTGCTAACACCAAGCCATGGTGCTAAGCTGCGTTCCCAGGAGGATGTGCCCCGGTGTGGGAAACCGTCCTGGATATAGGGGGAAGGCATTGATCCATCGAGTGTGCGGAAAGTCATTGTTTACTGGCGAAGATGAGGGCCGCAGGTCACAGCTATCTCTAAGTAGGTGTGAGGAGGGTAGACTTCAATCCTTCTCTCCCTCTCTCATTCTACCTTGTCTCATTCTACCTTGTCACCTGAAAATTCCCCCTATTCTCTATGCCAATTTCCATTATTGTGCCTTTACCTTTCCCTCTTTCTGTGTATGTCTCTCTCACACTCTCTCACTCTCTCAATCACTCTCTCTCCTTCTCTCTTTCTCTCTCTCTCTCTCTCTCTCTCTCTCCTCCTTCTCTTCCCCTACATTCCAATACACATGGGTCCTCCATTCCCTCATCAGTCCCATCATCCACCCTTTGTTTCCTTTTGCATGGCGTTCTCTCATCGTGTTCCGTCTGCTCCCCAAAGAAGAGCATGCACCGCACATGCATCCTTCTTCTCTTACCCATGGTGCATTGCACTGGTCGGAGATGTGCAACCAGACGTCACTAATGAGCTCGCTACTGCTGTTGTTGTTGTCGTTGTTTTTCCCTTGGAGATTTGTTGTTGCCATAGTAATTGTCTCTGTAAATGCACCAGTCATTAGTCTCCGCTTACATTCATCATCCCCCGAAGCTAGCGCGGAAAGAAAAACACTTAGACACACACACAGATTTATCATATTGAAGATTATTATTCACTTGTCTCTCACCTGAGTTGACTCTCAGGATGTCCATTTGTTATGCGAGTTCCCATAGATCTCTGTAGAGAAAAAGAAAATCCCTCATACTTGCTGGCTGGCGAAACACAAAATATACCTGACAGAGACAAATATACACTTTCTGTTGCTGGCTGGAAAATGGTGTCATCTTTTGGAAGGTTCAAACAAATAATAATTATACATAGGTAGGAAGTGTACAGACCTCAATATGTTTAACCTTTTTAAACTTCTCCCCCAGCCTTCCTGTCTGTGTGTCTGTCTAAGCCCCCCCCCGCCCCCGCTCTTCGCCGCCCCCTGCAATGGATGGTATTGGTTGGATCAGAGGGTCGGGAGTCCTTCGCTCCGGTGCCTATCTGTCCTGAACTGTCTAGTGAGCGTCGTCCTCCAGGGCGCCGTCTCGCGTATATGATCTCTCCTACATACCGTTACATTCCTAGGCTCCCGCTCGGCTGCCTGGGCATGTGCCTGGTGTGTGTGGGATGGTTTCGAGCCTGCCTAATGTGTGTAGGTTATTCTTGGAGGAATGTTGTGCGAAGCCTTCCTCCTCCCGGGCCACACCTTCGTCATTCTCCCAGGCCAGTCCTCCTCCCTCATCGCCTCCACCCGTCCTCCATGCGGTCCGATCGGTTGTTCACTAACCGGATGCTTCATCTCTCCCCTTCACTGTCTCCCTCCCGCCATTATGTCCCACCATACATCCTCGGCAACACAACTCCTCAGTACGACACCCACGTTCCGCGATCCTCCATGCATCAAGCATCCCCCCTTCCTCTTCCCATCCTCTCCCCCACCTCCCCCTCCTCCTCCTTATTCTCCCTCTGATGCTTCACTGTTAACCACAGTTCACGTTTTTTCGTCACACAACATTCGCGATTACTTAACTCCTTGCCCTTCCACAGGCCCTTCCTCCATCCCTTCCTTCCCTCCCTTGTTCTACTCGTCCACCTCTGCCCTCTGCTTCTCTCTTTCGCCTCTCTTCGGGCGTCTTGTCTTATTTTGCCTTCTGCTCAGTACATTCCCCTACCTCTCTTCCTATATCCCTCCCTACCTCCTCAGCCTCCAGCAAGGGTCCCCACCTCCGGGGGTCCGGGCCTCAGGGCTCTACATCCCCCCCTCGATTGTACGGTGGTGGGAGCACACTGCCCGGTACTCCAGCTCCTGTCTCACTTCATATACTGTATTGAGAACGGATCGCACTCCTTCCTTCGTCTTATTATTTACAACGTCTTGTTCTCAACTCTAGCTCACCGTGGCGTTCTTCCGCTCGTCCTCTAAATCACTGCTTCTGTCCGCCTCCCATGCTGTTTCTCCACTGTCATACTGCGTGTCTGCTCTCCTTTTAATACCCACCTCCGCTTTCCTAGCATTGTCACTGGTGTGGTCCTGAGCTCCGCGACCGAGCTTGGGCTGGCAGCGGGTGGCAGCAGAGGGGAAGTTGTTAATGCGAGCTGGTGCTGGGTATGAGATGGTCCCACAAAGCACCTCACTAGCCGTAGGAGGGGAGGCTCAGGTCTGGTTGCTCCGAGGACCCCTACACGGGGATGGATGACCCCTTGCGGGGTGCTCTCTTGGTGGGGTCGTGAGCTGCTCCACCCTGGCTGTCTCTGGAGCTCCCCCCTGTGAGAGTGTGGAGCAGCTGTAACCATCCTGCCGACTGCGCTTGGCCCTGGCCCGGCCTGAGCTGCCTTGGGTCTGTGTCTGGGGATGAGGCTTCACAACTGAGCATGAATGATTTAACACTCGCAGCGCGCGCGAGAAGAGTAAAAAAAAACAAAAAAAACTCTGCAATTTAATATGACGCTTAGAGAGAACGACAGAGGAGAGGAAGAGAGATGGAGTGAGTGAGCGAGTGAGCGAGCGAGAGACAGAAAGAGAGAGAGAGATGAAAAAGCAATAAAAGGAGAGAGACATCAATGAGTTTGTGACAATATAGCTGTCGGTGGAGAGAGGAGAGCTGGAGGAGGGAGAGACAAAGGTCCGCGTGTCTGGGCTGTCTCTCCCTAAGCCAGGTGTGAACAACCCTGATGAGAAACCATCATTTGTGTCTGCTCTTAATTAATATAACCAGTGTTTCCTGGCAAGAAAGGTGTGAAATATTTCAACTACTTGGGCCAATATGGGCAACCGAGACACACAAGGCTCCTGGGCTCCATGGAAACAGTACACTTGAGGTGAGGTGTGTGTGTGTGTGTTAAAAAAGGATTATTTTTCTAAACAATAGAGAGCAAACAATGATGAGGATTAGGTGATATTACACCCCATCGTTTGTCTTTAATCCCACGGATCAGCGGCGAAGCCAAGAGACTCATTAAATACAAATTATTGAAATGTAACGTGATCAATAAAATATGCTGCCATAGCATTATCTACAGTATATATCTGAAGGATGGTGGTGGAGGGGGATGGGGAGGAGACAGAGGGGATGGAGGGGGGGGGGGGCAGAAGGGGGGTGGTGGTGTCTGGAACATACAAATTTGACGTCCTGTGGTTCTCGATGAGTTCCAGGCCGCCTCCCATGCTTTCATGTCCATGACAGTGTTTGTTCCCTGGGCAGCTCACGTGACGCACCTGCCTACGAAACCATCCCTGTGGCTCGGATGTCCAATTATTAGACTCATTTCATTGTCTTAACATCCGTCCACCCTCTCCTGTTGATGGCACGCGCAAAGGGATGCAGCAGGGTCGCTGTCATCAAGCCGCTTCTGCGGTGTCAGACGTGTCATCCCCATCAGCCAATCGAATTGGGTGCCTGTCAGCCACCAGCCAATGATAGTTGACTCACAGTTTGCAATTAACGCTGCCGTTGGTCCGTTCAAGTAACCAATTATTGTGGATCAAAGAGCGAGAGGAGTCAATGAAGTGGATGCGCTTCCCTCTGTCTGTCTCTCTTTCCCT
The DNA here is from genome assembly GCA_036571765.1 of Plecoglossus altivelis. Lineage (NCBI taxonomy): Eukaryota > Metazoa > Chordata > Actinopteri > Osmeriformes > Plecoglossidae > Plecoglossus > Plecoglossus altivelis. Next base: position 3,226,885 of record BROE01000024.1, on the reverse strand, counting down.
CTGTCTGTCTGTCTGTCTCTCTCTCTCGCTCCTCTCTCTTTCTTCTCTCGCTAACTCAATGAGACAGAGACACGGTTTAGTATTGAGTGACTGAAAGGAGAGTGAGGGAACATAGAATACAAAGAAGGAGATAGAGAGGGGAGAGAGAGAGGGGAGAGAGATAGGGGAGTGACTAGAGAGGGGGAGAGGAGAGGGACAGAGAAAGACGTCGGCGAGGACGGGTGGAAGAAGAGGGGGCGAGCGAGAGAGAAAAGTGTTAGTGATATGATGAGCCTGGCGTCTATCTCATTAGAACACTCTCTCCCAGACAAAGCCCTTCAACAGGTGCAGTGCTCTCTCTCCGTCTCTCTCTTTGACTTTCTCACCTTATCACTGCTGTCTCTCTCTCGCTCTCTCTCTCTCTTGGTCCTGTTTTGACTCTCCTCTCCCTCTCTGTGTGAAAGCCACCGGCGAGATGGAGAAAAACACAGGCCGGTAAAGCAGCTCCGTTGAACCAGGCCGTTTTGCAGCCAATCAATCATCACGCCAATGGAACCTGTCACCGGTAAAGACAACCCTCCGCCCTCCTCCCTGGCGGGGCTGGCGAGGCTCGCGAGGCTGTCTTCAGCCCCTGCCCCTCCCCGCCCCTGTGTGTGGTGGGAGCTGGTTTTAGTAGGTAGACCACACATGCACACACACCCCAACCCAATTAAGGAAGAACGGGAGAAAAGGAGACAGAGATAGAGAGAGACAGAGAGAGACTGAAACAGGGAGAGAGAGAGAGAGAGAGAGAGAGAGAGAGAGAGAGAGAGAGAGAGAGAGAGAGCGCACGAGTGCAGGTACAGTAATAGGTGTTGTTTGGCCCTGTGGCTGGGTGTCTGAGGACAGCTAGGCCAGAGATGAGAAAGTGTCACTTTGCATTCTGACTGTGGAAGGAGATGTTTCTCGGATCAGGTTAGCGAGTTCAGCCAGTCTGACTGAGTGCACGTGGGTGTGTAAGTGTGTGTGGGTTCACGCTTGTGTGCCTGTGTTTGAGTGTAAAACAAAGAAACATCTACAGGGAGCGGAAGAGAGCGTTTGTGGAAGTCATGATAAAAGAGTTCATCCCCTGACATGGACAAGACAGAATACCCACAATGCACCAGCCCAATATTTCTTTCCCAAATGAACTGGTTGACATTTCTCTCCAGAATGCGCTTAGACTGTGCGCGTGTGTATGTGTGTATGTGTGTGTACGCTTGTGTGTGTGTGTGTGTATGTGTGTGTGTGCAGTACCCTGATGAACTCCCGGCTCTTTGATCGAGTGGTTTACAGTCTCCCCTGAGCCTCTCGCCTCTTTCTCAAGCTGACTGCACTACAAGGTTTAGTCCTATTGTTTACATATGGATAATCCCAAAAACACACACACACACACACATGCACCACACACAACTGCACGCAAGCACGACCCTATGTGCGCGCGTACACGCGCATCCATTCACAACATACAAACACACGCACACAGTAGGAGACCTATGAGAGCACAAGGCAGGGAGGGATGGAAGGGACATTTTGGAATGTTAGGGAATTCCTTCCCTCCCCCCTCTGCCTCTCTCTCTCTCTCTCTCTCCCTCTCTCTCCCTTTTTTAATACTCTCTCCACCCTCCTCTCCTCCCATGGTCCTACTCTCTATTGTAGAGGTAATGCTAAAAGCCAAAGTGCTCCTAACAAGCTCTCGATGAGATAACTGCGTGTGAAAATGTCCTTCATGTGTTAAACCTCTTAACGTGGGGCCTGGAAGAGATGTAAATGGTATTAGAGAGTCCATTCATCACTCCCGGGATGAGAGGGGGAAGACATTTTGTGGCGCGCAGGATTGGGAATTTGCTGAACAGAACAAACGCTGGCCAACTACGAAATGCTCGACAGCGCACGTTTGAGATCGTCAAAGCCACGCCCCATTTACAAACGCGCGCACGCGTTCAAATACGGATTCCCACACAAACACGTCTAACTCTTTCTCTCTATCTCACGTGCACACACACACACGTGCTTACATACATAGACTCTCTCTTTCTTTTCTCCTCTCTAGCTCTCTCTCTCTCTCACACACATACACACACACACACACACACACACACACACACACACACACACACACACACACACACACATGCTTACGTACATAAACTCTCTCTCTTTCCCTCTCTCTCTCACACACACACACACACGTTTACACACATAGACTCTCTCTCTCTCTTTCCCCCTCTCTCTCACACACACACACACACGTTTACACACATAGACTCTCTCTCTCTCTTTCCCCCTCTCTCTCACACACACGCCCACATTTTGGGGCTGGAGCGAGACATCTGGGACGCTGCTCCAGTCTTGTGTTCCTTGGTCCTGATGACGCTCCACACACCTCCACATCCTCCTGAACTGCCCACTAACAGCTGCTGCCAGATTCTCTCCCTCTAGTGCTTTTGTCACTCACGACGGGATGTTACTATTTGAGCGCTTTTCCCACACGGTCTTTCTCTCTTGCTGTCTCCCTCTCTCCTTATCTCTGTCCTTCTCTCACTGTCTCCATCTCAGTCTCGCCCACTCCTCTTTCTCTTACTGTTGGTGTCTCTCTCTCTCTCTCTCTCTCTCTCTCTCTCTCTCACTCTCTCTCTCACTCACTCTCTCTGTCCCAATTCCCCCCCCCTCTCTATCTTTCTCTCAATAAGCATGTGGGTTGACCATATTGCCAACGGATAAAGACTCCAATCACTACACCCTGATGGGCACTGCCTTGTCACCACGTTGACAGAGATCCTGGGAATTGTAGTTTGCTAACCAGTCACAGGGCCCGGCATTGAATATCATAGCATTAAAAGACACCCTGATAATCGACTTCATCGATCCACCGCGCTCCGGCACGGCTGAGGCCTCATCTATTGTTTTTTTACAGTTCTCTCCCTTCCTGGCAGCACAAGAAAGGATGAGGCAGAAACACAAAGTAGTGCCTTTAGGCACCTGGTCTCATCCGGTCCTCTCCACTTCAGATGACAAGGACTCTCCACGCTCCAGGCCAACGCTTTATGTTCGCACGGGAACGTGCTAACTCCATAACTAAGCGGACGTGCCTGTGCTTCTTTGCACGTGCGTATCTATATTTGTGAGTGCACATACTTTACCTGACTGTGTGTGTATGCGCGTGTCTGCGCAGCCCTACGTGTGCGCGCCACGTGCGCGTGCCTGTGCGTGCGGCTGGGTGTGTGTGCTTTAAAGTTCCTCTGCCCAGGCTGCATGGCACCAGCTGTCGTGGATGTGCCGCGTTTGTGTCCACGTTAAACTCCGCCTCCATATGTAAAGGGAGAGCGTGATCCTGGAGGTGGGTGAGTGATTGTCCCCGTTGGTGGTGGCACAGTCTGGGAGGGTCCTGTCTCTGGCCACACCCCCTCCGCCTACGTGCTGTCCTGTCTCTGGCCACACCCCCTCTGCCTACCTGCTGTCCTGTGTGGAAGACATGGCCGTGCGTCCCCGCCTGACGATGTAACCATCAGTTCAAGACACAGAGACAGAGGCGTCCATATTAGTCGCTTAAGGCGGGGAGGGTTCGGTGGTTGATGGTTTGGTACTTCCTATATCCCTCCCTACCTCCTTAATGGAGACAGAAGGAAGGGTTGGTGGTTGAGCTTGGTGCTTCACATCGGTCACATTGAAGTGTAGGTTTTGGGAGGTGTCATACTGACAGTGTGTTTGTGTGTTGGTGACAGTGTGATTGTGTGACAATGTGATTATGTTGGACGGTGGAAGTGTTTAAGCCAGCGCCTGTGTGTGTGTGTGTGTGTGTGTGAGTGTGTGTGTGTGTGTGAAAGAGAATGTGTGACTGTGTGATACATGTGCATGTGTGTATAACTGTACTGCTGACTGTGTGGGATGTTGTGTGAGTGTGCGTTTGTGTGTATGAGTGTGTAAGTGTGTGTGTGCGGCAGTGTGTTGCTTATCTCTCCTGAGGGTTCCCCTCAGTGTTCTCTCTCTCTCTCTCTCTCTCTCTCTCTCTCTCTCTCTCTCTCTCAGTAAAGTGCTGACTGCGTGTGATGGTGTCAGTTGACAAATCTGAGAGACAAAGTGCATCTGAACTGGACATCCTTTAAATTCATGTCTCCTCTCCCATCCTTTTCTTTCCCCTCCTCTCCCATCCTCCTCTCTCCCATCTTTTCCTCTCCTCTCCCATCCTCTCCTACTCCCACCTTCTCTCCCATCCTCTCCCATCCTTTTCTTTCCTTTTCTCCCATCCTCTCCTCGTCCCATCTCCTCTCCCATCCCCTCCTCCTCCCATCCTCTCCTCCTCTCTGCTCTTTTCCACCCTCCCCTCCTCTCCTCTCCCCTCCTCTCTTTTCCTGTTCTCTCCCATCTCTTTCAGCCTAGATACAATCATTCAATAGATGTAATGTTGTATAATCAGGTGCTGCATGGCAACTGTCATCCAACACCTCAAGATGAGATAGAGAATGGAGCTGTTTTTTTCGTTCTTACCATGTAACCGAATCTACCTAATTAGTATATGTATGTTCCAGTGACAAAGTGACTCAGGTGACAAAGAGGCCTCATGTCTAACATGTGACAATGGAGTGGGTGAAGTATGAGTGTGTGTGTGTGTGTGTGTGGTGGGTGGGGTCCTCATCTTTCCCTGGAGGGAGACACTCCGAGAAACTCTGTCGCTCCACCCAGCTCCCTCTCCCTCTTATTATGATGAGAGAGAGAGGGTGAGAAAGGGAGCGAGTGAGCGGGAGAGAGGGAGGCAGGGAGAGGGAGGGATGATGTGTTGCACATCAAGGCACCAACAGTGAATCATCAACCCCCTACTGACTAGCATTGGAGCGGTGCACTGTGGGTAACCTCCTGTGTGAGTGAGCAACACTCCCATTGGGGGGAAATCATCACAAACAACCATCAAATTGACACACGCGCTGGCATATGCACACGCACACGCATACGCAAACCCCTTTTGTGCTCATTCATCACGCGCACGCCAAAACACAATGCCCGCAAAAATACAATGCCTCCAGTATAACATGGAAGAGTGACAACAGTCTGATCTTTTTAAAATCTGTTTTCAATTGACGACTCAATTGAGTCTTCAATTGAGTCGTCAATTGAGTCTTCAATTGAGTCTTCTCACAACTCAACTAATCCTGCCCCCGCCCCACTACCTCTTCTATCCCATCTCCCAAAAGCCATTTCCCTTCTTCCTCCTCTCTTCCTCCCCCTCTGTCTCTCTGTCTCTTTATCTCTCTGTCTCTAACCTTTGAATGGGTTTCGCTTTGAATTTAAGCTCCCCTCTTGCACCTCCCCCGCGCCCTCCCATCTCCTCTCCTCAAAACCTACCCCCCGTCGCTCCATTCTCCCCATCTGCCCTGCCCTGCCTCCCTCCACTCCTCTCTTCTCTTCATCTCGGAGGGATGCTGTAAGTCATGTCTGTACCTAATGATGCATAGCCAGGAGGAGAAGAAAACAGCAACAGAAAACTCTGCCTTCCTCCTTCTCTCTTCTTCTCCCTCCCTCTCTCTCTCTCTCTCTCTCTCTCTCTCCACTTTCAGTCTCTCTCCTCTCCATTTCGCTTGGTCTCTCTCTCCTCTCAGAATGTACTTCCATGTCAGAGGGGACATCCTAGATGCTAACTGAACATGAGAGATCAAGTGTAGAGGGCGGGGCAGGGGGGAGGAGGACAGAGGAGGAGGAGAGAGGAGGAGGAGAGAGGGAGGAGATAGGGGGCGGAGAGACAGGGGAGGAGGACAGAGGATGAGATGGAGTGAAGGTGCTGGCGAGAGGAGGAGAGGGGCGGATGAGAGGACAGGAAGAGGTGAGGGAGAAGAGGGAGACTAGATGAGAGACACACTTCAGCTTCACTTAGACCTGCATCTGACTGAACACTGCAGGTGCATGTTCCTGTGTGGGTAATTCATGCTGATTGAATCAGTTTCTCCTGGCCACCCACTGAACTCTCACTCATACCCCCATGCCCCAGTCTCACCTCCCCCAAACCCTCACCCCCAAGCCCTCACCCCCATAAACACACACACACACACTCCTCTATCTTCTTCACCTACCAACACTCACACCCAAATCTCCCCCCTCTACCTCCCTATTCCAATTAGTTTGCAAAAGGTGTTACACGATTTAAATATTAACTACATACAGTGGATTGTGTTGTTATGACAATCCAGTTTGAATGCTCTGAATATTATTGCTCTCTTTCTCTCTCTCTCTCTCTCTCTTTCTCTCTCTCTCTCTCTCTCTCTGTCTCTCTCTCTCTCTCTTTGTCTCTCTCTCCCTCTCTGTGACACTGTCAAATCGCTTCCCTTGTGCAACAGTTCTAGAGTAAGTGCACATCATCACTGTACCAAGAGCACATCTAAAGCAGATAGAGTCATTATCAATAGAGATGTAGCAAAGGACTTAATGGAGCCTCCTGCCATCCAGGTACACTATCACGCATGCACACACACACACACACACACACACGCACACACACACACACACACACGCACCCACACACACGCCCCATCCACACACTTTCCCCAGGGGTCTCTGGAGCACTAAACGGCTGGGCTAACTGTTCAGCGACAGCAAATACAGCCAATTAGTGTCGTCGGTGTCTTCTACTATACACACCACAGACCATGCGCACACACCACACACACACCACAGACCATGCACACACACCACACACACACACAACAGGCCATGTACACACACACACCGCAGACCATGTACACACACCACACACACACCACAGACCATGTACACACACCACACACACACCACAGGCCATGTACACACACGACACACACACCACAGACCATGTACACACACCACACACACACCACAGACCATGCACACCCACCACACACACCACACAGGCCATGTACACACACCACACACACACCACAGGCCATGTACACACACCACACACACACCACAGACCATGTATACACACCACACACACACACCACAGGCCATGTACACACACACACCACAGACCATGCACACCCACCACACACACACCACAGACCATGCACACCCACCACACACACACCACAGACCATGTACACACACCACACACACACCACAGGCCATGTACACACTCCACACACACACCACAGACCATTTATACACACCACACACACACCACAGGCCATGTACACACACACACACCACAGACCATGCACACCCACCACACACACACCAAAGACCATGTACACACACCACACACACACACCATAGACCATGTACACACACCACACACACACCACAGACCATGTACACACACCACACACACACCACAGGCCATGTACACACTCCACACACACACCACAGACCATGCACACACACCACACACACACCACAGACCATGTACACACACCACACACACCACAGGCCATGTACACACTCCACACACACCACAGACCATGCACACCCACCACACACACACCACAGACCATGTACATCCACCACACACACACCACAGGCCATGTACACCCACCACACACACACCACAGGCCATGTACACACACCACACACACACCACAGACCATGTACACACACCACACACACACCATAGACCATGTACACACACACACCTACACCACAGACCATGTACACACACCACACACACAAACACAACACACACACACACACACCACAGACCACGTACACACACCACACACACACACAACACACACTGTCACTATCTGTGTTGAAGACATGATCATGATGCAGATAGCATTTTAGACAGAAAGATATATTTCAAGACTTTTTAGCCAGATATCAGATTGACAGATTTTTTCAGTAGCTCAGTTCATCAGATCAGCTTTACACGCAAAGTTGGTACAAATGACGTAGATCAAAACAAACTAAGGGCCTCTTATACACCACGGTTACATGATCATCTGTTCACAAACAATCAATATATGACCTCATGCCTCATCCCCCACAGCTAAGTGATAACCTTTGACCTCTCCAACACTGCTGACCGACCTGTGACACATCACACACCCATCAAAACGAAACAAAACGCCGTAACAGGAGGAATTCACAGACCCCGTCCGTCTTCTACCACTATCTCAGTGGGTTTAGAGTTGCGTTCAGGAAGAGCATGGCTTCTTTTTCGTTGGAAGCCAATCGGGGTCCCCTGGCTGTTTGACTGTATGGCTGCTTGGCTGTTTGACTGTATGGCTGCTTGGCTGTTTGACTGTATGGCTGCTTGGCTGTTTGACTGTATGGCTGCCTGGCTGCCTGTGTGGGCCTTGTTAGTGGCTGATTCTATTGTCTACATGGGCAGATTTAATCACCGTAGCTCAAATCTCCTAGTCAGGCGGGGGGCAGAGAAGCCAGCCATGCAGCCTGTCAGCCAGTAATGAGAAAAGAGGACACACACACACACACACACACACACACACACACACACACTCTATGTTGGCGCCCCTCTCTCTTTCTCTCACACACTCATTCTCTCTCTCCATCTCTCTCTCTCTCCCTCTCTCTCCCTCTCTCTCTCTCTCTCTAGTAGCCCCCCCCCTCAGACTTGCACACAACCACATTGTCTCTCGACCCAGCACAGCAACGCTCCAGTCATCTCCACACAAACACCCAGACGTGCACGCGCTCATCACACGCATAGGTTATTTGGACTGAGGTTGGCCCGGATCATATCGTTGGGCTTGAGGTTGAACCATCTGAGAGAAAACGCAGTCCGATCAAAGGTTCTGTTTGTCTCCTGACCCGGAACCACCTGATCCGACTCCGATACTGTTTGCCATTTTGCCGTCACTTCAAAACAGGGACGTCCTGAAATGTCCTCTTTACTGGAGCTCTTGACATTTCTCACTATCAAGTAACCAACAATCTACAACTCACAGTACTGTTACGTTGGCTGTGTCTGTGTGTGTGTGCGTGTGTGTGTGTGTGTGTGTGAGTGTGTGTGTGTGTGTGTGTGTGTGTGTGTGTGTGTGTGTGTGTGTGTGTGTGTGTGTGTGTGTGTGTGGGAAGGGGAGGGCGTGAAGGGCTTGGAAAAGAGGTGAAGGGGTGAAGTGAAATCAGGCTAACAATTGAAAGTGTAAATGAGTTTGTGTTTGTGTGTGTGTGTGTGTGTGTGTGTGTGTGTATGTGACAAGTTGATGAAGTGGAAGTCAACAGCAGGCAACACAAAGACAAACGTTTTCTCCTTAGTTTTAGCTGACCTGTCACTTTCCTCTTACTACCGGTGTGTGTGTGTGTCCGTGTCTGTTTGTGTGCATGTGTGCATGTGTGCATGTGTGTGTGTGCATGTGTGTGTGTGTGTGTGTGCGTGTGTGTGAAACTAATACATCAAAACAAGTGTTTCTGAGTGTCACCTTATTTATCACCTCAAGAGACCTATTGTGAGGCCTCTCTTCTGTGCCGCAAGTGCCGCAAGCCTTATTCTATATATATGTATGTATGTATGTATGTATGTATGTATGTATGTATGTATGTATGTATGTATGTATGTATGTATGTATGTATGTATATATGTATGATGTCTTTGTGTGCGTGTCTGCGTGTGTGTGTGTGTGACTGAGTGTGTGTGTGTGAGTGACTGCGTGTGTGTGTGTGTGCATGTAGCTAGGCGTGTATGAGAGTGTATGATAGTCACTGCCAGGTATCAAACATGCCGTCTGGCAGTGTGCTTCTATGTGTGTCTGGAGGTGAAACTCTCAATCTCAGCAGATGATTCTCTCACTTCATGGAGTCTTAAAGGAGCCAGGTGTGGGTATCTATTTTCTTCTCTTTCGTTTTTCTTTCTCTCTCTCTCTCTTTCCATCCCTCTCCCATTCTCTCTCTCACACACACACACACTTTCTAACATGGTTAGATTGGTTACATTGGCTAATACTTCAGTGAAGCACGGGAGAGCACACACACACAGATACACACACACACAGACACACACAGACACACTGTACACACACAACCATATTTACACACTGAGTGGCGATGGCATTTAGATGGTGACATTTTCCAGGTGACATTTTGTCTCTCGCCAAACCCATACTTTCAATGTACGCCCACACACACACGCCCACACAGATCCGCACACACACATCCACACACGCATGCACACATCCACACATCTACACGTGCAACACTCACACATACACACACATCCGCAAACATCTACACATGCATACACGCACGAAAGCACCGCGCATGCGCACACGCACACAAGCACGCACATGAAAAAGCACCCATACCAGAATGAACGCATGAAATCAAAACATACACATGAAAGCACTGAGCTCAAATGGACTGTGCATTATCTAATGACACTACTGTCACAATTATCTGCAAGCTACCCACTGAGCCGTGATGTCATGGAATGTGAGATGTTTTCACATCTGGAAATCAGGTGACTTGTGTCTAATGAAAGTGACACAAGCCGCTCAGAGAGCTCTAGTAACGGAAGGTCTCGCTAGCATGTGTGGGGGGATTGTGTGTGTGTGTGTGGTTTGGTGCGTGAGCATGCTGGGGGTGGTAGTAATGGTGGAATCTGTGTGTGTGTGTGTGTGTGGGCGGGGGGGGGGGGGGGGGGGGGGGGGGGTAGATATTCTGAGTAGCCCGGTGGTGTTGTGTATGATATTCATCATGTTGTGTTCGACCAATGAGACACAACCTTGCTGGTGGCTTTTGTGCAGGTTTCTGTGTAGGTGAATTGGTCTTCCCAGAGTATGTTGGTCTACATTAGTTTACAGTGAGATTTGGCTATTGGGACTTGAGGAGATGAGCTATTCAACCTAGCAGTCGGAGAAGGAGAGAGAGAGACAGATGGGATGGTCTTGGGCTTGTAATCTTCGACTAATTCAACGATTTATCACTGAAGCGTGATTGCCCGCTTTACCTTAAATTACACACTGGCACACATTTGTGAAAGAAAAAGAAAAACATAACGAGAATATGTGGGGGAGTAACTCAGTAAGACATCCCCCCTCTTCCTCCCTCTCTACCTCATCCCCCTCTCCCTCCCCTTCTACCTCATCCCCCTCTCCATCCCCTTCTACTTTATCCCTCTCTCCCACCCTCCTCTTCCTCCTCCCACTCTCCCTCTCTCCCCTCCCCCCTTGCTCCCCTCCTCCTTCTCTCCCCACCCCCATCATGTTCCCTGTCTCCCTGTCTTGCAGGCTTGTGCACACTCTACTCCTCCCTGTCTGTTTCCCTCCTCTGTTCCTCCGCCCCTCCCTCTCTCCCATTACATAACTCCAACTCGGTTAGACCGAAGCAATGCTAATGACCTTGTCAGAATGGAGAGCGAGACGCAGAGCGACGGGAAGAGAGAGAATAGCAGATGGAAATCACAAAACAGCCATTCTAAAGTTTGATTCCAGCACTTTCAGACTCAAACACGTGGGTGTGGAGGGCGGTGGATGTGTGGGCAGGGTGTTTTTTTTGTAAGCCAGGGTGGGGTGAGGTGTGTGTGCACGCGCGTGTGTGCGGGTGAAGGAGGGCGGGAGTCTGGAAGGCTGACAGCAAGTGCAACAGGTGACGAATGAAACGAGACATTGAGGAACAAGTGAAGAGCAGGAGTGGGAGGAGGAGGAATGAGAGAGCAACCGAGAGAGAGACAGAGAGACAGAGACAAAGAGAGAGAGACACAGAGAGAGAGACAGAGAGAGACAGAGAGAGAGACAGAGAGAGAGGGGATGGGCAGCCTTGACCTCCTGTACCCGCCCCTACACATGCCTTACGCCCCAAGGCCACTGGGACAGCACACCACTTACTCATTCATTATTCCTCTCTGAGCAAAAAAAACGATGTGAAGCGAGTCATGAGAAAGATGAAGAAAAGACAGGATGGGGGGAAGAGAGAGAGCGAGGGAGAGAGGGAGGGCGAGAGAGAGAGGGAGGGCGAGAGAGAGAGAGGGAGGGCGGGCGAGAGAGAGAGAGAGCAAGAGGGAGGGCGAGAGAGAGGGAGGGCGAGAGAGAGAGGGGGATTAGCAGGAGCGACGAACAGGAGAGGAGGAGAGACGAAAGAGGCAGTGTTTAGTATGCATGAGAGAGAGAGGGAGGGAGGAAGAGGGAAAGATGGAGAGAAAGAGAGATAGCGAGAGAGAGAGAGAGAGAGAGAGAGGGGGGGGGGAGGGAGAGGGAGAGAGAGAGAGAGAAGAGAGTAGGAGGGGGGCAGCTAACCTTTTTATCAGTCACTGTTCGCCCTCTGTCGGTCTCCCTCCTCTCTGTCATCCCCCTCTCCTCCTGGCTGATTGGGAGAGTTGTAAAGCAGAAGGTCACTGCTCCCGTCTGCAGCCCCCAACCCTCCCTCCAAAAACAGCACTTTTAATGGGCCACTTTCAACTGATGACCCTCAGTCTGGGGGGGACTGGCTGTCTGTCTCTGTTGCTGTCTCTGTATCTCTCTCTCTCTCTCTCTCTCTCTCTCTCTCCTCTCTCGCGTGCGCTCTCTCTCGCACACACACAGGCGTTGACCACACCAACTCACACTCCTTACAGTAATGATCTTCAGATCAGTGTGATGTGAAGGGGCTGTTACACTACAGCCGGTGTGTGTGTGTGTGTGCGCGTGCGCGTGTGTTTGTGTGAAGGGGCTGACTACACATTACATCTCCTCAGTCATTTTCTTCCTGCTTAAGGAGCTATTTGCACGTCAGCCTTGATTGAAGCATCTGATTAAAGTGTCTGTTTAGTGAATGAAAATAACGTAAATAAGGCTCCCAATTTTTACTGACTACTCCCCTAGACCCCCTCGTCCAATCGGTAATGAGAACAGGATTGGGCTGACTAACGCTTGAGATGCAAACTATATGACTGATGTATGTGTGTGTGTGTGTGTGTGTATGTGTGTGTGTGTGTGTATGTGTGTGTGTGTGTGTATGTGTGTGTGTGTGTATGTGTGTGTGTGTGTGTGTGTGTGCGTGTGTGTATGGGAGGGAGGAGCCTGGGTCTGATGAATAGTGGGATGGAGGTTTCTACACGACAATCTACTGTTGC
>BROE01000024.1:3193102-3210602 GCA_036571765.1 Plecoglossus altivelis | reverse complement strand
TGTAGTGTAGTGACAGGGCACTGGAGGCTCCCAGGGACCACGCTGTCCCCTCCCCGGGCCCCTCGTGGGTCACCTTACTCAGAACATACCGGATGACCGTCCATCCACCTGTCCACCACCCCTCCCCTCTGCCCCTGTGACTGGCTCTGACAGGCACACCCAGATGAAAGGAGGAAGAGGAGCACTAGAGGAGCAGCCTTTGTCGGACGCCTGTCTTCCGTCTGTCCTCTGGGACGGAGGTTCATATCTATTTATACTCTGCATGTCTGGCTGGGTTCCATCAGCACCAGCTGGTTCCGCTCCCCGGTGTCCTCATCGCGGAATACTCCGGTGACAGTTCTCTGTCTGGTTCCCCTAAAGGTTTCCCCTTAAGGTTCCCCTAAAGGTTCTCTATATATAAACTACCTATCACACCACCAATGTGGAATCACAGCCATCCCAGGCGGTCATGTTTGAACCGTGTGTGTGTGTGCACGTATCCTTGCTTGCATGAGTTTGTGTGTGTTTGTGTTTTGTGGTGCGTCCTTGTGAGTGGATGTAAGTGCGTCCCTGCTTGTGCGTTAGTATGTGCAAGTCCCAGTATGTTCCTCCTGTACGTGAGTGTTCCAGCGTGTGTTCCTGTGTGTGTGTATGTGTGTGTTCCAGCGTGTGTTCCAGGTTGTGTGTATGTGTGTGTTCCAGGGTGTGTTCCTGTGTGTATGTGTGTGTGTGTGTAATTCCATCAGTCTAGTGAGCCAGGCTCTCTTTAGGTGTGTTCCGCTCAATAGAGCAATTCAGGCATCTCCACGGTCAGCTCTGTGAGCCGAGGACCCTGAGCGAGGCGTTGTGGCGCGAGCGCTGCAGGAGGCTCATGGGAAACATCTGCTCTCACAGAGCGCTGTCAGCGTAGCACGGTGTCCCGGCAACACCGGTACAGACACGTACACGGACACAGAAACATTCTCTCTCACGCACACCACAATGCCACAATGCAACCCTCTTTTTGCACACGCGCACACGCATGCACAACGCAACCCTCTCTTGCACACGCATGCACTTCGCATGCCACGCGCTTTGAGTCGCACCGTGTTTTAACATTGGCTGAAAATAGAAAACAGCACCCTGACATCACTTCAACAGACCCACCCAGATTCACGCATACATGCCAACACACACACACGCGCGCGCACACACACACACACACACACAAAAGAGGGACAGAAGCAGGTACGACGAGGAGCAGAAAGTCACTATCACCCCCACCCTCACCCCTCAACTGTCGCACTCAAAATACACCCAGCTCAACACCTCTTCCATGGTGCCGCCATCTTCCACCGCCGCGTGTGTTGCGCGCCTCTGCAACAGCAGATGACACATGCTAACAGGCTAACGATGCTATAGACGAGACAGTTAGTATGCAAATGACGAAGCAGAGGAGGGAAGGGATGGAGAGCCTGGAACCTGACCTGTAAATGAGTGTTTTATTATGTTGAAGAGAATCGTTAGCCTTTCATGAGGGGAGAGAGAGCCAAAGACACAGTGGGAAGGAATGGAGCGAGAGAGGTAGACTGAGAGAGGGAGAGACAGAAGGAGAGAGAGACAGAGGGAGAGAGAGAGAGAGAAGGAGAGAGAGACAGAGAAGGAGAGAGAGAGAGAGAGAGAGAGAGAGAGAGAGAGAGAGAGAGAAGGAGAGAAAGGAGAGTGGGCTAATAAATGGCTGTCATTACCCAGAAGCAGCCACAGAATAGCTTCATTGATTTATTTCTTTTCATTTTTTTCTCTCTCTCTTTCGCATCACTCTTTCCCTTCCCTTCCTCTCTTCGTCCATCCCTTCATCGTTGTACCTTCACTCTTTTCGGGTCCTCCTCCCTCCCTTATTCAACCCTTTTTACTTGTCTTTTAAACCAAATGTTCGTATGTTAAACTCACTAACCTTACCTTACCAGGCCAGTAGTAACTTAGCAACACACGAACCCACACGTGCGCACAGTTCTAAGCCTTTAAGTCTGTGTACCCCCACAAGTTAGCATGGAGAGAATGTAGGACTTGGGAAGTAGTTTGGTGTGTTTGCTAAGCTCATTTGGAGTGAGGGAACATGTTAATGAGTTGGTTCTGCCTAGCAGAGCTGCTCTCCATGCTGGACACGCTTCCCTTACTGCTCCAGTCACTGCCAACACTAGGGTTTATTCACTGACTCAGCCCACACGCTCTCTCTCTCTCTCTATCTCTCTCTCTCTCTCTCTCTCTCTCTCTCTCTCTCTCTCTCTCTCTCTCTTCCACTCTCTCTCTCTCTCACTCTCTTTCTCTTGCTCTCTCTCTTTCTCTCGCTCTATCTCGCTCTCTTGCTCTCACACACACAAACACACACACAACAAAAACACACACAAAAACACACATGCACACACACACACACACATATACATACATATCTATGACATACATATTTACATGCATGTACGATGTATAATAAAACTATGCATGTGTTCACTATATGTCTACATCTGCTCCATGTG
The DNA here is from genome assembly GCA_036571765.1 of Plecoglossus altivelis. NCBI lineage: Eukaryota > Metazoa > Chordata > Actinopteri > Osmeriformes > Plecoglossidae > Plecoglossus > Plecoglossus altivelis. The sequence continues at coordinate 3,208,110 of BROE01000024.1, read as the reverse complement.
AAAGAGAGATAGGTGTCAATGAGAGACGAAGAGAGCGTGACAAAAATGGAGCGAGAGAGGGAGGACAATTGAGTGAGAAATGGGAGAACGAGGAAGGTAAAGAGGGTGTGAAAGAGGGAGACGGTGAAAGAGAGAGAGAGAGAATGAAATCCTGACAGGAGTAAGAGGGCCTTGAAACAGCACCCTGCTGGCGCTCCTGTGCCAGCCCTCTCAGCAGTGTCTGGGAGACTGACACACTCAGGCTTGTAAACCACAGGAAACACAACAGCAGAACACAGTCAAGCCAGACCCCTCCACATCCACCCAACACCCCCTGGTGTGCTGTCACCCCTAAGATCCCTCGCTCCTCTTATCCCTTCCCCTTTCCCCTCTTTTCCTCTTTTCTCCTCTCCTGTACCCTCCTGTCCTCTCCTCTTCTCGTGTTCCCCCTCCCCTCCACTCCCCTCCTCTCCCTTCCCCTCTCCTTCCACCTCCTCTCCTCGCCTCCCTTCTCCAACCCCTCTCTTCTCTACCCTCTCCCCTCCTCTCCTCTCTCCTCCCCCCACTCTCCTCACCCAGACAATAATAGAAGGATCCATTACTCCATTAGCCTGCAGGGTATTTCCAGGTTCAGCAAATCTGTGTGTCAGCTGACCCGTCTCTCATTACCAGCCAGCTCTGATCACCTGAACAAGCTGCCTGGTACTGACTGCTGAAACACCTGCACGTACCAGGTACTCCTCCTGTGTATGTGTGTGTGTGTGTGTGTGTGTGTGTGTGTATGTGTGTGTGAGATATATGGAGAGAGGGGAAGAGAGACAGGGTGAGTGTTTGTGTGTACACGGGTGTGTGTGTGCCTGTGCATGTTTGTACGTGACTGTGTGCGAGTCCGGGTGTTAACGCGAGCGCGTGTGTGTGAGCGTGCGCTCGCGCGCCTGTGTGAGAGTGTGCACGTCCGATTGGGTTTGGCAATGTGAGTGTATGTGTGAGTGAGGAATGCTGTAATTCATGTTCTACCTAATGATGCATTTCCAATAGGGGAGAAAAAATGATGACAGGTGCCATCATCCTTCACAGATCCTGTCACTTGTTTGTCGCAGTCTCAGTCTCTCACTCTCTCTCCCTCCATTTCACTCTCTCTCTCTCACTCTCTCTCCCCCTCCATCTCATTTCTCTCTCACTCCCTACCTCTCTCTCTCACTCCCCTCCCTCTCATTACTCTCTCTCTCACTCCCCACCTGCCTCTCACTCTCTCTCTCCCTCCCTTTTACTCACTCACTCTCTCTTTCACTCACTCGCTCTCTCTCTCTCTCCTCCCTCTCATTTCTCTCCTCTCTCTCTCTCTCTCTCTCTCTCCTCTCTCTCTCTCTCTCCCTCTCTCTCTCCCTCTCCATCTCCTACAGTAGTCCCCTGTACGTGTCACAGTGCTGTGCTGCCTGTAGGCTGTGGGCTCATTTCTTACAGCAGTACAGCAACAGAGCAGAACCTAAGCTGGCCAGGCTTCGCACAGTGGCAGCATTTAGGTTGTGTGTTCGTGTGTGTGTTTCTGTGGTAGGGGTCATTAAATATGCAAATATGCTAATGTACGCTTATCTTCCTCCAGCACCAGATAATGGCTCAGACTAGATAAGGCTGTACCAAATGGTGCCAGAGAGAGAGAGAGAGAGAGAGAGAGAGAGAGAGAGAGAGAGAGAGAGAGAGAGAGTGAGACAGCGAGTGAGAGACAGCGAGACAGAGAAAGAGAGAGAGAGAGGCAGAAAAAAAAAACATACCATCCGCTGTGATGCAGGCTGTTAGTTTTTGTCTAATGCTTTGCTTGTACCACCATGGGATTGGCATTGATAGCAGTCATCGGGTGAACGCGACAGCCTGTCGCACTTTCCTGCAATCAGACAGGCTGATGTATTTCTGGAACGTCTATTGGCAGCCCTCTCCAAGCTGTCACACACACACACATATCCACACGTGGACACATACACACACATGTGCACACGTGGACACACACAGGCGCGCACGCACTCAAACACACATGCGCACATGTGCACACACACAGACACGCGCACACAATCGCGCACACACACTCGCACGCAAGCGCACACACACACACACACACACACACACACACACACACACACACACACACACACACACACACACACACACACACACACACACATACACACACACACACTCACACACTCACACACTCACAGCCAAGTCCATTTTCACATAATCGGCCTCAGGATGCTGCTTACAAGCAGGGGCCATATAGGTACATCATGCACGCACAAAGGCAGAATGGATGCTATGTGGACTGGGCGAGTGTACTTTTCTATAACTGTCTGTGTGTATACTGCATCTGTGTGTATGTGTGTGTGTGATTGGTGCACACCCTAGAGCGCAGTGCAGGTTGTGTATTCATCACAGTGATGTATAGTAGGATCAGAAGGATCTGTTCATTAGAGGGTCTACTTTGCCCCCGCACATCTAAATCACTCCACACACACCAATCAGCCAGCCGGCGCACGCATCACTCACAGCTAGGAGTGTGTGTGTGTTTCTGTGCGTGTCTATGATGGTGTGGGTAACTGTGTCTCTATGTGAGTGTGTGTGGGAGTGTGGGTGAATACACGGTTCGATTATCTAAACGCTCGTTCTATAACGCTTTACCGTTGACATCGTGGCACTCTTGTCAATTACAGAGAGTAGCTGTGGAGGTTCGGGGGGGTAGTTAGAGGTACAAGGGGGAGAGGGGCATGTGGGGAGTCACGTGCGTGCGTGTGGGTGTGTGCGTGGGTGAGTGGGGGGTGGGGTGTCAATGGAATAGTCTCAGCCATGGGAGGCTGATAATTAGTCCTGTGATGGTCTCTGGAGACGGAAGGTAACAAAGCACTCCCACCCCAACTCCCGCTCTCGCTCTCACCCTCTCCTGGTCTTGCCTTCTCTATCTCACTCTCTCTCTCTGCAACCCCTCTGAGCACTCACACACACGCGCGGGCACACACACACACACACACACCAGTGAACGGATAAGTGTGAGAGTGTGATCTCTGAAGGTCTCTCTCAGTTCCCACTGGAGAGATTCTCCAGACAGTCTGTCTCTCCATTCATCTCTCTCTCTCGCTCCTTCTCTCTCTCTCTCTCTCTCTCTCTCTCTCTCTCTCTCTCTCTCTCCCTCCCTCTCTTTCTCTCTCTCTCACACACTCACTCTCTCTCTCATTATCCTTCCATCTCATCTTGACTCTCTTTCCTTTTGTCTCACCTTCTCGGCCTCCATCTCTTCATCTCAGGGTAGTTGTGTGTGAGTGCCTTCAGTGCTGTTACCTTCAGACATTCTGCTACAGCTGGGTGATGCTTGTCGTTTCCTCTATCCCTCTATTTCTAGTTATTTCACAGCAACAAACAAAATAAATATGCGATTTAACACAATACCAATACGTTTGTTTTATGGATTTAAAAAACGATTTACAAATGCTTCCCCGACCAAAAAAGAAAAGAAATTCTGGCATCTCGACGGTTTACTATTCATAGTAGCGGGCTTGCTGTTTGGACGCAACAGCGATGAATGCTTTAATCAACCAATCAGACACTTTTTTTCCAACAAAGCTCTGCAATACAACCGTCTAATTTCTAGTAATCCCAGTGCACCCCAAACACTGGATGTGTGTGGTCATAGCTGTGTGTGTTTGCGTCTGTGTGTACGTCTGTCTGTGGGAGTGTGTGTCATCCGCTGGTGTGTTGCGTCAAGGTGAGAGCAGGAGGGAGATGCTGAGGGAAGCGAGCGAAAAATTACAATAACTGATTTTCCAAACCCTCACCAGGAACGCTCACATGGAGCGACACGACGAGAGGCGACAAAACTCATAACCGGGGAGGGAGGGGAACCTCCAACACGTGCAAGGACCAAGCTAGACACAGGTGAAAAGAACGACAATGAACGAGCAACCTGGAAAACCTCACCCAGACCCTGTAGACGATCCAGTAGCAGGGAAGGACCTTGACAGACCACCCTCAGGGAAGCGGCGGTGACAGAGACACTATCGCATGTCAGCAAGCGTGCGCGCTCGCACGTGTTTCCGATCCCTCGTAAAACCATCGGTCGTCTCTGACATGCCACGGTCACGTCACCGAGACTTCCTTTCATCTCAGGAAGCGAAGTCACCGCAACCGCACCGCCATCTTTGGAACAAAGCATCTGCTAAACAATATGTGGCTTTGAACAGCAGATCTGATGAGTCAGCCCTGACATTATCTCTGTACGAGTAGTGGCACCCAACCCCGCAACAGTGTATCATGGACGGAGGTTCTGGGTGATGATGCAATACCATAATCACCATAATAACCCGCTCGTTCAGCTGAGACGACATCTGCTTGCTAGGCGAGGACAAGCAGGTGCTTTTAAATGACAGGATAATGACCAGCTGACGGTCAATAACGATCCGCGGTCTGAACCCCATGACGACGCTCGCCTGTCGGCGGGCGCGAGCGCGACAGGGCGTCTATCAAAAGCGGTGCGCGCAGGTGCGCGTTTTGGAAAACGCGTGCGCGTGTGAGGGGGAGCAGAGGTTTGGTATCATCTGAACAGCAGGCCTCCCTCTGGGTGTGATGGAGAGGTCCTGCTGTGCATGTTATCGCGTCTTAACCAGTAGGGGAGCCAATCAACTGAGATGGGTTTTGGATTAACACACAGACACACAGACACACACACACAGACACACAGACACAGACACACACACACACACACAGACGCAGACGCACATCCGTGCACTGATACGCGCGCACTCACTTGCACTCCCCGCAGCCGCAAACACTCAGAAACACACAACCAGAAACACACAACCAGAAACACACACCCAGAAACACACACTCAGTCTCTATACGAACGTCAGGAGTTGCTAAATGAAACAAAACCATTATCGCCACAATAAACCAATCAGTTGCTGCTTCACTCGAAGTGCCTGTCAGCTGTCACATCAACAAAGAAACAGGCATTGTTCACTAGGGAGACTTTGTCTCCCAACTACCAACACACACGCAGACAAACACACACACATACGCAGACAAACACACACACACACGCAGACAAACACACACACACGCATGCACACACATGCGTGTACTGAAAAACGAACGGTTTGAGGGAGGAAGTCAAGTGAGCGACAAAAGAACTGTTTATTCTGGAGTTTTGAACATTGTTTGGAGTTTGTCATTTGCATTCAGTTAGTCAGTGCGGTCACGCCCCCGCAATGCATGAAAAAAACGCCATGCAGACAACTACACGCTCACACATATATTCACAAAACTAGCTTGGTTTTTCTGACTGACAGTGTGTCATTACCATGACACGTGTCATTACCATGACGCTGTCATTACCATGACACGCTGTCAATGCTGTGTTTGGAAACACCGAGCACCGTTGCTGTGACAACCATCAGTGGGAAGGTGTGCGGCGACACAGCCAGGGATGTCTGTAACCGAGTGCGTCTAGGTACGTGTTGTCACACCGACTCATCAATAACATCACCTGCCTCGATCGCATCGGCACGACGATTTGACTGCTTCTCTTCACTCCTTGATGTTGGCCACAGTGTGTGTGTGTGGCTCACACTGTGTGTGTGTGTGCAGGTAGACAGCCTTGTGTGTTTGTGTGTGTGTGTGTGTGGGGGGGGGGGGGGCGTGTCCATCTTTGCATGTGTGCGCGCGTCTGCATCCTTGCGCATGCGTGCCTCCCCACGTGTGTTGGCGTGCGTGCGTGTTTGACCGGGTGGTCCTCCGCGGGTCCAAATGGCGTTTTCACCCCGACAGCAGTGTGGCTGGAGGGAGACAGCTGGAGGAATTATCCAGGCCTCCAGAGCCTGCTGGAGATGCACTTCCAGTTACGAGTGCCTCGCGGGAAGTCATGGCTTATTTCCTCTCCAGAGTAACGCCTCCTCATGCGTCTGACCTCACATAGCCTCTCTACGCTCCACAATTAGCGGACACTCAGCTGGGTCGTACGTCGTCGGGGGGGAGGGGGGGGGGGGGACGAGTTCCCCTGATCTGACAGGGCCGGCTGGGTTTAAGCTGTGTGGCGAGGGCCCAGGCTTAGACCCATCTGTTTTTCTGTGTGTGGGACGACCCCGACTCAGACAAGCGCTGCGCTGGGGATTTGGTTCACGTGGTGACGGTGAGGATGCTGTTTCTTTGGGGCTACTCTTTCTCTCTCCCTTTCCAGTTCTCCTTCTCTTGTGTGATTTCTAAGAATGGGCCCTAGGTGTGATTTGCCTCCTGACGGACTTTCAGACTCTGCGTGCGTCCATGTGCGTGGCTGCACGTGCACATGTGTGTATGCAAACATGCGTGTGTGTACACAACATGCATATGTACGTGCGTCCGTCTGTGCATGTATGCACATGTGCGGTGTATGTGTGTGCGTGTGTCCGCTCATTCCAATGTCAGCTCTTTACTAGTCTGTGCTGATAGCAGAAATCCATCACCCACAACCCACTACTGGGTCTACTCCTGACCTCACCCTCGTCTCCAAGGATACCGTGATGGATGAATATGGACGAATGGATTGAAAAGAACTTTGCGAGCAGGCAGACGAGGAGACAGGCAGGCAGGCCGACAGGTGGACATGCGGGCTGTCAGGGGAACAAACCGACTTGACAGACCTCGCGTAGCATGTCCGGTCTTGAAACGCCACCTCACGGTTTCCCCAGTCCTCAGATGTGTTCAGTAACTGTTGTTTTCCCTTTCTGTGTTTTCTTGCAGTTCGTCAGACGAGCAGTTCCGCTGGAACACTCAAGGTAAACACGCTTGTCGTCTTGTCTCCCTCCGTGGCAGGTTCGCTGGCGTCTCTGTTGAGAGGATGGGTGTCAATGAGGGCGTTGCTGAACTCTCCCAGCGATCTTATCTGACGGCTAAAGCGTGGAATTACCACGCCTCGGTGGCGCTTGAGGCCGCCGCTCGCTGGGATTACAATCTGACGGCTTGTGCATACCCAAACAGGCTTCTGTCAACACGCATGTGTGTGTGTGTGTGTGTGTGTGTGTGTGGGTGTGTGTGTGTGTGTGTGTGGGTGGGTGTGCGGTGCGGCGCTGGTAGGGTGACGAGGGCAGACGGGCGTATTTGTCACACCCTCGCGGACGTGCGCACGTACACCACCTGGACAAACACACACGCTCATAGACACACGCACCCTCTTACACACTCCTGGATGCGCACACACTAAGACAATCTCCCTCGTAGACGCACAAGCGTTCCCATCCGCAGCGAGGAGAAGAGAGGGACAGGCTGTTTGATGGGAAAAGGGGGGAGATCTCACTTGTGATGTGGATAAAAGTCAGGCTTTAATTTAACACATATTAAACTCCTTTTATGATGCATAACCAGGAATTACACGGGCCTGACCACGGTCTCCCTCCCTTCCTCCCTCCTCCACACACACACACACACACACACAGACACACACACGCACACTCAAATACACACACGCTCCAAGGTATACATAAACATGCGCAGTCTTTTACACACTCCTACACATGCATGCACACAATCGTAGACACTCACACACGCGCACGCACACTCCTGAACACGTATAGCACTCACATTCCAAGACATACACTAACGCATGCACACCCCTCAACTCACCAACACACACACACTCCATTAGGAAACACTCTCTCTCTCACTCTCTCCTAGACACACACACACACAGGTGTTCTTCTGAGATTCGATTTTGGATCCTTCCGAGGTTGTTACCGTAATTGGGGCTGTGTCTGGTATTTGCTTCAAATCAAGTCCAACTTTATTGATCACCCCTCTCCAGTCTTCCAAACACAAGGCTGATGTAGCAAGCTCTAAGTTTGCTGCTTGCCTCTCCGAACAACACAATAGTGTTTCGTTTGATGTTCACTGCAAACTCCGGAGATGTTTGAACACATCAAAACACTGGGGGGCTCGTCTCTGCCCGCAGGATATATGCAAGGTATTTATACTGTAAAAGCAGGGTGGTTGGTGGAATATAAATGTATAGATGCACAAGGACACACAAAGAGAGCAAGGCGGTGTAGACGGTTATCCTAGCAGGTAGACAGGATCTCTGCTCACTCTGGCTCTCGTCTTCCCCAGCTGACGGCCAGAGGGACGCGGAGGACGGCCAGAGGGACGCGGAGGACGGCCAGAGGGACATCGAGGATGAGCTGACCACCGGCCTGGAGCTGGTGGACTCCTGCATCCGCTCCCTCCAGGAGTCTGGCATCCTGGAGCCGCAGGAGTTCTCCGGCGGGGAACGTGAGAGCCCCCCCCCCCCCCCCGTCGCTACCTGACGTCATCACCCCCCCTCCCCCTCCCCCACTCTCCTCCTCTCTCTCTCTTTTCTCGCTCTCCCCCCAGACCCATCCCTAAACCAACCTTCATCCATACCCACCCAGCTTTGTGTACGATTCGCCTTAAGAAAAGAAGAAGGGAAAAAAACTGCTACAGAAAAATGTGTTTTTCTCTTTTGGTGTGGAGACTGTTTTGGGGTGGAGACTGTTTTGGGGTGGAGACTGTTTTGGTGTGGAGACTGTTTTGGTGTGGAGACTGTTTTGGTGTGGAGACTGTTTTGGGGTGGAGACTGTTTTGGTGTGGAGACTGTTTTGGGGTGTGTGTGCAGGTGCAAGGTGGAGTAGTGAAGTGCTGGAGGCTGCGTGGTAACTGATAGCTCCACCATCCTCCGCTGCCACCATTTCCATTGATGTTTGCCAGCAATTTTCATTGATTTTCCACTAGACGAGATACCTTTCACCATAGTCGATGAAGGTGTTTCAGAGACGCTCCCCCCCCCCCCCCCCCCCTCCCCCCTCCCGACTCGTTGTCGCTGCTGTTCCAAGGAGCGGCGAGCTGTATACGAGTGGTCCACGTATCCAAATGCTATGCAGCCATTTTCGAAATGGCGAGTTACAAAAGGAGCCCAATCCCTGAATGCGCTGAAAGCTCAATGAAGCAGCAGACTCTCTGACTGAGCGGCGCTCCCCGGCCTCTCTCCAGCGACGGTAAACAACTTGCAGACTAGAGTCGTCGACTAAGCAGACAAGAATGGTACCCGAACGTCTCATATACTACGCGACATGATGGAACAGAAATAAAGCCACGTGTGGGGGGGGGGGGTCTTTGCATGATGATTTAGGAGCACGCGAGAGCAGTAGCCACCCAGAAGCACTGAAGGCCCCCGTGAATCTTTTCTTCTCCACCAGCCACAGCGCCTGATCTGTGCGAGCGTACATGTGTGCGCGTGCGCGGCTCGGTATTTTAAGACGGACGAAAGAAAGGCAAGGCGTACATTCAGTTTACCTTTGAAGTCAGATGGAACAGCAATGCTTGCAAAGATTGAGCACACTGGCCAACAGATAACAGAGAGCTAGTAAGTCTGCTTACAGTATTGTCTGTCGTCCAGAGTTTATACCCTCCTGAAAATGTCAAGTTTTTCGTGAAAACCAAGGCTGTGCGTATCTACAGAGGACAATAAGACAGAAATAAAGCACTGCGTTGGCTGTGTTTGTCGCTCTCACACACCAGAACACACACACACACACACACACATACACAAGATAATAGAACTGGCAGCCCAATGGACCTAGCCACGTGAGCAGCCCCATCGACACAACGACCACGCTATACACACAGCACTACAACCTAGAACACCCAACCCGAGAGCCGTCGGCGCCCAGCAATCAATCAGTTTAGCTTAACCTGACACACCACACACGAACACACACACACACACACACACACACATACATGCCCCAACACAGCACAACAGAAACATGTAGGGAGTGATGAGTTTAGAAGCTCACACTCACCCAGCCAAGCACAGAGTGCTGTTTAATAATTCATAAAAGCGAGGGATGAATCGAGAGGGGGAGAAAAGAAGCCGTTGTGAAGGAGCGGAGAAGCGCGGGTGGAAAGGGGGGGGGGAGTGGGTAAGGGGGGTGCTAGCGGAGGGAGTAGGCGGGGCTCGAGGGGAGAGGGGGTTTCTTGTTAGAGAATACGACGAAGGCTGACGCCCTGCTATTCACAAGGCAAAGCTTGTGCTCCGAGCCTGCCTGCTACATGCCGCGGCATGACGCGTGCGGAACTCGCTCCTTATGTTCTTACCGAAAGATGAAAAGCAAGCTCGCTACATGCACTGGAAGGCAAGACAGAGGGAGGCCGCTCTCTGAGCCACAGCCTATAGACTCTCCTATCCTGAGACGGCGCATATTCCGGAATCAGCAAACGTCTCGGAGTCGGGAGGAGCCAGGCAAGTCACCGCCAGCCTCCAGACATTTACTGCAGAGAAAAACGCCGTAGGGAGGGGAAGGGGGGAGCGGGGGGCGGGTTGGAGAGGGCGAGAGAACAATTTAACAGAAAGAAGAGAAGTGAAGAGGAAGGAGAAAGTACCGAGACAGGAGAGGGAGATACAGAGAGAGAGGCAAGAGAGATAGAAGGAGCACCCGCACGCAGAGTGAGGCTGAGGGAGAGGCCTCCTAGAAAGCATCACTTTCACACAAGCAAGTCGCACTTACATCCAAGCAGCCTATTACAAAAGAGAGCATTGCGATGGAAATATTGTACAACCCAAAGTGACTTATTTAGGACGAAATCAAGCTCATCGGGACACACGGCTAGGTACCGTCATTCTACCTGCCCCCTAACCAAATCAAAATAGACAGTGACAGTCTACAGTCGGCTGTGACTGTGGGATAGCTAGGGCCTTTTATGAACCCCACAAAAAAGATGGGGCCCAGTCAGTCAGACACCTGATATACGCACTTGTCAGCCTAGCTGATAGCTAGCATGTGGCAGACATTAGTCAGGCAGTTAGTATACGCCAGTCACACGTGCAGTTGTGTTCAGGTAGAATCTAGACCAAGGTTAGAGCTGCAAGCCACAAATGAGCTTGGAAACGTTTTGACACATGTTTGGTGAGACCTCTGTTTAATTATTTATAGCTGAATGTGATTTCCTTTTAAGATGAACCGCATAAGGTTGCTTCTGTTGTTACCTGTGTGTGTGTGTGTGTGCGTGTGCGTATACGTGTGCGTGTGTGCCACCTCTCACCTAGAAGTGTCTCGCTTTAATAGAGTGGGCTTGCAGGGAGAGGAAGCCATTCACTCCCTGTGATGGAACGTTGTGATAAAGTCTGAAAGCGCTAAGACACTCTGGGAGTGTGTGTGTGTGTGGCAACATGTGTGTGCCTGTGTGTGACGTACACCTGCCTGTGTTCATGGTGTGTATGCATGTGTGATATCCATGTTGCTGATAGAACTTGATGGTTTGAACATGCCCCAGTAAAGAGAGATGTTGTTTCACACTGCCGCGCTGATGAATTAAGAAACAGGCTTGCAATCCACACGCTAACCGTTCCCTTCATCGCCGCCTTCTCTCCTCTCTCCTCCCTGTCCTCCCTTGTCCCCTGTTTCCTCTCCTCTTCCCTCGCTCCAGGACGCCTCCATCTTGTCTGGTTCCTCTCCCCGTCAACCCGCTCTCATCCCTTATTGCTCTTCAACTTGTTTATCTCTCCGTTTCACCCCTTCATACTTTTCCTCCCTCTTTCCTGTTCTCTCCCCACCGCCTCTCCTCCTCCCCTCTTCCTATTCTCCCATCGCCTCCTCTCCTCCTCCCCCCCCTCCCTCACCTGATAAATTATGTATGCCAACTCAAACACACGGAGGGCTGTACGCGCTGCTCTGAATCTTGCTCTCTCTCTCTTCCTCTCGCTCTTCCCTTCTCCTCCCTCTCTCCCACTTCCCCCCCTCTCTCACTGTCTTTTTCTCTCTTCATCCTTGTCTCTCCACTTCCCCCTCCACCCCTCTCTTTACTTCCCCTTCTCTCTCTCTTACCCTCTCCTCCAACCCTGTCTCACTCCCCACCCCTCTCTCCCATCCTTCCCTGTCTCTACCTCTCTCTCCCCTCCTTCACTCCCTCTCTCGATTTCCCTCTCTCTCTCCAGGACCCAGCCTCCTCTCCCAGAGTTCTTTGCAGCTCAACTCTACCCCGGAGGCTTCACTCCAGTACTCCGCTAGCTACCATAGCAACCAGACCCTCGCCCTTAGCGACAGTGGTGCCGCGGCAACGCCACAGCGCAGCGGGCAAGTCAGGGGAGCCGTTCACAGCTACAACCAGGTAGGATTAAAACAAATGTGATGATGATGATGATGATGATGGTGTTAAAGTGATATTGTCGTGCAGGACGGCTCAATTCCCTACCGCTCAAAGTACGTTACGTAACCTACACTTTCTAAAAAGGCTTTGCCTTCATTTGAGAAACATCTGTGTTCTAACCGCTTTGCCTAACTGAGGTAAAAAAAAAAAAAGCTTTCTTAGGAGTTGCTCAAGGGGTGGGATGTCTGACTGTAGACCTGAAGGTCCCTGCTCCGGATCGCCCTCCGTCTGATGCTCACAGGATAAAAGTGTCTGCTACCCCAAAATAATGGAACTGTAACCAAGCCTGTGGTTTGTTCAGAGCTGTTTGCCTGCTCCGTGGAGAGAAGGGAAGATGGGCTGTGTGTTTACAGGAGGAGGACAGAGGACATGGCAGGCTATTCCGCTGCTCTGCCAACTCCTCTGTGCCCAACAAACAGGACCCAGAGCGAGCAGATCCTGCTCTCGCTCTCACAGACGCAGTCGCTGTCCCTCCTCCTTACAATCACGCCTAACCGCCCTCTTTTCCCGTCTACTTCGTCTCTCTCTCTCCCCTCTCTCTCCCCTCCTCCTCTCTTCTCTCCCTCGTTTCTCTCCTCCTCTCTACCTGTCCTCTCTTCTCTTTTCGTGTCTCCTCTCTCCTTCTCCTCTCATCTAAGTTTGGGTTTCTCTTGGACTCCCTCTCCTCTCTCCCTCTGCTCTCCTCTCCCACTCTCCTTGCTCGCTCTACTCTCTCCTTATTCTCTCTCCCTGAGGCTGGTTGGTGTGCTAAGCGAGGCTGGTTGGTGTGCTAACCGAGGCTGGCTGGTGTGCTAAGTGAGGCTGGTTCGTGTGCTAAGCGAGGCTGGGTGGTGTGCTAAGCAAGGCTGGTTGATGTGCTAAGCGAGGCTAGTTGGTGTGCTAAGTGAGGCTGGTTAGTAAGCTAAGTGAGGCTGGTTGGTGAGCTAAGTGTGGTGGTAGGGAGCTCTCACACCGAGGGCAGCGTTGTATAGACGCAGGGGGACTGGTGCAGGGCTGAAGCCTTCACTGGGTCTTCCGGCGGTTCTGTTGTATTGTGCCACAGGTAGAGGGGCCTAGGTGTGCGGCTGCGCGTCTGGGGGAGGGGGTGTTTTGTGACAGTTTGCTATGTTAGCAGCTATATTTCGTAAGGATGGGGCGGGGGGGCGGGGGGGGGGGGGGTCCTGATAGAGAGAACTCCAATTATCCTATCGCCTGCAGGAGCCATCTATTCCAGTGTTCATTTCCTTAACCTCTGCGTATGTTGGCATATCAACTCACGCACATACACACACACACATACACACACACACATCTATGCATATACATACGCACACACACACACACCCACACCCACACACACATAGCAGCATGCATAGAGGCACACCTGGTATCAGCCACTAGCTGCAAACCTTCATTAAAAGATACTGACTGTTCAGGGCAAATGTTCAGAGCGGTGTATGGTTCTGAATTATATATGGAGGGAAACAGTAATGAAACTCATTTGAAACAGGCAAAATGATCAGGGGAGGGAGTCACTTTAGTCACTTATTGGGCGCACAGCAAAATCGATACATTAATATTGTTATTACAAGAAAACACACTCACACTTTGAAACCTGCAAGTCTATCTATATGTGTCACAATTTCTATATATATATATTAATATATTATTATATATATATTATATATATATATATATGATATATATATATCCCTTGGCTCTACAAGAAGACAGTCAGTCTGAGACGCTGTATCTCCTGTGTCTGTGGGGCGGCGAGGATCCACAGCTTTGCATCACCACCACCACACTCACCACCACCACCACACTCACTCACCACCACACTCACAACCACCACCACCACCACCACCCCACCACCACCACCACCACCACACTCCCCAACCACCCACCACACTCACCACCACCACCACACTTACAACCACACTCACAACCACAACCACCACCACCACACTCACAACCACAACCACCACCACCCACACTCACCAACCACCACACTCAGCCACCAACACTCACAACCACCACCACCACCACCCCACACCACCAACCACACTCACCACCACCACCACAGAGAGACTCACCAACCACCACCACACTCCGAGAAAACAAAGACACGTAAAACCATAGCACCCAAACGAACTACACACAGCAGCCATACCCCCCCCACACTCACCACCACCACCACACACCACCACCACCACACAGTCCAACCTCCAACCCACCCTAACCACACTTACAACCACACTCATCACCACCACACTCACCACCACCACCACACACTCACCACCACACTCACAACCACAACCACGAAGCCCAGCACCACGACGCCGCATCCCCTGACTCCTGCTCAGCACCGGGCAGCCACACTCGGTATCACCGACATTCACAACCCACCACCAACCCAACACCAAGTCAAACCCAGCCACAATGCGTGGCTCTAGGCTTACGACGCTGCACACACACACCTAAACCAACACACACCGACCACCACCACACTCCATCCGTACACACACTCACAAAACATCACACCCAACAAGCGACCACCACCCACACTCGAACCCATCCCTCCCACACCACACCTATCAAGTGTCCAACACCTCCACAGACCGACAGCTACGTCACCAGCTCTGAGACCACCACCACTCAAGTGTCCAGAAATCACTCAGTACCACCCGAAGCCACGCTGCCACTCACCACGAGCAATGGAAGCGTCCCATCTCACCTACCACAGTTCGAAAATCACCGGTACAATGCGCCACCACATCATGGAAGGCGTTATTCACTTCCCTGTTCACGACAAGACACACTCTTTCCCCACCACCACACTCACCACCACACTCACCTCCTCACTCATCATCAACACCACC